>OY735231.1:16699526-16747026 GCA_963457665.1 Thysanoteuthis rhombus | reverse complement strand
TTTTTTATGTTTATATATATAATTCTCCTTGTGGTTTAAAGTGAGGTCACCCCCCTTGAGGGTTCAAAAGTGAAGAAGTCTTTTTCCTGAATTGAAATGAAAAAACGTTTCAGAGGTGAGGTACTATTAATAATGTAATCATACTACAAGACTGAATGCATACTTTCCATTATATATATATATATATATATATATATATATATATATATATATATATATATATATATATATATATATATATATAATGGTACAGATGAGGCTAGCAGTATAACATAATATTAAAATATGTTAATAATATAAAGCACCTTCTCTCCGGGCCTCATCAGGCGAATGAATCACCGCCATCATCATTCTACTATATATATATATATATTTGTCTATAAATGGAAGGATATTTTCGACAGTGTATATGATTCGACAAATTGGAAAAAACATCGTAAGTTAGAAAAATATCATTAAAATATATCAATCAAGCAGAACTGATGACGCTGCCAGTCAGCGAAACGCATTATCGGAAATATTTATGAAAACAAGTGGTTTTTGTAAATTGTGAAATATACATATATATATATACATATATATATATGACATAGAAAGATTCGAAATATACATATCTATATAGAGTACTTGGGCACGAGTTTCTATCATTCTTGAGTAATTAAATTTGACCGCTGTGTTCGATCATTTTTTGTCAGCGAATAAGTTGCCTCAAAACTGGGTCCAAATTTGGTAAAAACAGTCCAAATTTCGTTGAATTGTTGGTTCGAGTACTTTCGACCATCTTTGGACAATTGTTCTGTGGCAACCTATTCACTGGCAAGAAAAACTGATCAAAATATAGAAGAGAACTTGTCACCCAAACACAGAAAAATGTTCATCATATATATATATATATATATATATATATATATATATATATATATATATATATATATAAAACTTGTGTACGTGTCATCAGTAGTGTGTATACCCGAAACAATATTCATATACCAGCTACTGCACTACTTGAAGATGAAATTTAATAATGCATAGAATTATTTCAGTTATATATAAATCGTTGATAAGATTAATGATGTTTGCAACAAAACGTGACGGGCAATTACACCCTTGAAAGTATGTTGCGTGCGATCCCAGGCTTTCTTGTATATAGATCTAGATCTATTTATTTTTATACATAGATTAAATTTGGTATTTAAAAGTACGTACATTTTATGATTTCTCTATCTATTTTGGTACAATTCCAGCCCAGATTAGAGACCCTGGGACTTTCTTCTTGGCTATTTCTAGCCGCTAGGTTTAGTTGGGAATTGGAATTTAATTCCCGCTCTGCAATGAAACACTTGTTACGCATCCCATGTTCGAATAACGAGAGAAGGGCCTCTCGGGCTGAGGGGGGGATTGTTTAGCGATAAAAGCTTTTATAATTAGTTTACTTTTTTTCTTTTTTTTTTTTTAGCGATATATTCAGGAAATTAGTACGTCTGAAGGACTTGAACTACCGGGCCATTCTAGGTAGTAGAAAAATTAAGACGAAAATTTCTATTGGGCATTTATAATTCCCAAGGAGAATCCAGTCATCGTTTTTATCAATATTAAGCCTGTTCTGAAGGTATTCGATAGTAAGCAAAAAAATAGCGTACGAAGGGCAATTGTGCCTCGGTCATCTTTAAAGCACTCGCCGGTCTGAAATATTTTACTTTTGGATACTTCAAGCGGGAAATGAATCTAGGCCGACATAAACTTAACATCCCCACAGGTTTACATGGACATTATAGATCCACAAGGACAACACTATGAAACAGGTATAACATATTAGCTTGCAAGCAAAATTTTTGTTTGTTTGCGCTCAAAATTTACCTCCTTATTATGACAATACAATAAAAAGATGACATTACAGAAACTCTTAAGGTCTGATCACATACCAAAACAGCTCGAAATGAGTTAAGACCAATAAAATAAAATTATGATACTTGAATTATCAAAAATAAATTACCTAATAATATAGCTCTAAAATCCTTAGAGCTTATCCATTCATAAATAACCAGTCATTTTGAACAGATAAATAATCTCTTATATATATATATATATATATCAGAAAGAAAGGGTCCATATCATATTCTCAATTTGTACAAATACAATATGGAAGAAGTAGAAAACAGATTTTATCTTTTGTATATGTTTGATTTCAATGCCCAATACTCAACATGGTAAATAGAGTTATTATACAAAAAAAGAAAAAGAGAAAATGGGTTGTTCTCATACATATATAGTAATTATTGGTTAGAATCATTAGGTTTTTAAAAACAATTAAACCTGATTGGATAATAGATAAATACGTTATATAAATGTTAATGGCTTTTTTGTCTGCATAATTACAAAAAAAAAAAAAAACATGGTCGGTTGCTAATGAGTGCGTCAGACACAAATATATATATATATATATATATATATATATATTTGTAACTGCTCACGAGTTTAGCTTCGATTTTTATTCGAAGTGCTCCAGATGAAAAACCATGATTTTTTTTTTCTGACCTTTTAAGCGGCAAACTTGTACAGATTTCGTTCAAGCAGAATTGGCTTATTTTTGGAGTTATTTATGAAGTGTCGTTTCTTAGGTCGTTGAACCACAATAACGAAGTAAGTGTAAAACGGGGGGAAAATACTGGAGAAAATTACATTGACAAATATGGGGAAATAAGGGACGTAAAAAGATCTAAATTTTTTTTTAATGTTAAGTATTCAATGCTTTCTACATCATAGAACTCTGAACATGGTATGATTTTCTTTATTAATAGTCCATTATGAGTATATATATATAGATATATACACACACAAACGATCATAAGTATCTATCGGTCTTTGAACTTGTAGGCAACAATACAAGTTCCTCTCGGTGAGTTGAAAAGCCGAGGAAATAAGTTTGTTCCAAGTATATAAGAGATATGCAAGAAGTAAGGAGAAGCCTAAATGGTTGAAGAAAAATTATATTTAACAATTAGGATATTTAGTAAAGAGGTTTCGTGTTCTTCGTTCTATTTTACGGCTCATAGAGGAGGTTTTTCTTCACCTGGCTCAAGGAAAGATGAGCTTCCAGGATTATAGGTTATTAAGTTTTTGAAAATCTCATTTAGTGGACCGCTGTACAAGCTTGCTAGCCTACACGACATGGTTTGCACGATGAGTGTGTATGTGTGTATACGCACACGTATCCACACACTTCATATTAGTACGCTTTTTAACCAACTAATCTCCAAGAAAACCTCCAAGCCGTCATAACTTTGAACCATGCCTGTGAGCATCTGTATTCAACCTTGATTTATCATCTCCTTCATCTGTTAGTAAGATGTACCTCGAAGTAACGGAGACGCACGCACACACACACACACACACACACACACACACACACACACACGTGTATATCTTTTTTTTTTTTTTTGATTAAGGAGTATCGTTATGTATAAGATTTTTCAGACTGTTCAACCCGAAGAAGGCATTAGGATTCATCGTCTGAGAAGTTGTGTTCAAAAGATGAGCAGATAGGTGGACTTCAGTCCAAAATACTCACGCACAGTTATAGCTTGTTGCAAAGAGAAAAGAACTGAAAATTAAGGAGGATGAATCAAACTGTGACCATTCTTGAAAAAGATCAACAAAAACAAAGTTATTTAGCCAAAAATTCGAACAAAAGCTAATCAAATAAGTAAAATAAAATCTACCATTCATAAAGTAGACAAGGTTTTGTTATTCGACAAATTTAGCATAGATCCAAGGCCAAAGAGATAAAAACGCTCCCTCGAATACGAATGGAAAATAAGATAATGAAGGAAGCAACAAAAGAAGTAATTTCTCGATTGGTAGGCAGAGAAATACTAACAAAATTACATAATGTCTATATTCGCTTCCGTATTCGGTAAGACGGGTCAATTCATCGATCTAACTTCAATACAGCTGATTAATGCTTTTGCTCAGTGGTCTTCAGACCTTACTACTTGGGGAGCCTTTTTCAATAATTGAGATTTCTGGGCAATCCATTCAAAAAAACAACGTTTTTTCTACACCAGCAAACGATTTATGAAAAAAAAAAAAGGATCTCATTTGTACAATTCATGGTCTTCAGAGATTGTCATTTCACTCAAATATTGTCGGATAAATCTAAATCCATATCAATACACTGGCCATCTATATATTTACACACACACGTATATATATATATATATATATATATATATATATATATATATATATATATATATATATATATATATATATATATATATATAATGATTGGATTTTAGCCTTGGTCATGGAATTATCCGAATGTGTATAAACCTAAATATAGAAGCCTTGAAGGAATCGCCAATGTAATGATGATCCTCAGAACCCTGGGGTTCCACGGAACACAGTTTGAATACCGTTGAAACTTGTACGGTATACTAATCAAGATCATTTCATTTTTGTGACTGATTACGAATTTAGTTTCGATTTTTATCATAAGTGCTTGAGATGAAATATCATACGAGCAAAACTTAGGAAGCATAAATTAAAAATCGCCACACCATGGATCAGTAGTTAGCGAGCAAGTGTCACAGGCCATTTCTATAGTAGTTAGTCTAATACATTAACCATTTACAAAACGCAATAATTCAAATTTCGTAGACAGGACGGAAAAGAATTTCCTTCCACTAAAATGGTATTTTAGAAATTATTTATTTCGACACCTACAGCAAATATGAGAGGCATTGGGAATAGGTTAAAATTCCGACTGTTGGTTCATGGGAAGGGGTCCCACTGATATCAGAGAGAGTTCTTATGTTTATGTTTATATTATTTGCTGTGGGATATTTCAGAAGAATTTTGTCTGGCTTAGAAATTACAATAATAATTGAAGCTACACATTTCCCCCAATTTTTATGAAAGTTGAAAATGAACAAAATAACGCATGAAACATTCCGAACATTCTCCATACGAACACGAGACCTCCGCAGATAACACACATTATATATGTAAATGAAAGAAGAATTGCGTGTGTATATGTAAATGAATGACAAGAGAAGGATTATGTGTATATTATATGTATATGTATATATATATATATATATATATATATATATATATATATATATATATATATATATATACATATATATATATATAAAAAATCAAAATAAGTGGTTATTCAATCAATAGGAGAGAGATTATATAAAGGAAAGAATTTTATATGTATTATACAGAAGAGAGAAAATTATATATATGTGAAGGAGAGGAAGATTATATATACATATATATATATATATATATAATAGAGAGAAAAAAAAAATATATATATATATGAGAGGGAGATGAATATGTGAGATATATATATATGAAAATATATATACATATGTACGCATAAAATATATAAATAGACATGAGAGAAACATATATACATGTATGTATGTATGCATGCATGCATATTATATATATATATATGTACACATATATATGAGAGAAATATATATATATATATAAATACATACTTATATAAAGAAGGAAAAACTATACATGTATGAGAGGGAAAGATCATATGTATGAAAAGAAAGAGATACATATATATATAAGAGAGAGAGAAGGAATGATTATAAATAGATATGGGAGAGAGAAGGAATGATTATAAATAGATATGAGAGAGAGAAGGAATGATTATGAATAGATATGAGAGAGAGAGAGGGAATGATCATAAATAGATATGAGAGAGAAAGAAGGAATGATTATAGATATATTTGAGAGAGAGGGATATATATGAAAAAGGGAAAGATTTTAAACACACGCACATATATATATATATATATATATATATATAAATGAGAGGAAAGGAAAGAATATATATATATATATATATATATATATATGAGTGAGAAGAGAATATATATCTATATACATATTAAAGAGAGAGAAAGATTATTCATATATCTGAGAGAGAGAAAGATTATTCATATATCTGAGAGAGAGAAAGATTATTCATATATCTGAGAGAGAGAAAGATTATTCATATATCTGAGAGAGAGAAAGATTATTCATATATCTGAGAGAGAGAAAGATTATTCATATATCTGAGAGAGGGAAAGATTATTCATATATCTGAGAGAGAGAAAGATTATTCATATATCTGAGAGAGAGAAAGATTATTCATATATCTGAGAGAGAGAAAGATTATTCATATATCTGAGAGAGAGAAAGATTATTCATATATCTGAGAGAGAGAAAGATTATTCATATATCTGAGAGAGAGAAAGATTATTCATATATCTGAGAGGAAGAGAGAGAGAGAGGAGAGATTATAGATACACGAGAAAAATTATACTCACACATATATATGTATACATTCACACATATATCCCCAAAATCTAAATGTCAGCATACAGATATACCTGTTGTAAAATTGCTTTGTAAGCATACACACATTTGTGCCTATGATGCATATATATATATATATATATATATATATATATATATATATATATATATATAACATACATGATGTTTATGTAAAATCACCCGATCAGATAATGTGAATTTGACCTTACCAAGCCGAATAGCCTGACCCCTAACCACAGATATCCACGCATTAGTCCAATTTCTAAGATCTATACAAATGTCACAAGGCCTTCTCTCCATCCCCTCGTTTCCATCATTGTTGTTGTCTCTTTTTTTGATTGTGGTTGTTGTTGTTGTTGTTTTTTACCGTTAGAATTTCATCTAGAAATCCTGGCCTATTAGAAATTCACAATTTGTGTCGTTTTTATATGAACTTAAAGAGCTCCTCTTGTCATCCAAGTCGCAAATTTTATCAAGTCCGACTTGACTATCATCGTGAGAATCTATGGTTTCATGGAACTGAGGCCTTGGTGATTTTACAAGGACACAAGCGTACTATGTATACGGGATATGCGATCAAGAGACAAACAAGCTTTAAACATAGATCTCTCAAAATCCACACAGGTGACTAATAGACATTCACTCCCTAAACACAAACACACACACACATATATCAGTTGGTGATTGAGAAAAGACCAGGTCTCAAAATCATTATTTAGTGACTTGAGCATTTCGTTTGAATTCAAACTTATCTAGTGTTCAAGCAGCTGAAGTGATCTTACATTTTTGAAAACAAACAGAAAATGTTCATTAAAATGCAAACCTCTTCCACACCACACACAATATATATATATATATATATATATATATATAATGGCTTTGTATGTGTGTGTGTGCATGTATTTATATGTGAAGACCAATTTAGTCTCAGTTCCTGACAAAATTGCTCCAGATACAAACAAAAAAATTATGTTTTGAATATATCAAATATAACACATTAGACTCAATGTTTGTGGTTTCAGAAGAACATATTTCTTAATCTTGTTCAAGAAACTCAAGATACATTTAAAAATGGGGCAGCATTTTTCAAGTTTATTTACTTATATTCTGAAAGAAAAGAATGCATAAAAAGACAATAAATTCTTGTTTCACAATATTTTCCAATAAAAAAATTCTTAGAAAGTTATTAGTTGTTAGTCACTTTATTATAGAAGAGGCCACGGATTGTTTTTGCTACTGAAATCAGTCGGTCCCAAAAACCTTGTGTAGTGATCACAATAAACGACTTCATTATGTCTGATTTGCCGAATGTTATCAGTCAGTTATTGTTATTCAAAAGACCTGTCCAAACGCAATTGTAATAAGCGGCTTCCATTACATATCCTTCGCTAAAAGTTATTAACCGGTCATAGCTAATTTAGAGATCCTGTCCTGTAAAGATCATAAGTGACCTCCAATGTATTGCGATTTAGATGTTCGAGGGTAGTCATGGCTTTAAGAAGATGAAGTTGAAAAGTTTTTCTGAAGAGAAAATATTTTGGATTTTTTTTAAAGGAATAGGTAACCTTCAAGAAAAACAAGTTGTTTACTCTTTGCTTATGAAAACTTTTGAAATTCCTCCCAAAATAAATTTTTAAAATCTTTCCATGACATGTTTTTTTTTTTTTAAATACAAATAAGGAAAAGAGAGAAAAAACATAGAGAACAAACTAGACGAGTTTTTGCCTTTAAAATAATGTTCAAATAAATAACTCTTTATTTATAAGTCGACTAAATTATTTTTTGAATACTAAGTATCAGCTCGTTATTGTTATCTAATAGACCATGTCTCAACACGATCACAATAGCGGATTTCGTTTTTGATTTTTTAGAAGTATTTTGAGTATTAAGGGCTAACCTTGAACAGAAGGTATGCTACTCACTAATAAAAAGTTTCGAAACATCACTCCGAGATGTATTTTCGAAAATACCACCACAAAGAAAAATATATTGGAAATGAAAAAGACGAATTTTTTTTTCTTTAAAAACAGTTTTCAAGTAAATAACTTTTTTTTATCTACTTAGTATTTTTCAAATTGTTTCTCTTTTATTCGTTTTTTTTTTTCTTTAATTCATTCGCTTATTTGTCTTCTGATTCTTTTACTCATTACTGGTAATTAGTAAGCCTTGCTACCCGAATATGGCATTTAAAAAAGACATTGTTTCTTCAAACAGTACCACTTACTTACTTATATACAGGTGGAGAGGTGCATTACTCAAAAAACAAAAACAAAAACAATAAAAGAAAATAAAAAAAGTGATTGTACCACAAAATAGTAGATATGGTAGTAAGTAAGTAACTAACTAGCATTAGTAGTAATTACTCTCAGAATGTAGCGAGGTGGGTGGGTGGGTGGTGAAGAACGAACTACTGGCCATGGGCCGAGAAAACACCTGAATTGAATCTTACCCCATACCTACGTGTCTTACCTGGGGCAGAGAAGAAGAAAGGAAGGTATTATTAAAATAATTATCAACTGCCTCAGTACAACTGATAGGTGTTGATATTTTGGGAAGAAATGTTTCGTGTATGTAATTGAGATTTTTTTTCCTTTCTACTCAGCGAGTGAATGAGCCAATGCGTGTACAGGTGACTATACACTTAAATATTGTCGATGTGTGTGGGTATCTCAGTGTGTGTGTGTGTACCTGTATGTATCGGTGCTTTTGAAAATGATCACTCGGTTATTGTTATCAAAATAAGTCGTCCCATGAATTTTTTTTCAAAATGATCTCTAACTTATATCATAATATTTATGTTATTATTAATAATAATCCACTCCTGTAATGAATACTTTCTGTCTACTATTGAAAACTGAGGACTCGTCCACTGAGACAAATTCATGATTTTTTGAAGAAATCGTTTCACAGAGACGCCACACCTGAACCTCTCCAAAGTATTCACTAGTTTTTAAAAAAAGTTACAAGCAGGTAAAAGACCCTGCCATGAACTGATCACATTAAGCTGCTTCCAGTGTGTATAATTAGAAAGAGCTTTATTTTGAAATATCTAAAAAGTTCAGAAAAAAAGTGTGAAAGTTTTATTCGGTCGAAAAGAATTATGACTCAATAACTAGAGTTATGTTCCTCAATATTAATATAAGCTTATGCCCTGACAACTATTCATCAGTGTTTTCTTATATATATACGTATATGTATATATGTATATATATATATACTTGAGTTACAAGGTAAGCATCTGATGATCTGCATAGAAAGATTTACATAACACTAAACACAAAACCCTTTGAAAAACTAATAAGAGTTGCATCAACAGTTATTTGGAAATAATTGAAATGACAAAATAAATTACATTACGTCTTTCGTGCAGACTGATATATATATATATATATATATATATATATATATATATATTCATTTTCTTTATGTTTATGTACAGTTATGAATGGCATGATTTTACTGAGTGTAACTCGTTTGTAGCCTTGTGCCATACATAAGTCATACACACATACACACATATATATATATATATATATATATATATATATATATATATATATATATATATATATATATATATATGGTTCATTCGTTGGGTGATGGTGATTAAAATTACTGGAATGGTGTTATGAAAATATTTGCACTAGTTTGAATAATGATTATCTTTCAATGTATCCATCTGTGTGGGCAAGTATGTATGCTTCGGCATGCAGCTATCTTGTATAAGATATTACATAAATGTTCTTGTGTGACCGTATCTCGTTGAATTGTGTCCTTGTTATACAGGCGTTTAAATTAATCCAGGGGCCCCCAGTGCGAGCAAATTTCTGTAGAAGAGCTCACTCCCTTACCCAGCCCAACCCTTTTTGTCTCCCTACACTTTCTCGGTATTTCTCTCTTATATATATATATATATATATATATATATATATATATATATATATATATATATATATATATATATATATATATCCCCTGTTTCCGTAGCAAAAAAAGTAACCCACTCAAACTAACATTTTCTCCATCCAGCCACACTGTATCTCTTATCTACTCCCACCCCTATACACACAAAATCCTCACCCCCACAGTTCTTTCTCTGGAAGAGGTAAATGACTAGTTAGACTCAGCCATTGCCTGGAAATTCGACAAATTGTTAAATAAATACTTTTCCCGTTTTCTTCCTAATTGATACACACTTTACTGACTGGCATGGGCCGCCCGACTTCTCATTGAAATTAAAAAAGAGTCCCAGACTTATCAAGTTAAGATGCATAAAAAATAATAAATAACTTATATAAAAAAACCCCAAAAAAACCCATAAAATAAGAAATAAAAAAATAGAAAATTCAACTTAATAGTCGATTTTTCCCTGGCGATAAAAATCCAACCACCTGGGCACGTGGCTGTAAAGTAATGGTTAGCGGGCAAGTCGGTGAGATTTACTTCTGTACGACAAGTTCGATTCTCATGGGACGTTCCGTACCAGCCCTTGTGTCAGACTATGCTAAAACTTGATGATCACCCACAAAATGTAAACACTGATAAAATGTGCCAATTTATCCATGTGTATATTTTCCATCGAAGATAATTGCCAACCAAATACCAGACTCAACGTCCATTAAATTCGTTGCTATCCAGTGGTGGAAACCCACTTCTCAATTCCATTTTTTTTTCATTCCACAAAGGGGTCACGAAATTAGCCATACTTAAAAAAAAACCTACGGGGGCTTACAGAGTTCAGAAATCCAAGCATATGGGTTGTCTTAGCTCATACCTGATGGACCACAAGGATCACCAAGAATGAATATGGATACAGCCTTACCAAATACCTTGTTCCTCAAACCCAGTCCCATGACCGTTCATCTATTACGAAAATACTCTCTCTCATATATATATATATATATATATATATATATATATATATATATATACGTGTGTGTGAGTAATATTCAATTATCTCAATTTTTCTAATAGGTAATTACGTTCAAATTAGGAAAAGCCAAGCAAAATCAATTCTAACGCAAATTTAATTGTGGCAGAATCAATCAAAAAAAATATTTGATTGAAAAATCTCATTGATCAAATAATAATAGTACTTCACACTTCGAAACAAAATTGACCCCTCACATGAGGAAAGAGACAAACGAAAGGAAAAAGGAAGGAAAGAAGACGAGTAAGAAGTAGAAAGAAGAAAAAAACGATGAAGAAAGAAAGAGAGGAAAGAGAGAAGAGAGAGGAAAGAGAGAAGAGAGAGGAAAGAGAGAAGAGAGAAGAGAGAGGAAAGAGAGAAGAGAGAAGAGAGAGGAAAGAGAGAAGAGAGAAGAGAGAGGAAAGAGAGAAGAGAGAGGAAAGAGAGAGGAAAGAGAGAAGAGAGAGGAAAGAGAGAGGAAAGAGAGAAGAGAGAGAAAAGGGAGAGAAGAGAGAGAAAAGGAAAGAAAGAGAAAAAGGAAAGAAAGAGAAAAAGGAAAGAAAGAGAAAAAGGAAAGAAAGAGAAAAAGGAAAGAAAGAGAAAAAGGAAAGAAAGAGAAAAAGGAAAGAAAGAGAAAAAGGAAAGAAAGAGAAAAAGGAAAGAAAGAGAAAAAAAAAGAAAGAGAAAAAAGAAAGAAAGAGAAAAAAGAAAGAAAGAGAAAAAAGAAAGAAAGAGAAAAAAGAAAGAAAGAGATGAGAAGAGAAAGTGAAACAAAAAGAAAGAGAAAGAAAAAAGAAGGAGAAAGAAGAGAAAGAGAAAGAGAGAGAGTGAGAGTGAGAGAGAGAGAGAAGAAAAAGAGAAAAGTCTGTTAGAAACTACGATTCAAAAAAGAAGAGGAAGCGGTACAAATGGCCACCAGCCTAATAGTCTCACCACTAAAACATCTGTTGACACTACTATGCGGATAGTTACTAAGTGACATTGTAGTTCTCGTCATCCCAATGTTACTTACTAATTGTTGGTAACAAAAACAGTCGCTATTAGTCGCCAACGACCTTAGTAACCTCCATTCACAGTCGGTAGTAAGCGACAGATAGTCAAGCCATTGACTCAAAAAAGAAAAAAAAAAAAAATACCAACCCGATACTCATCGGAGCGGTGACGATGCATTCTAGTATATTAAATCGCTTTGACTATTATTTTTTCTACCCCTGTCAACAAAGTTTGTTTACGCAATATCTCTGAAAGTTCTCAGAGAATTCTAATGACATTTTGTGGTGGGGTGGATCATAGGCGAAGGATGAATTCATAAAATTTGGGGATAGAATCTGGTATTACCAGTTACGTCCCTTGCATTGTGTGTGTGTGAGTATATATATATATATATATATGTATATATATATATATTGAAAGATTTTTGAGGTGGACTCAGGATTTTCCACAGTAACCGCTGCTGCATCTTAGCTACATACAAACTCAGTTCAGTGGCGTTGGCAGAGGCAAATGCTCTTCAGGGAGCTTTCTAATTTATCCAAACCAACGAAGTTTGCAGCATTATATATATCTACTCGTGTTTCTCTGTTGTTCACACAATATCTCAAAAAGTTCTCATTGAGTTTCTTCGAAATTCCCAGGAAGTGTTTGCGATGGATAAAAGAAGAAGCGATCAAATTTTTGGAATTTGTTTCTCATTAAAACATATTGATTGTACTGGCAACGAAATATGTGGATGTTTTGCTTTTCGTTGCCCTTTGTATTTTCCCATGTACTTATGAAAAAGATTTTCAACAAAAAAGTAGCTTTGTTGCGGATGAATGTCCATGTGTTTGGTAAATGTTCCAATTTATTCTCAGATCATTTAAGTAGGTTGTTGGTCGTCTTCTGGTGTGATAATCACGTCAATATCCGAAGTTGGTGCCGTGGGAGTGCTTTTTTCTAGGGATTTATTTAGACATCCATAAAAATTGCTCAGTGTAAAATCGGCCATGTTGAAATGGAGAGAAAGGGCAGTTAACTCCTTTTTTCAATTTTTAAAAAAATGCTTTCCAGGTTGGGATAGGTCTTACGGTAGTCCCACCACCACCCAACGCGTAGTCAAAGGAATAAAGGGTGCATTCAAGTCATAATATGCTCAAACACAAATGGAGTACCCAGCACAGACTGCAGTCATTATACTAGCAAAGTGGTCAGTCGACGAGCTATCTAACCAGTGTTCCAGGACAAAATGTTCTATCCCATGAGCAAATAGATGGATATTTCGAGGTACATAAATATATATTTATGCATTTTTTTTTCTGTCACATACACGATATCTATCCAGAAAAGAACCTACCATAATAAATATTTACAGAAACAGTTTCGCACCCTTGGTGTAAACTGGCAAACAATCGGAGTTTGGGGGAGGCTTTCAGCGCATAGGTCGACACTCTCTCGTGGGATTGCCCAGTCGGTAACAAGATGTCAATGAATGTACTTGTGCAGGGGTTTTAAGCAAAGCAATACACCACCCAGGTCTGTCATTTCCCCCACAGTCCAGTCCCGACTCCCAGCAACTTCTCCTAATGCACACATGTACATGCATGTGTGGAGCACACATACACACACATGTATGATTTTTATAAAATAGTATATATATATATATATATATATATATATATATATATATATATATATATATATATATATATAATTCTATGAGTGGGCTGTATATATTATGTAGGTAGGCTATGTATCTTTGCTTTGAAAATTAAATAACAAAAAACAAGGACAATACATAGTTTAAATAAAAAGCATAGGCGACAAGACAGGGAATAGATATAAATGACACATATACTTACAACGAATATATTGATGGTAATGAGGTGTCGAGAAGACTAGTTTAACTTAAGAGTTCTCCTTTTTTATGAGAAGCAAAGAAAGGAAGACAATTGGTGAATAGACACGGCTACTGTTGTCGTTTTAACATAAAATACAGACAATGTCTTAGCAAAGACGGCAAATATTTTTCTTTTTTATAAAAGAGATAATATATTTAACCCCAAGCCCGCTCCACCTTTCTCTCTTTCTTTCCAAGACTTCGTTATACTTGTAAATTATTTCCCGTTCTCTCGGGAAATATTGTATTGCGGGGCAGAGGAACGCAGGCAAAGACAAAGAGAACGAATTCAAAAGATTGAGCAGAACTTGAGAAAGGAACAACAGAACTATGATTGTCTTAATATTCTTTTTATCTGACCAGCAATAAACAGGTCTTTGTAAACAACGGAGAACTGCATATTTATCATTATTATTAACACTATTACTATTAGTTTGTACGAGTGTTGATCGATAACGCCTTGCTTGTTAATATTAAGAGCAGAAAAGAAAAGAAATTAACGTAACATACGTTAATAATCCAATCACCTGTGGGACGTATGGGTTGCGGAATACTTCCATTTCATCTGATGACTGACGAAGCTATGGAAATATCCGAACTTTGCATGAATGAACATCCGAAGCCTGTGTATGTACCAGAATTAATTGTTTGAAAAAAATATTTCATCAAGAAGAAAAAGAAAATTACTCGCACAAGATTCGGGCTTTGTTGGTCCGTAATGACCATAGACACCTAAATTTTGTGACCAGGAGTGCTCGGACGGGGAGACACCCTGAATCTGTTGATCACTTCAATGGTTGCTCGGGCGGGCCATTTGTGGGTCTACGGTTGATCAACATCGAGAATTTTCCCAACATTTTCAATAAAAATCAGCCTTGAAAACGGAAAATTCTACCCACTTGTTGATATTTGGATAGTTTTAAAAAAATCATCCCCGATATATATATATATATATTATATATATATATATATATATATATATATATATATATATATATATATAGTGCATTGCCAGCAGCTGTTTAGCTCAATGGTGGTCACAGGTTCGATTCCTACTGCAACCACATTTTCTTCAATAGTTCATTCTACTCATGTTGTCTAGGCTAAGTGCTACACTAACCTCCTAACGACGGGATATCATTTCAAAATAAGAGTTTCTATAAAACACAATTTATAATCATCCTGCCGGATCATATATATCCATTTCTCAATACATTAATGTTGCGTTGAAAGAAACGAAAAGACTGAGAATAAACGAGATGAGACTTTAGAGTGAAAACAGTAATTTTGGCTTTTGCATTACCAGTGGCTGTAAAGCTCAAAGGTAAGAGCAACGCTATGTTGAATCAGCTACCACACATATATATTATATATATATATATATATATATATATATATATATATATATATATATATTATATTATATTATATATATATATTATATTATATTATGTATATATATATATGTGTGTATGTGAGTTTGTTCAACATGGCACACTCTGATCCTAGCCAGAACGCACTGATACTCAGATCTTAGGTAAAAGTACCATTTGGGTACCATGGTAGGGGACAATGAGAAAGAATAGGATTCGGGGTTGAAAGAGGGTTGATAGAATCATGTGATCATTATAGAGACCAAGGTGAGGCAAGGACTCCTGAGAGCAAAAATGGTTCCCTGTCCCTCTACTCCAAGGGAAAAATAAATGAATAAAAACTTGAAAACTTGTCAGATCCGCCTATGCATTTAAAAGTATGGTTTGCTCAGTGATGCTGTTTCTGCAAATCGTTTGGTGGGCGGCGATATCTTTTTTTTGGGGGGGGGGGACTTGGTCGGTAGAATCGAGAATCAGAAAAGTGGGGGGCGGGGAGAAAGACCGACTCGATGGGTGGGGTGAGATGGCTGCCGTAAAAGTTGTGACCCTTCAGGCCATACCAATAAAAAGCACAATATAAAGGGAAATGGAGATGGAGAAAGGTTGGTGGGAGTCAAAAACTACCAAAAAAAAAACAAAAAAAACTTAGAGAGGAGATAGAATAATCTTGAGAGAGAGAGGGGGGGATAGAATAATCTTGAGAGAGAGAGGGGGGGATAGAATAATCTTGAGAGAGAGGGGGGGGATAGAATAATCTTGAGAGAGAGGGGGGGTATAATCTTGAGAGAGAGGGGGGGATAGAATAATCTTGAGAGAGAGGGGGGGATAGAATAATCTTGAGAGAGAGGGGGGGATAGAATGATCTTGAGAGAGAGGGGGGGATAGAATGATCTTGAGAGAGAGGGGGGGATAGAATAATCTTGAGAGAGAGGGGGGGATAGAATAATCTTGAGAGAGAGGGGGGGATAGAATAATCTTGAGAGGGACAGAGAGAGGGGATAGAATAATCTAGAGAGGGACAGAGAGAGGGGATAGAATAATCTAGAGAGGGACAGAGAGAGGGGATAGAATAATCTAGAGAGGGACAGAGAGAGGGGGGATAGAATAATCTAGAGAGAGAGAGAGAGAGGATAGAATAATCTTGAGAGAGAGAGAGAGGGGATAGAATAATCTTGAGAGAGAGAGGGGATACAATAATCTTGAGAGAGAGAGGGGATACAATAATCTTGAGAGAGAGAGAGAGAGGGGATACAATAATCTTGAGAGAGAGAGAGAGAGGGGATACAATAATCTTGAGAGAGAGAGAGAGGGGATACAATAATCTTGAGAGAGAGAGGGGATACAATAATCTTGAGAGAGAGAGGGGATACAATAATCTTGAGAGAGAGAGAGTGGGATAGAATAATCTCTCTCTCTCGAGAGAGAATGGGATAGAATAATCTTGAGAGAGAGAGAGAGGGGGGATAGAAAAATCTTGAGAGAGAGAGAGAGAGAGAGGGGATAGAATAATCTTGAGAGAGAGAGAGGGGGGGATAGAATAATCTTGAGAGAGAGAGAGGGGGGGATAGAATAATCTTGAGAGAGAGAGAGAGGGGGGGATAGAATAATCTTGAGAGAGAGAGAGAGAGAGAGAGAGAGAGAGGGGATAGAATAATCTCTCTCGAGAGAGAAAGAGGGGGTATATTCTCTCTCGAGAGAGAAAGAGGGGGTATATTCTCTCTCTCGAGAGAGAAAGAGGGGGTATATTCTCTCTCTCTCGAGAGAGAGAAAGAGGGGGGTATATTCTCTCGAAAGAGAAAGAGGGGGGTATACTCTCTCGAGAGAGAAAGAAGGGGGCATATTCTCGAGAGAGAGAAAGAGGGGGGTATATTCTTTTGAGAGAGAGAAAGAGGGGGGTATATTCTCTCTCGAGAGAAAGAGGGGGTATATTCTCTCTCGAGAGAAAGAGGGGGTATATTCTCTCTCGAGAGAAAGAGGGGGTATATTCTCTCTCGAGAGAAAGAGGGGGTATATTCTCTCGAGAGAGCGAAAGAAAGGGAGAATATTCTTGAGACAGAGAGGAAGAGAGGGAAAAGGAGATTATTCTTGGGAGGGAGAGAGAGTGAGGGAGACCTCTACAGGGAAATATTGAAAAAAAAAATTAAATTTATTTAGATTTGCCAATCTCTTCACTGTTCATCTTATTGAATTGCCTATCTTAATTTGCATCGATTTGACATCTATCTAAATTTATTTCAACTTTGGGAATAATAGCAAATATGCTTTTATTTCAATATGACCTTACTGTTTAGAGACACTCGGACATTTTTTTTTCGTTAAAATGAAAAAAAAAACAAACAAACAAAAGAACAAGCCAAAACTCTACCAACATTCAGCATCACGTGAAAGGATGCTACTTCCTCCCCTGTTTTTTCATATTGGTGCGTTTGTTTACTGATGGGATTTGGACAAATAAATAAATTTGATTTATCGAATTTTTGGAAAAGAGGCGTGGGGAGTATGGGACAGGGAGACGATGAGATAGAAAAAAACTGAGGGAAGAAACCTGAGGGAAGAAACAAGAAAGAGGAGGAAAGAAAGAGAGGTGGGGGAGAGAGAGAAGACAGAAGTAGAAGGGGGAGAGAGATGGGGAGAGAGAGAAGAAAAGAAAGAGAGAGAGAGAGAAGATTGGAGAGGAGAAAAGAGAGAGAAAGGAGAAGTGAGCGCTGAGAAATGAAATGAAAAAAATCCCTGTTTAATTGCGTTCAACTGAAAATGGCTTTTGGATTCGGCCTAAAACCAATTTTTCCTCCAAAAAGATTTTGAATCAAGCCAAGCGCCGATTCAGGTGACCCTGGTCCACACCTGCCTCAGTCAAGTACAATTGATATTTTCGAAAATCAATAAATAAAAAGAACCCACATAATTACAAATAATCATAAATTGACCTTATATATATATATATATATATATGTCACGAATTGATTTTTCAATGAAAATCAAAAATCGATTCTGACTGAGTAATCACTAATTGATTAATTTTAACTTGATTGATTTCTTGATAAAGCGACGTTAAAGAACGTAGAAATAATTATTTCGTGACAGTGTTTTTCTTTTCTTTCTGAGCAGTTTCTATAAATGGGTTGCCATGTTGATTTTCTTAGCTTTCAAATTAAAAACAGTTCCTTCGTCTAAAAAAATATGGCGTTGAAAAATAAATTATATTTTCATTATAACTAATCATTTCAACTTTTTTCATGCTAGTTCAACGTTTAGGTCAACCCCTCGGACGGTATTCTTCCAGTGCAGTATGTAATATCCGTAAACGAGGGAGTCACCCTTTTCCAATCTCTTTCTCAGAATATTAGATTATCCTTCAACATTTATTAGATTCCAACTTTCAGATCCCCTCGACGTCTGTGGCAAGGACTTGTCCAGGGGTGCAAATACCCCAAACGCACACGACAATATAACTGAAAAACTTTGACAAAACACTTATGTATGAACATACATACGTGCAAACACACACACAAACCATTTTATATCATTAACAGAGTCTAATGAACTTGTGATAGAATCATTCATATGGTTTCATATTGAGAAATCATTTCAGTTGAGCTTGATACGAAATTTGCGTTAGGAGACATTAAGGTTTGAAATATTCTTCCCACATAAAAAAAATATAGATAAATAAATAAACATTTTTCCGACATTTTCCAGCTTAAATTCAATCAAAAACAGGGCCAAAACCGTATCAGAGGCCAAAGACCCAGTTAGATAATGCTAAAAAATAGTAAGTAATCGTGAGCTCAATGAACAATTAAATATCCCAACCCCACCTTCCAAACCCGTCAGAAATCAGTTTTCACCCTCCTATCTACCACCTACGTTCAACAAGACCCAAAACCACAAATATTCCCACTCCGATATTTTCTTTTCCTTTTGAAAACACTTCCTCGCATTAAAAAAAAAAAAATCGTGGTTAGAATCGACTTGAGAGGAAGCAGACGTTACTCTTTCCAGTCTGTTGTTATCACACCCAACTCAGGACACGCCAAAGATTCAGAATTTTCAAATCCCTGGCTTCCCCCCCTTTTAATCCTTTCTTTTTTCATCTATCTCCCTCCCTGTATTTCTCTTCCTCTCTCACAAACCCAGACATACACGCACCCTCACTGTATCATCTCCTCTTTCTCCGAAACTTTCAGAGTAGACTTATTTATTTTGTACGTCTGAATTCGCTCGTTCTTTTTTTTTTTTTTTTTTTGTAGTTCTATACAACCTGGAAAGAAAGGGGAAAAAAAAAAAACACTGTGGGGATCGTAAAAGATCTCCAGAAGGCGTATAAGGGTAACAGAATTAAAAAAAAGAAAAAGAAAAAAGTCAGATCAACAGAAAGGACTGAAATGATTTTTATGCACTTTAGAAAAGAAAAAACAAACAATAGTTTAACGGAAACTCCAGGTTCAGCAGTGCGAGAAAAAAGCCAGTAGGTTTGTTACTGACAAATTTGGAAGTATTTACACAGAGGGCAGGTCCTTGTAATCAAGAATGTTTTGCTGGTTTTGGGTCGATGATGGGAATTCACGTACGTCCATCAAATACGGTTCTCAGTGTTTGAAGAATAACATGAGCTCTACTTCTGGTCGTATGGTCTCGCGGGGGATGTAAATAAACAGCAGAACATCTATCTATCTATAAAATGAATAGTGTGACTCTCTCTGTCCGTTTCTCTGTTCTTAACTTCCACTAGAGCGCACACGTACTACAATTTGATCGTAAGTAAAGGGGTGGGAAGCAACACTTTGATCCTCCTATACCCTCTAACCATTTCCCTCCGTCGGGTCCGGTACCAGGCAAACTCAAATTTAATTAGCCAGCACAAACATATAATTTCATGGACATGCTCCCGCTAGAAAGCAACAGGGCCTTCATTAAATAATGAAGGGCCAGACATGGTTTGCCCCCCCAACCCCCCAAAACATATATATATATATATATATATATATATATATATATATATATATATATATATATATATATATATATATATATATATGAGAAGAGAGAGTTTGGTTAGTTGGTCAAAAGAAAGCGTCACACAATAAACATCTCTCGACAGCTGTGTTGGGATGATCAATTAAAAAATGGGAAAAGAGGTAATCATTGCATAAGTTACTTTCTCGCCTTTTACTGGGCTTTGATCACCGAAAAATCTGAATTTAAAAAATAAATAAATAAATAAATGAAAAATAAAAAAATAGGCACCAACTTGGCATTTGCAAACTTTGCAAATTGCCTCCCCACCAAAAAAATCCTATTTAGGGTTGGAATTAAAAAAGAAAAAATATTGTAGACATAAGGATAAGGTGCAAAAATATTTACAATTTCAGTCCTCGGCTGCATCGGAGTGACCAGTACGCATGATATTTGCATAGTCAGCTGGACCAACTTAAAAACTGATAAAAACGTATGCTGACGGTTTTGGTTTCTATTATATAAGCGCTTGAAGCCAGAGCCTCGGGCATGCGTAACAGCGTCGAATCCAGACAGCATGGCCAGGTCCAAACTAATCTGACAACCAAGTCACTATCCATATCGTGAAACCAGTCGACCGTAATGCCATTCTGATCACAAGGACAAGTGGACTGGCGAAGCCTGAGCATTACGTTATCCCTTCGTTTTCCGTCTGCTGTCCATGGTCGAATTCGAAACTGGACTGTTAGATTTGAAAACATCAAATTGACTTTGATTCCATTCTAGCAACTGTTTGCAGTGTGAACTAAAAAGCGACTTTGGTTTGCTAATAAGCCTACTTATACACTCGAGCACATTGTATGCATTGGCTTTTCCCATTATCCGAAATTAGTGTTCTTATAAAACCCTTCCCTAAGTCGATATGACATAAAATGAAGAAGCAATCACTATTAATTCATATGAGGAAAATGTTGTGGGTTTCTAAACCCCCAAAATGGTGATGATGGTATGTTACGTGGAAGTTGGGATAGGGAAGGTACAGGGGATTTAGGTGAAGAATAGAGGGAACGAGAGTGCTCGCTGCCTCTATTATATATATATATATATATATATATATATATATATATATATATATATCGTATTGAGAAGGATAAAGTGATTTGTAGAAAGAACGAAAACATTCATAAAGGAGTCCAAGAGTGAAACTGGATCAGTTTGATACGAATATAAATTCGTATAACTTGGATAATACTTTCGCACACAGGAATATATCGAGCGTATGGTTATAGGTCTACATTATTTGAAGGTGCAGGCACAAATATGTGCTGTTCCTGATATCAAAGTTATCGTGTAAAGTGTTATATATATATATATATATATATATATATATATATATATATATATATATATATATATATATGTATAGAAAGAGAGAGAGAGAGAGAGAGCGTGTGTGTGCGTGCGCGTGAGATAAAGAAACTTCAACAACCTTTGTGGTCATTACTTGAAAATCAATCACTTGCATAATAAACGCCAACGAACGCACCTCTTGTAATGGTGCGATAATCCTCTCAGATTGTAGTTTATATGTTACTCGATGTTTGCAACTTAGTCTCCTTGCTGACACTTCAAACACTTATGACCAAACGTCTTTGAAGCATATACGTCTGTTTTCTCTCGAACCTTTATTACAAATCTCGATTCTTTGTCATGATATGTCTAATTAACTTCCAGCTTAATTACCGCTGTCGATATTCTCAAATAGATGTGCACACATTTCTAGAATAGCCTGTGTGTGTGTGCATGTGTGTGCACGTGCAGGGCTGGCCCGGCCCGGCTGCGAGAAAGATGGGAAGAACGAGAGAGAGAGGGTGTACGAGAGAGAGAGAGAGACTTTGTAAGAGAGAGAGAAAGAGTAAGTCAGGAAATTGAATTCTTTGTCCAATCTGATTTCTAGCTCGACTTATTTAGGCCTGAGCCCCCCTCCTTATACCCACTGAGGGGTCATTAATAAAAAGCTGCGTAATCCGCGTCAGGGTTGGGTTGATAGCATGATAAAGGGTGGAGGTCTTCCAAATTAGCAGAGAGAAGACCAAAGTGTTTGTCATCAACACATGCTAATGTCTACGTACATATAAGCACTAACGGGTGGCTGTGTGTTATTGTTAGAGCAGGGTTTCCCGGAACCCCAGGGTGCTACGTGTGGTCACTTGAAGATCCACAAGAAATAGCAATAATTAGCGTAAATATATACAAGAGTTAAAGTATATTATTATAAAGTATGAAATGAAATACATTTTACTTATATAAGACGAAAAATCAATTTTTTATTTAGTTTTCTTTTCTCAATTCATGGCTGCTTGTGATTATTCGAGTCTTTTTGTATTAAAAATAGTTACTGCCAGATCACACTCGATGCACCCGGTACTCGTGTGTTCAAGTTAAGCAACGTAGAGTCTTGTCAGTACCTAAATGGTTGACCGATCGAAAATACCAGGTACCGTAAACAGCTGGGGATCATGAAGAGAGCCTCTCATAGCAATACCGTTAACCCTCTCACCTCAGAAAGACACTGATCTTGACACAACGCTCAATAACGTAAGCCCAAGTCCCCTCCCTCAGACTGGCCTGGCTGCGAGTGATAAGAAATTATTGAATTCATAAAATTCCTTTATATTTAAAAAAAAAAACAAAAAAAACAAAAAAACAAAAACGGCAGGGGGTGGGTTCAGATCTGCTGGAGATGCCCCTTCCCTAATCCACGCCTGTACAATAAAATAAAAGGCTAAAAATAACCAATGATTCAGACGGATTCGATGAAAGATTCATCTCCCTTAGAAAGAAGGAAATAATACAAAAAAATAAAAAAGTACGGAAAAAGACTCTCCATGCAAACACGATTGCAAACAACCTGTATAAAAGAATTTAAATGCCCAACTTCAAAAGCAAAGAGAATCGGTAGGAGCACAGGAAGGGCCAGACTGCGCAGCGTGAGGCTGTTGAGGAGAGGAAAAAGGATATAAGGAAGATAGAAACCAAAATGAAATCAGCATTTCCTCGTTGGCAAGCGCCGGCAGAGATCTTTGCAACTATTTACCTCCGAATTTAAGTCTTATTAAAATTAAAGAAAAAAAAAAAAAAAAAGAAAAGAAAAAAAATGTACCACGATGCCGAACACAGATTGAACCCACGACTACAATATCCAAATGAGTGTAGATAACTCTGAGAATAATTACGTTATGAGAGGCTAGATAAATAGATTTTTTTTCTAACTTCATCGACGTATTGTCTACCATTGATGGGATAACAATGGAGAAAAATTACTGTGGGGTCTGCGTTCGCGTTTACATTTGAGTAGCGACCCAATCGGTCAGTGTTGTCTAGTATTCTGTAAAAATGATGGGAAAATCTTCCAATAGAAATAGTTATCTTCTAAGAGCCAAGTCATATTTGATTATTTTTTTTCAATAGGCACAAAATTATATCAATTCGTTATCATAATTGAATTTGAAAGATGATAGAAATGCAGAATAGATTCCAGAGCTTATATATATATATATATATATATATATATATATATATATATATATATACAAAGATGCACACATATATACAAAGAGGTACACATCATACACACGTATATACAAAGATGTACACATCACACACACACACACATATATAAAGATGTACACATCACACACACACACACATATATAAAGATGTACACATCACACACATATATATAAAGATGTACACATCACACACACACACATATATATAAAGATGTACACATCACACACACACACATATATATAAAGATGTACACATCACACACACACATATATATAAAGATGTACACATCACACACACACACATATATATAAAGATGTACACATCACACACACACACATATATATAAAGATGTACACATCACACACATATATATAAAGATGTACACATCACACACACACACATATATATATAAAGATGTACACATCACACACACACATATATATAAAGATGTACACATCACACACACACACACATATATATAAAGATGTACACATCACACACACACACATATATATATAAAGATGTACACATCACACACACACATATATATAAAGATGTACACATCACACACACACACATATATATATAAAGATGTACACATCACACACACACACACATATATATAAAGATGTACACATCACACACACACATATATATATATATATATATATATATATATACACACACACAATTTCATATACAGAAGCATTTACAGTTCACTGATATATATATATATATATATATATATATATATATATATATATATATATATATATATATACATTATACACTATTTTAATACATACATGCTCATACCATTTATATCGATATATATAAATTTCAAAACAAGCTAGTGTTCAATTCTTGTTTTAGGAATTCTTAGAAACCCAATGCACGTGTTTGGTTTTATCAGAATCAAAGGCCAAAAATCTGAGGGCTGAAACAGATTTCAAAAATTCAATAAACTAAAAAAAAATTAAAAAAACCGTCAAAAATTCTCCCAAGAGCTCTGAAAGGCAAAAAGAAAAAATGCCTTTAAAATTTTCTGAAGTGAAAATAACACTTTTGTAAACATAATTGTATTAAATTATCAATTCGATTTGAAAAAGAACATTATGCAAGATATTTCATCTAATTAATAAGATTCTTATTTTGAAGCATCATGTCGAACATTTCGCAAATTGGTTTAATGTTAGGTAATTTAGTTATTTCGAGTTATGAAAACTTGCAAAATTATACCCAAAACTAATTATTTCGGTAAAACAGAACCAAATTGATATTCTGCAGTTGACTTTTTTGACAATGTAACGTCTAAATTGGCTTGATTAATTTCTATTCAAAGAATTAGTAACAAGTGAAGAAAATTATTCGGCGTCAACTTAATTTTTTTTTTCTCGAAAAACTGTTTTTAAAAAAATCAAATTACAATCTGGGAAAACTCTATTCCGTGTGTTTATCGAATGAAAGTAACTAAGTTTGAATGATTTTTTCCAGCTTTGTAGACGTAAACGTTTCAAATTTGTTTTTAAAAGATTCATTTTTCGGAAATTGATGAAATAACTTTAACGTTACGTAAAAATAAAACCTGGAGAAAACAATAAATTGAGCAAATCCTTTCTTTAACATTGGAAAAAAATTCACATCTAAATGTTATACTTGAAAATATAAAACTCATTGGAGATAAATAAAAAGTTCGAAATAATTGATGTCTTCGAAGTGATGATCAATATATATGTATGTACATGATAAAATGCGTATAATCCAAAGAATATATATATATATATATATATATATATATATATATATATATATATATATGTATGTGTGTAAAATGCTATTTACTAGTGAATTCTCGAGTTTTTTACCAGTCAAATCACATCCACACGAACTATATATATATATATATATATATATATATATATATATATATATATATATATATATATAATCATTAGGATAAAGACTTATTGAAGCACTTGGGTATATAAACACACAGAAAATGGATATACACAGACCGGTTCATACAAACACATGCTTACATATCTATATTCACACACACACACTTACATATATGTAAATACACCTACATGTATAGATGCATACTTTTGTGAATAGGTGAACATACATAAGAATAAATATATGAGCAAAAATCACTTGACAATGAAATACTGGTTTCGACAAGTCAACATATATTAATAAATAAGACAATGAATAAAACATGTAAGCCTACATAGATAAGAGTTTATCTATACAGATTTAAATACAAAACACGATTGTATGGGAAAAATACTTTCAGAGAAGAAATGGTGACAAGAAATAATTTTAGAAATGTTGGGAAAAACGCAGTCTAGTTTTCATTCTGTTCACACTTAGCATTTCCGCTATATATATATATATATATATATATATATATATATATATATATATATATATATATATATATATATATATATATATATATATAAAAGAATTCTATGGAGATTATATTTGGAGATATGTTGCTATTCCAAATCGTTTTAAATCATAACTGAATCTAAAAAAGCTGATAGAAAGGTAGTACAGATTTGAGAATTTAATGTTATATATATATATATATATATATATATATATATATATATATATATATATATAAATAATATTTCAAGACGGTATTTTATCTTGAAACGCTTATCTGTAGTCAGTGACAAGAGTGACAGAATGTCATCTGATGATGGGCGAAGAAGCCCACGATCGAAATGAGCTAAATTCATTACGATGAAAATAAGTGTGTTCGCACACGCACACACATATATATATATATATATATATATATATATAACGAAACAGCTGTCTTTGGATGACACAATAATATAAATACATATACGCACACTTACTTTAAAAGTAATGATTCTAGTTTATATCTATAACATACATGCATTTAACCGCACACAAACCAGCATATGTATACGTTCATGTGTCACAAATATACATAGCCACGTAATTTACAAAGCTTATCTCAGTTTTGGCACAAGACCATAAGTATGGGGTAGCCTGTGAGAATCGAACTCACTATCTAATATCGTTCCTCCATTTTTCAGGCCAGTGTGAAAATCATCGGTTGTACGTTTGCACGTTTACACCACGGGGACGTCTGGTTGGGGATCGGGGGGATAATAGGTCTTCCCAAATCTCTAGAGTATTGTCACCGACATCGTAACCGGTAGCACCTATCCGAGATCAAGTGGCAGCAAGTCTTGCCAGCACTCTAGCACTCTGTTCAATATTCAAGCAGATTTTAGTAATGCTGTCGTCTGGATTGTTTCGATTCTTATTTTGATTTCTAATTTTGGCCACCTATTTGCAAGGCTCTTTTGGACTGTTTCAAGTGACTTAAAAATGATGGGTACTACTGTCAATGTCACGTCCCACCACTTCTAATCCTATATTATCATTGTTATCATCATAACAATAATCTCTGTGAAAATGAGAAAGAACTGAGACTAGGTCTCACTAGTAAAGATGATGATGGCACTGAACTCATTTATTTACCATGTATATTACGAGTTGCCTAATCATACAGAAATGGTTAACGAGCAGGTCTGATGCAGTTGTACCGCATTTCTTTCATCAAAATTGTAGAAAACAGACCGATATCGTTAGAAACCATCAACCAGAACTGTCATCACAGGTTTCTTCAGTTTTGAAGTTCATTTGGCTGATTGTCCATATATTCACCAATGGAAATAAAGAGCTGGATATTTTTTTTAGTGATCACCGTACAGTAAAAGGGTAGGTGAAATTTATTCGTTATTCACCCCTCTCTTCCGAGTTTTCTAATTGATCACCCTCAACATAGCACGCTCTCAGAAGACATCGGTCACGTGACGATTGAGTGTCTTGATAAAGAAAAAACCGTATAAATCAATTATGTTTCCAAGTAAAAATCATTTGTCTTTGCTTGAGCCTTTTAATTGGTTGTATTGAAAGAAAGTTTCAAGATTCAGAATAATTAATAATGTCTAATACCTGTCTAATTTTAAGCAAAAATAAACACCAGAATTGTTCGCGTTTACAGTTCTTAAGATTAGATATATAAAATGCAAAATTAAGGCCCCAACCACGGCTCGAAACCGAATCTAAGAACTCTTGTGGTAGATCCATAAACTAATGGAGGCTGATTTGGGAATGCACGAAACCACATAGTATAGGATTCGGGGGTTTCTATCTGTAGCTGTTTCATCTTCACTGATTATCCTACACTTGTGGCCTTGTGTCACACTTTACAAAATCATGGTAAATATATAAAGGGTCGGTAGTCAATTGACTATTTAAATCATTCCTGATAGTCACAACAAAAGTGATACAACAGAAGTCATTTATTGTAATCACGGATAATGTTATCAAACTGTAATTGACATCAAAATCAGTTATTCTCAGACATTATTTTCAAAGTGATAACAATAAGCAGCTTTTATTCCCCGCTCAATGTAAACAGCCGGTTATTGTTATCTATAAGACCTTGTCCCAATGTGATCAAAATAAGCAACTTCCTCTGTTGTTATAATCAGTAATGACCATTGTTTTAAGAAGTGTTCACATTTATTTCAGGTCGAAACGCAGATAATAAAAATCATTTAAAAAAAAAACAACACAAAACAACTTGTAAAATCCACAACAATAAACAACTATAATAAAAAGTTACAACGGCTATTAAAATAACAAAACAAAAACAAAAAAAATATGTAAAAAAAATTTAAAAAAAAGAACTAACAGAAAGGAATAAAAAAACTTAGAAGAAAATATGATGAAGAACTAAAAAAAAAGCAAGAAAACATATAATAAAAAAACTGAAAACTAAAAACTAAGAAAAGAAAGAAAAAAAAAGCAGTCAGTGCTGCAATAGTCGGCTACCACTAAGTGACTCTCTCCGCCAATTCTGGCTTCTTCCCAAACAACCAAGGACACTCAAATTGTCTCCTGTCAAAACGTAACAAGTGGTTCGAATCGGAAAAGAATTTTAACCAACCAGCCAACGTCGACAGACAGAACAAAAAAAAAAAAAAAAAAAAAATACGACCCTCCCATCTAAAAATAAGATATCAAATCTATATATCTATATCTAATCTATATATCTATGTACCTATCTATATATCTATATACCTATCAATATATCTATATACCTATCTATATATTGAACGACCGTGACGAAAGGTTCGAGCCTTCTTTTTTCTTCCCCTCTCATATATGTGCATGTATTTGAGTGTTCTGGTGCTCCTGGCCATATCGTTTTGTCTATAGGCTTGGAAGTTGGCATTAGAACTGCACTAAGCTCCTTTCAAATGTTTTTTTAAATTTCATTTTAGAAGAAAAAAAAAAACAAAACTTTTGTAACCTTATTATGGCCCTATTCTGACCGTTGAATTATTAACATCTAAATTCTCCAGAATCTAGATATTTCCAAATGTGTTCATTTTTTCAACAGTAATTTAGACGTTTTCCGTTGGGAAACGTCTGTGATGTCATAAATAGAATTTATTCTGACCATATTTTTTCGATTGAATTTTTTTTGCATAACTTCAAATTTTGACAATACGTCTATCCATATATCACTCTATATATCCACTTATCTATCCTATATATCAATAAACCAAACTTTGAATCTCACCCTCAACATATTATTACGTAATGAATTTAAGCAGGTTATCGATTTTCAACGATTTCCAATAGTATGAAAAACAAAACGATATAATCGCACCACCGTAATTTCTATTTCCATTTTGCACTTTTTATTCTGAAAATTTTCGACCTGTAGATTAATTTAACCCATCAACTACAGCTAACTTGAATTTCAGTCATTGTAGTAAGATGACTCAATTGCAAATGACGGATTTTTCAACTAACCACTCAATAGACCCTCTACTTAAAGTTACGGCTCATTTCTATTTTTTGCATGGGTCTGCTTTTGTCTGTCCATGACTTTCGGTAGAAGGGCTCACTGTTTACAAAGAAAACGAGCTTATTTGTAGCATTTAGATTAGAGCAATCGAGCTTCCCTTGTCACGGTTGATGGATAAATCGAACCCCTTAAATGGATCTGGATTTTCTTTTATTTTACAGTTTTTATTTTGACCATTTTCGATGTGAAAGTTATTTTGAAACAGTCGTTTCTTTCTCTGATTCAACTTGGTATTTAGATTTGCTATTACAGGGTCGTAACAAGGGGGGGGGGATGTTTTGGGGGCAAAAGGGCAACCAAATGTTGGGAGGGGTAAGCAAATCAAATGCAGCAAGGTTTCGAGTTTCCTAACATATCAGGACCCAAATTCCTTGCATTTTAAAAGTCAGATGATAAAATATATCCTTTTCAGAGGTCTCATATTGGCATAAAAACACATTAATCTGGTTTCCAGGCAAAATATCGGAAATTCTGCGATCTTGGTGTAATTAAGACGTAAGAATGGCTAAGAATTGTATATTAAAAAAAAAAAAAGGTTCATTCTTATTTCCTCTTTTTCATTCTGATCTTTAGAAAAAAAAGGGAACACCCCCCCGCCCTCTGCAACCAACTTGATAGGGCCTGAATTAACTGAATAATTCTTATCCTTACTTAGAAATTATTTCTAATTTCTAACGAAAAATCAAACTCACATTAGCAAAAAAAACTACCTGGGAAGGCAATAAAAATACCGACTATATTCATTTATTTATCTAGATAAGTTTTCGGCAAGTTTTCAAGAAATGCACTAATTGCTTATACTCCAACCTAACTACCAATAATTGGTATCCATCTTGGATGTATAGTTCGGAGCCCGTTGAAAAATGACACAAGTGAAAAACTGTGGGAAATGGCAGAGTCAACCAAAGTTGCAGTTGGTCTGCCTGAAGTAACTTCAACAAATAGCATTGAAACAGCAGTTTAGTATGGTTTTATTTCTCATCAATGACAGCGTTAAAACAGCAGTTTATTCGCTTTATTCAATTTTTTTAGATAACTACAGCTTCGATAGAATGTGCCATTTTCCCCCTAGTTTTTACTTGTCCCATTTTTACCAAGATAGTTCGTCACAGGCCCCAATCAGCCGAAATAATGCAAGGCTCCAGTGTTCCAAGTGAAGGAGGCCTTTATTCCACCCACCAAACATATTGATTGGTAGAATTGTCCTGATTAAAGTTTGTCCTTCCGAAAATCGATTTTTGACATAATTTTTATCTGTTTGTTGGGTCGATTGTAAGACAATGAAATAAAGCATTAAACAAGAATTGACCAGGAATATTTTTATATGATTATTCAGTACGATTTTCGGTAAAATATTCTCAAATGCATACATTCATTCGCCAAGACTCGTTTTTTACTCTTCTTGTGAACCCTACATTTCATTCTTTTCAATAAATGCACTGTCATATATATATATATATGTGTGTGTGCATGAGAGAGGGAAAGATTATGTAATATACCAAAAGAGAAAGAGAATCGGTCTAATAGAGTTTATATATATATATATATATATATATATATATATATTCACATAACATGTGTATATTTATTGAGCGTCCGTAGAGCCATGTATGCGTCTGTCTATATAGGTATAATTACAATGTCATGACCATGAGACAGTATCCACGACAAGTTGACTAAGAAGAGATAATTAGAACGTAGGTAAAATTTTAGGAGAAATTACTCTTATTTTAGTCATTACTTAAATACCAATTTTGGGGTGCTTTCTCGGAGACTCACTGAAGATTGGTGCGCGAGTGTGTGTAAGTAGGGGTGTTTAAAAAATAGTCACAACGACTTTCTTGTCGAAACATGGCGAGAAAACGTGAGGCGAGGTGGAGTGGCGGAGGGTCGGGCTAGAGGGTGACGAAAAAGTTTGAAGAAAAAGTGGACGAATGCTTCATGTGTACGGAAAAACTCCTCACGTAAGAATTAATTTCATGCCCAGAATGATTAAAAACAAAATTAGTCACAAATAGTTTTACTGACAAAGTGTGCAAATATCTCAATGTCTACTTACGCTGTGAAAGATCTCCAGAGGAATCTATGCATTGATACTCTTGGGTGTTTAATTGCCGGGAGTGGGGGTCGGAATAAGCAGGAGGTGGAAAATCTGTCATGATTTAATAAGTGGAGGGGGTGGGAAAATCTGTCACAAGCGGGGATGATGAAATAAGCCATAACTATGGCCACCGATACAATTTGGTAGGAGTTGAACAAAGACAGAGGGACTTGTAGTGAGGATAGGGTTGGCACATGAGAAGTAAAAACGTACAGTATTGACAGGAACAAGAAATTTCTTTTGGTTTCAAAGAAAAATTTGACAGAAAAGTCTTTTGATGGTAAAAAAAATCTCTAAATTAGTCAAATTAGCGGACACAATAAAACTTGGTTAACCAAGTTCTCCCCTTGTTCAATAGCTGTTTTTATGGAAAAAATTCCGAGAAACCTGAATTCACCGCTCTTAGAGTAGCAAGTAGGGATAGGCTGTCGAAAATTAATTAACGGGGGTGGGGTTTATAAAGGCAGGACTTTCAGCAATTAATTGCATAAAAATAGTTGGGTTTAGACTTTGACGATGGGTTACAGTTTGGATTCCCGATACCGGAGCCAAACATCAATTTACGTGGTATTTACCGAATATAAAAATATGAGACACATTTTTGGCACTGAAAAAGGCTCAGTTTTTTTTTGTGTCGATAGTAATTCCTAGAATTATCGATGATATTGGATAATGGTAAAAATCAGCCAACTTCAAGTAAATAGCTAATAGTACTATAAAACAATATACCTAGAACAAAATATACTGAATTTTTATCAACTCTTCGTCCAGTAAAGCACAAGGCCAAATCCTGTGAGTAGAGAAGATTTCGTTAAGTAAACCAAAATATGAAGCAGTGCTTCGAACACCGACCTCTGGCACCGGTTGGAAATATGTAACGTCTTCAACTACAAAGCAGATCCCCACCTCACCCAGAGTCACGTGTACTCAGTATATACAAAGGCCACCTGTAGAGCACTCGGTGAGAATCGGACACACAAGAGAAGTAATTATTTCCTTGACCAGCTTGTTAGCCATCACACCAAGGCATGTGTTACTGGGTATTTGCTAGGCTCAACTTGGTCTGGAGGTAGGCTTCAAGAGTGAGTCATCAAGTAAGGATCGAACTCAATCATAATATTCCTCGAGACTAGCTCGCTCATTGATTCTGAACTGCAAGGCGGTCAGATATTTATCAAGGTTAGCTTCCTGTGGCACCTGGACTTGCTTATGGGATGGTAGGTGAGAATCGATCTCACTTCAACACCGTGATAGTTAAGAGGGAACTGTCGCAGACTATTACAAAATGGCGAGTGTTGGGTCTTAACTTAAATTGGAAAGAAGTTATTGACTTTTTTTTTAAAAATTTTCATATAAGTGTACACTAGTTGTTTCTTCCTCGCTTCACTCTGTAACGAAACAGATGGCTCGAATGGACGAGCAAAAAAAAAAATCATATTTTAGAGGCAAGGGGTACATAAGTTACAAGGCAGGCCCTAAGGTTGCTTGTGCCTCGAGCAAGCTGAACCTCGGAGCCCTTTGAAGAATAGTATCATTTTATTTAAAAATTCAAGTTTTAATTCGAGAAAAATCAATTCATAGGGAGAAAAAAAATTCCAAGTCCCTACTCGGCGTTTGAGTTAAAAATCACTATTTGATGAAAATAACAGATTTATTATTTTGATATAATAACAATGATATTTCGAAATGGCGCCCCGGGCGACTGCCCGTCTCTCCCAATACTCAAGTCCGGCCCTGATGAGTATCTTACATTGTTTCGAATTCTGTTTAAAGCGAGACACCGTCAAGTGGAAACAGGAAACAGATTTACGCATGCGCGACAACCGAGACCGCCTGCATTTTTTTTTTTTTTTTTTTTGATTGTTTGTTTTCTTCCTCGGCGATGAATCTCAGTAAAGAGAAAGACTGAAAACATATTTCATAGAAGAAATCGAATCAAGTGCAAAGATGAAGAGAAGAAAGGGAGGGATGCGTCCAGTGGAATGCCACGCCCATAACAAACCCAGCTTCAATCGAATGTGCGATAATTCTTTAAATGAATAAAGAACTAAATAAAGATGGGAATTTCCTTTCCTTTTTTTCTGTTAATAAACTAGAAGAGAAAGTTTTAGAAAAAACACAAGTTTTGCCAAATATTTAAATCAAATTGAATTAAATTATCAAATATTAGACCTGTATCTGCTTGTTGTTTTTTCTTGTTGACGGAGGTTCGAGTCATTCCAAGACGTTTATGGTAAAATGACGTCTGCGTCAATGTTTGTGCGTTGGCGAATTGAGAATGTATATATATATATAAAAAAGAATTAACCTAAAAAAGTCGGAGAGTAAATGAAAAATAGATTTAAACTCGAAATGTTGCAGCAATGTTTTCATCCACAAATGATTGTCTACGGACCCAACACTAACTTTACTAAAGAAAGAAAAATCGCGGTAAGAATATAGTGTTACGGCAGTCTTCCAGGTTGAAATGGCCTTTTACAAAAAAGCATTTGAAATCTTATTTATCCATTTCTTCTATTCTGTTTCTACCCCGAGATCGAACTAGGGCTTTTGTCACCATAAGAAAAATGCGCAACTATTCTAGTTAGGAAACGGGTCAATTTAACATAGTCTGGTGCGTGGAAACCAGTGAGGATCAATCTCACTACATTAGAGAAAGGTCTACGAGACGCACTTGCAAACAACCCGGCTACTGCGGGGGGAGCCTGCTTGCTTGCAGCAGTTGAATGCAGAATAGAGATTGCTGATTTCGTTTTTTTTTTCAAACTGGTTTACACTTCATAGTTGACCGAGTTTTCAAAAACTGGTCATCTTAATTCCGTTACTGCAAAGAAGAAAACGTTGTGTGTTTCGCCTTGTAGAATCTGCAAACACAAATAATCCTCACCCGCTGATAAAGCATCTATATTGAATGAAAAAAAAAAACGGGGGGGGGGGCATTATCCCGGGTACATGATGATGAATAGAAATTGGTATAACAATTGTTCCCATAGAGTATAGCCATCCGATGTTTTTATTACCAAAGTTATCGGGGGGAAAAAAAGTGCTGATTATACAAGATGAAATACCGTGCATAAAAATTCTCTTTTGGGTACGAGTCGAGTTATGTGGTCCCTAAAAAGAAGTGTGGTCCCTCCTACAGAGCTTTTGCTGTTACTCAGATTCCACATTTCATATTCCAACAACTGTGGTTCCGGATTATTAATCGGTGACTTTGGGGATACGGGATGTAAAAACTGACATTACAAACTCTGTAGAGAGGGACCGCACTATAAAACTTCTACCCTTTCTTATTTGTTTCCTTCTAATTTCTCTTGCCTTTTTTTTTATTGGGACGTGGTAAGATGCCTACCATTGTATACTGACGGGGTGGGAGAGGGAGAGAGAGAGAGAGAGGGTGGGAGTAAGAGTGAGATAACAATAATAAAGAACAATCGAGATGAAGCTTAAATCTAATATTGGAAGAAATCAAATCAGCCCATGAGCCTGATAATCGTTTTAGGTATATATATATATATATATATATATATATATATATATATATATATTAGTAAAAATCGATCAGTTAAAAAAAGTATTGAATAGCTCGAAAAATTAAAGCTCAACTAAGCGGAACAGATCAGTAGAGAGAGTAATACACTCAACTCAAAGGAAAGACGTGAGAGAGAGAGGCAGAGACTGCCACAGAGAGAGAGAGAGAGAGAGGGAGAGGCAGAGACTGCCACAGAGAGAGAGAGAGGGAGGCAGAGACTGCCAGAGAGAGAGAGAGAGAGAGAGGGAGGCAGAGACTGCCAGAGAGAGAGAGAGAGAGAGAGAGGGAGGCAGAGACTGCCAGAGAGAGAGAGAGAGAGGCAGAGACTGCCAGAGAGAGAGAGAGAGAGGCAGAGACTGCCAGAGAGAGAGAGGCAGAGACTGCCAGAGAGAGAGAGAGGCAGAGACTGCCAGAGAGAGAGAGGCAGAGACTGCCAGAGAGAGAGAGGCAGAGACTGCCAGAGAGAGAGAGGCAGAGAGAGAGAGAGAGAGAGAGGGAGAGGGAGAGGGGCAGAGACTGCCACAGAGAGAGGCAGAGACAGCCGGACTGAGGAACATCGACCGAGAGAGAAAGAAAAGGGAGAATGCACACAGACACAGAGGGAGGTAGAAGGGGGTGAAACAGACAGGGTGGGAAAGAAAAAAAGAAAGAGACTGAAAGAGGGTGAGCAGGAAGGTGAGAAACACAAACTGAGGAAGAGAAATATGTACTAGTGAAAATAGAGAGAAGTGGGGGGCGAGACGAATGAAATAACAATTGTGGGTATTCATGTTAATATAAGCATGTGTGCTGCTTTAGGAGATCTGATAAGAGCAGTTGCATTTTGTCAAATTCTAATCATAGGCTGGAATTGACTTTGTTTTTCTATCCTAACAACAAACAAGAACAGTCCTCATCTAATTTAGGGGAGTAAACTCATCACCGTTTGTCTGTCGCACTCCATCGAACCGATAGGAGAATAAAAAAAGAAGATTTTTCTACCGAGGTTCGAAATCACAACCAGATGATCAATAGGCGATTGAACGATAGGAAGACGGTCCCATTTTTTCTTTCTTTCCATTTCTTCCAGTTTAATAACACGTGGATATAATTTGTATTTTGAAGTTCAACCTATGATTAATTGGGATTAAAGGGCTATTTTTTTTTGGTTTTTTTTTTCTTCATGAAATGACTTCACCTAGATATTTTCTTTCTTTTTTTTATCAAAAATTTCAATAGTGCTTTGTCCATGCAAGGAAATGGGGGAGTCAAATCCCCCCCCCCCCACTCCCACAAGAATTACACCTGTTTTTATAGTATTGCACATAGTAGTCGAGGGTGTGGCCGTCTCAGACTCAATACTGTGCATACGGGAGATGGACGGCACAGCGTGTATCCCCTCCCTCACACACATAATACAAAGTTGGCCGTTCAGGGTTAGCTCACTAAACAATCTGAATTAGAACCCCGATCCTTTCGGTCCAAACGACGCAAAAGAGCGATCTGGTTACATGGAAATGATCTCTCATTCTCTCTCTCTGTGTCTGATCTTTCTACTGTCAATTTATTATCAGTTGAAACATATTAATCTCAAATTCTGACCCTATTTTTTTTCCTATTTCTTCTTTCTGCGTTCTCCCGCACACTTCCACCCACCAATAACCTTTGACATTTAATCGTGTAATCCCATGCAGTCATGTCTTTTCCTCTACAGCCTATTTAATTCGAGCCTGATTTATACTCAAAAAATTCACCCCATCTGTGTCTGCACACGTGTAATTTGCGTGTGTATATATATATATATATATATATATATATATATATATATATATAGAGAGAGAGAGAGAGAGAGAGAGAGAGAGAGAGATGGAAGGAGAAAAGGAGACACACACACGCACAAGTGTATGTGTTTGAGAATATTTCGACCAATCATCTATTTCAGCCCGTTATAAAAACACACACACCACATCTTTCTTTGATATATGTACTCGTATGTATGATTATGTATATGTAGAGAGTGAGAGAGGGATACACACTGGAGAAATGTGTGTATATATGTGTGTGTGTGTGTATATATACTCACACACACACACAGAATATGAGTGCATTATATACATATATATTCTATAAAGCTCTATAGCTTTCAATACTAAATATTAAAAAAAACTTTTTTCGAAAATGCTTGTTTCACTTTAGTCATATATATATATATATATATATATATATATATATATATATATATATATATATATATAGTGAGAGAGATTTTGAAAGCTTAGCTATAATAATGAAACAAGGCTATGAAAACGAGGCATCCGTAAGGATCGAAATGATTGTGCCGTAATTAGTGGTCTGTTCGACTAGTTTGCAACACCGTGCTTGCTCGCTCACACGTACATTCACCTACACAGATGAAAGTAGATATATTGGATGTATAGGGCGATCGGCTTGTTAACCATTACTATACAACAGATTCTAATAAATATCAGTAAAAAGGAAGAAACAGGAAATTGAATTTCACTTTGATATTAACAAGCACGCGTCTTGTATTAGGGAGAATTTACGTCACCTATCAAGAGCGGGCATACCGGTGGGTGAGAGAGCTCAAAGATTATATTGATGGGTGTTTTTTTTTTCCAAAATGATATAAGATAATTAGACCGAAATTATAAACTAGATCGAACTCACCACCTATGATTTACAAATCTGCTAACAACGGTACTTTGGAGAGCGATCAATAAATGCATAGTGGTTAGTATATATATATATATATATATATATATATATATATATATATATATATATATATTATATATATATAGCCACACTGAATAGTTGTAATACAACGAAACTGCTGTCTGCAGATGACACAATAATATATATATATATATATATATATATATATATATATATATATATATATATATATATATATATGCTAATAATCAACAATGGGTTTGCAGTCTGTAACACTGGACTATTCCACTCTGAGGAATATATATATTAGGGAGGGAGGGGGAGTATTACCCTTATAGTCAAATTTGATAAGGTCGGATAAGACACTCGTACACACAAGGTGGTCTAAAAGGTTTGCTCCGTAAATCATTTCTTACGGATTTGTAAATAAGGAATTCTCTTTTCGCTCTCAAACTTTCTGATTGGCCCCCGACCCTTAAAATATCGCCACAGCAGAAAATTTCAGTCCAGAGAACCGGATATATATATATATATATATATATATATATATATATATATCAAAATAATATTGTGCTAACGTTGGAGGTGGATTACAAAAATGCATAAACGATAATGAGGAAGAGGTTTAAAATTTACCCGATGTTTATTAAAAATGAAACAATGTTTATTTCTAAATCCAGCGCAGATCCAGAAAGAACCCTGGAGGTCCAGACTTTCCCTGCTCGGGCAAAGTACAATTGAAATGTATTTCTCCCAAATATCTCGTTTTGAGAGATTTATAACCCCCCCCCCCAAATCCCTAGTTTTCATAAATCAACTTTGGAAACAGAAATAGATATTTGAATATTATCGTCTAATTAGGCAAATGAGGTTATGAAACAAATGGATTTCTTCCCATACTGAAAATCCTGGAACCGCTCCTATTAATAAAACATTTGATGCGTTCAGAAACACATTAAAATGTAAGAGGCCACATCTGGGTGAGTTCAGTAAATTAACCCATCAAATGCGACAGGAGCAGCTTAGTTACCCCTGATCTAAATGCTAGCAGTAACTGATTATTCAGGGTAGCGCAAAATATCAACCCGAACCACGACGAGAACAGGATGTGACACAAGGTCGTAGAATGTGGGAAACCTCACACGCGAACGTGAGGGGTAAAAAAAACTTCCAAAAATCCCTATTGTTGCAAGAACATCAGAGCACTTGACTCAGTCACAGGGCGAACCCTGATCCCAATGGTCTATACTCCACAGCAATACCACAGGTAAAAATAAGCAGTAAGCCGAACACTTTCCTTTCTCTATTATCAATGGACTTCACGAACAAGCAGTCACCCGTAGCCTCAAGTGGAAGGGTAGAGATTTCCGTCATTCGCAGTTGAGTCATCGACCGTGGGATAATAGCATTTCTTGGAGTATTGTCCATTCTATACACAACTTGTAAAATACTCGATCTTTGCAAACGGTATAACCAGGGGTGGAAATCTAAACCGTCGTGGGATCCGAGAAATAACTCATGGGAGGAGGAGTTACCTGAAGCGACCAACCCCGGCACTTAACCAAATCTTCCGCTCACAGACACTCTTAAGCTAATTCCATTCAACAAGGTTTTACTTCCGCGCCTTTCCCCTTTCCTTGAGATTTCAGCCGTTCTCCTTTGGCAAATATCTTTGTTCCACCTCTATCTTCTTGCATACCCCTATCACTGTTCCATCACCTTTTCTCTGTGTTCCTGATGCTGTGTGTACGCGTTATACATGTGTGTGTATGTACGCGTGAGACTGAAATTATCCACGTAATTGACCCATAGCCATAAATAATGTTGTGATGAATGTGTGCATTGGCTTTCTGATGGTTAATCTGTACGCTTTGGGTGGTAGCCGTGTGTTGGAAGTTACAAAATTACTTGTAAAAAAAGAATCCCAGCGTATGTGCATATCAGTCAGATGTGTCAATGGGTACCTGATTTCCAAGTAACCTTACCCGTCTACCCCACGTACTAGATTACATTTTTATTCAAGAAAGCACAACCTCCAGTGAATATATATATAAGTGTATAAAATGCCTCATCATCCACCTTGTCAAAATTAAATCTATATATACTGATATATGTTCATGAATAAATGCACTTGTCCATGTACGTACATTATAATATATATATATATATATATATATATATATATATATATATATTACATATGTGTGTGTATGTGTGTATGCATCCTAGTTCCGATTGTATGTTTAAAGGATATGTATCTTCGTACATGAATAAAATATGTCTATTTATGTGGGTAACTAGGTATGTATTATGTGACTGTTTACTTGGACTTTTTTTTTCTTCCTCGCTCTATGTAGACAAAACTTGTCAATATGACTTTTTTTTTTTAAATTTTCAAAGTTCTTATTTATTGCTAGATTATGTTATGAATATCACAATCGGCCAGCGTTAAAAATACCGCACTTCTGAATAGCGTCGTCCATTATCTAATGCATATAATAACACTTCTATTATGACATACTAGTGAGTGAGTAATGTTTTCTATTCGACGTCTCTCGGCTCAGATTTTGCATACCAATTACCTAACACGTGGGGATTTTGATATACAGCGCGTAGATAGTCCCGGCCAGGCCAGAGGAGCAGGTGGGTCAGGGGCAACCATTCTGGCAGGGGTCTGCTCCCACCTGGTGGATGCAAATACTTGTGTTTTTGTTGTTTCTTATCTATAACCTATTTCGAATAAAATTGCCAGACATTTACCCTTTTTTCATACAAATTGTACTAGTTCTTTTACTCTGTCCTGTTACTTGTAAGTGAATCATATACACAACATGTACATTTATAAGACGACTGAACGAACTTGCGGAACGAGGTCCCCTGAGTTGCCATTTCACTTTTAATATCATCGGATGATTTATAATACAAATCAATTCAGTGATTATTATATAAATCATATATATTAGTCGCTAATTAAAGATACTTGATGAGCTGTTGGAAAAGGGGCCTACATTTGGCATGGGCCTATAACCAGCTTTACACGGGCTTGCACGCAGAACACACTGGCTTGGGAGCCAATGGTTTTATACCAAGAGTTGGGGATTGGAGTCCAGAGATGAATAAATCAAATTGTGCTCGTTCCACGATCCCAGCCAGAGGATATTGAATCCTTCATTGTGATATCATTTCTCATCATCTTCAACGGGAAAAGACTATATGACTTGTCTTTTTGCACAACCTGACCAAGGGTTTGAACTCACGATGATCAGATCGGTTGCCAGATAAGCCCAGCATACGATTATCCACTAGTCCGGGTAAATCAGTGTATAACAATGATAATTCCTGATTTGCAATTCAAGTCTATGCTCGAGTGGTCCAATACTTAGTGTCCGGTTGCATTAATGTTCATTCTTTTTTTTTTCAATTTGGACTTTTTAGTGATCACTGCCCAACAATCGATCAATCCTCATTAACACAGTATTCTGGTTACATAAAGGTTTCAATCAATTTTTTTCTTTCTCTAGTATTTCATCAGGATGTGTGTGTGCGTGTCCTGTGAATAGGATTGTGACATTAATTGGCAGGGTATTTAGGTGTTCAACACGAGCTGAATTTGCGCGGTTGTGTAATAACGCGCAGAAGTTTTTTTAATTGAAAGAATATGCTATATGTGTTTTCAACTTCAGGGGTGAGTTTACTAAATGCTATCTTAGCTCTAGAGAGTATTTTGCATCTGCAGTAGTCTGTGTATATTTATTTCTCAATAAATACAAATGTATGTGTGTGTATATATATATATATATATATATATATATATATATATATATATATATATATATATATATGGATACATATATACATGGATAAGTTAAGAGGGAATGAGAGACTCAGAAGTAATAGTATATAGAGACTAAATTTGTTAATTCATCAATGAATTCATTTGTATGCTATACATGTTCTGGGAAGGGTTCACATCTCAGTACCGCAGAAAACAACTTTAGCATCAGATATTTTGCTTTGGAATCAAAATGAAAATAAAAATGAGGATTCAAATATACACAAAAACACACACATATATATATATATATATATATATATATATATATATATATATATATATATATACACACACACACACACGATAATAAATCGCATTATATCATACTGAAACTTATTTTAAATGATCTCCTATTATCACACAGTGGGTGTACATCATTTGGCCCAGACAGCGTAAATAGAAAAAACAATCAAAGAAATTCACCTATAGTATCATAATATCTAATCTAGTATCGGTATAAATCATAAAACCCACTTAAAAACATACATGTAATAGCATCAATGCATACCTAGAAATAATTGACTGAAATGATATAGATACACACACACACATATCATCCATAGACATATGTGTATGTATATGTATGTGTTAAAGGGCTATTTGTGTGTACAGATGTGATACTTTCTCTTTCCTACGCTCCGTAAGTTGGATTGGTATCCTTTTTTTTAAAAAAAGGGTATACAATTTCGTTCGAGAGACAATTTCGTCCCAACTGAAGATCAATAGTCGCGATGAAATGCTAGGGGGAAAAAAAACAACAAAAAAACCCCAGAAAACTCCATGTCATCAACATGCCAAGTTGGGGATGATCAATGAATATGTTACTCCTCTCGTGTTGGACAGCGAACGATAAAAAGTCAAAATAAAAAAAAAACAAAAAAACAAACGAGCAGAAGCTGGATACAAACTATAGCTAAAACTTACATAGCAAATTGAACTCCTCACCGAAAACTCATTGCGAGGGATTTAAAAAAACGATTAGAAAAAAATAACTAGACCAAAAAAAAGGGCATATGTTGAAATAGACATAAGGAGTGGATATTTTGATTTTCAGCCCTCTAGCTCTATTTGTGCAGCAAGTGAACAGCCAGCAAGAACAGCCTCAAAACTAAAGAACTGATTAACCCCCAACACAGAACCAAGCTGACAGTTCCGATGGACTGTCTTTCATACCTTGACAACAAACTAAGACTGCATGTTTGACTTCACCACGGAGAGGCAAGAGGGTGGGACATAAACAGATATTGGGTGTTTGTGTTGAGCAGGGTGCGGGGGTTGGGGCCATCTACAATGAAGGTAGATATGCATAGATAAAAAGAGTTTACTTTTTTTCCCCGAAACAATTTCTTTCACGCGTTGGGCTCATTAAAAATACAATATGATTATTTTGTAGCTGGTTCTCCCAGAGTCGATTGATTCAGTTCGAAATGATTTGGGTGAAAGTGAGGGGAAAGGATAGGGGGTGGGGTGGAATCGACAACGATATCTTTTTTTTCCAGTTCTTTGTTTTAGTCCCGAACACAGATATTTGTAGATATGAATAGAGCGAGATAGAAAGATCTAGATACAACGTTTGATGCTGAAACTATCGAGATATATACACATATGCTAACACTATGTAAATATATATAAGAGATAGAAAGAAGAAAGAAAGAAAAAAGTGGCGGGGGCAAAAGAGATGAGAACGGAGAGAGAGGGAAGGGAAAAAGAGGGATGAGACAAAATAGAAAAGAAATACAGTTGTGTGTGAGTGTATATATATATATATATATATATATATATATATATATATATATATATATATATAGTGAGAGAGATGTACATAGATGAAGAAAGACAGATTGAGGTTAACGAGAACATGGAAATAGTGTGTAAAAGAAATATGGAAGATGATGAGTGACAAAAAAAAAAAAAAAAGAATTTCCATGATCAGTAGTTCTACTTCATTTGTGCTAGTATTAAACAATGTATGCGGTCCCCAGGTTGGCAATCTCTCAACCAAATGTTGGGGGGACCCTTGAAATAACCCACACTCCTATTCCCGGGGCCGTAAATCTCTATCCAGCTACACCTCTAGCTAACAACAACTTCCAAGTTGGATTCTATGTTCGGAACCAAATTCTCCAAATCAAGAACTTCGAATTCGATAGCATTCTGTCATTATCAATATCAAAAATATTAATAATACCAACATCAGCCAGAATAGTGAGGAGAGTTCTGGAGTATTATGGAGACTTGTTGTCACTCGGTTTCCAGATAGAGCCACCAGTCACAACTGCTGTGGAAATAAATGCGAGAAAAAATAACATTACCAACACTGTCCTGGAATAGTTGTAACATTCAGTGTAGAAGATGTATATGCGAATGTAACAACTATTATGGGACACAGGTAGTAATATTTTAATCAACAATTTCAAATCATTCCTGTCGCTAAGCTCCACTGAGCTATTGTCTCTATGCACAACGCTGTCATTACTCAATGCTAACAAGAGCCATTGTCTCGATTAGAGAACAGGAAAAAATACGGAGGCGATCTCAGTCCCCCAAGAGGCACACCCGCAACTTGCAAGCCTCTCGCTTAGGCTTTCCTACGCTGTGAAAGTTTGAAGAGATTAGACCGCTGTTTTATACAGGCACGGGCGGGCGAACACACACACATACACGCAAAACACTGGGGGGTCGGAGAGACTACACCTTTCCGTTCGTCTCGCCCGCACATTCTCTTTTTTTTTTTTCTTCACCCTCACTTTCATCTCTTTCGATAGCAAGACAGATAAATAGAGAGAGAAGCAGATGACCAGGCGTGGATCCTGGGGGTCCAGACCCACTTGCTCAAACAAAGCCGAATGAGATTCATTTTTTTTTTCCAAAATACCTACTCCCATGAATAAAAACATTAAATAATTTTAGATTGCCATAAATCATTATTAAACATAAAAAAAATATTGTTTAATGAGACAGATGGAGTAATAAAGAAGAAAAGAAGGAAGGAAGGGAATCCCCCCCCAAGTCGAAAATCCTGGATAACAGATGATCAGGAATAGATGCCGGAACTAAATATTTTATACAATTATAAATGCGCACAAATCATATATATATAGCCACACTGAAGAGATGTAATACATCGAAACAGCTGTCTGTGGATGACAACAATAATATATATATATACACATATATATATAACTGGATGATATCCATAAAACCACACTTGATTAACCGTTTCAACGTGTCCAGGTGCATGCACATGCTACCACAGAGATGTACATATATACATACGTAGACACACACACAATATATATATACATATATATATATATATACATATATACATATATATATATATATATATATATATATATATATATATATATATATACACACGCAGATACACATACACATGTATGTAGACGATAAGAAAGCTTGATACCCATCTTGTTGACAAAGCAACCAACGGAGTTTTTGATGATGAACCCCAGAATAGTAATGGTTACTCCGCCACTTCATAACACACATATAAATATGTATCTACCAAGAAACACCAATAAGTTGGTAGATCAGTGATGAAAAGAGCATTCATTTTAAAAAAACAAATATTTTTCAACCATCTTCTTCGTCAGGGCACTGAATTCAATGATGAAAGCTAATCCCATAGATCGAACATTATACGCTGGTAATTTCAGATCAAATTTCAATTAATAACTACTTGCCAGGCTGGCTGATCCACCTAATTCGTATCCCCATGCAACCCCCGGACGATGACCAAGGGTCGAAACTAGCGGGGACCAATAAAAATGAAATTAAATCATTTTTACACTTACCCCTGTATACACACACACACACACACACACATTTATTCAAACTAATATACTAGTATACACGTGTGTGTCCTTAGTGGTCGGACTCTGACCTGCTAAAGTCAACAATCGAATACACAAAACCTTACCCCTAAACAGGTAAAAAAGGGGTGGGTTAATCCAGGGTACTTTTCCTCAAAAAACATTCCACCAAGTTTGACACTCACAGGCTGACACCCATTCAACACTCTTCCTTCATTTTTTAAACCCCACTTCCAAGCGTGTGTATCCACTCTTAGGAAGCATCACCCTCCACATGAATTATCAACCGTCATTTAACCGTCCCTGACCCCAGGCAATTAGACTTCAAAATTTATACATGATATTTCGATTCCCTGGGGACGCATCCCGGCCTTTAGGTTTGATACTGTGTCTGGAGAGTTTTGGTGGTGAATGGTCAACGTTCCGATACGGTCATTACATTTCTGTACTTCAAATTTAGTGAATGGAAACGAGGGTCCCCAAATCCAGACAAAACCATCACCGAATAAGAAAAAATAAAAAAAAGAAAAAAAAAAAAGAAAAAAAAAAAAAGAGAGATTGGTGGCAGTCCCGTTTTTTCCACCACATATGAACACTTTCTAGTCACACATTTTCAAAGCTGAACATTTTTGAATTGAAACATTAAAAAAAAGATAGAAATGAAAACGAAAAATTGTACTCCTCGTGTGGAACAACACATGAGACAATCACTTAGTTCCATTTCTCGAACGATCCATGGAGATATGATTATTGTTAGCAGCAGTTATATATATATATATATATATATATATATATATATATATATATATATATATATATAGAAGATGCACTAATAGGAGTAAGTGTAAAAATTATGTTATTCCATCTCTATATATACTAGCTAGTTCCCACATTTTTGGTCGTCACCACAGCAAAAATAAGAATAGCTCACTATTTAATTATATACAGACATACTTTTAAAATGGTATATCAATAAGTCTGTATCCTGACACAGCCAGCTGAATTTTTATCTGAATCTTTTACTTTCAAGTTTGATCAGCATTAGAGAAAGGGAGAGAGATTACCACCACAGAAAACGTCATCAACGAATGTTCACCTAGAACTAATGCCCCCCCCCCACGGGAAAGGCATGAATCCACTCCTCCCCGTGCCAGATATCTAGACAATAATGTTTTTCCGTCATTTGCATGGTTGGCTGTTGGAGATGGCAAATGAGCGACGACTCAGATAAACTACTCTTCCATAGCTAACTCAGGTTCCAAGCTTGTATCCTTCATTTAATCGACCTAAACGGAAAGACACACACACACACACACACACACACACACACACACACACACAATCTCTCTCCCATGAAGCTGAAATAAATGTTAGAATAAAAAAATCACAACATGAACACAGAGATCTTATCCATTCTAACACTATTGCAGGTAGAGTGCACTCAGAAACATAGCTAAGGGGCTGGGTCGGGGCTATTTGAGAACATCCCTCGGGGCCCACGATCGAAGCCCCCATCCCCCAAGGCTTCATGGTTAGTAGTAC
>OY735231.1:16684526-16694526 GCA_963457665.1 Thysanoteuthis rhombus | reverse complement strand
TCATGTAGGTCCATATATTTATACATAACTGTTGCGTTGGACGAAGCGAATAGACCCACATTAAACGAGATGAGAATTTGGAGTGAAAACAGGGTTTTGGGCCTTTCCATAACCAGCAGCTGTTAAGCACAATGATAAGAGCATCGCTACGTTGAAATGGCTACCCTCTTGGTGGCAAGTTTGATTCCTGCAGCAGCCCTATCGTGATCGATTGTTTATTCTATTTACGTTGTCTACGGTGAGTGATACATAAACCGTGTAATGACAGGAAATCATTTCAAACGAGTAAAAATGGTACTCCTTCGCTAAATTCCTATATTTCTGTCAAACCCTAACCCCTAACCCGCTTCCGTTGCTGATAACAGTAAAATCGAGTTTACATTTTTCCAGGAAGAGTTCGATGTCTTTCTGTATTTCTTGGAAGGGAATGGTGTCGGTGTCGGGGTCGAGGAAAATATTTCTCACAATGGTCCCCGCCCCTCACTTTCACCTCCTCCCTCACACATACCTCGAGCTCCTTCTCTCCCGACCGTATCCCCACAGACTCCTCCTTCCTCTCTGTCTCCAGCCCTGTGCTCCCCCACCCCCCAAGCAAATCCAGAACACTAAAACGCTGACGGAAACCATGTGATTTATGTTCAAAAATCGAATTTTACTCGGGCGAAGTGAAACTTGAAGCTGATAAGAAATTGTTATCAACGATCAAACCCGCTCGATAAAGATTGAGGGAAAAAAAAAAATACAAGCGGGGATATTCTTAATATGAAAATATTTTGAGTGTTTGTCATTTCTTTTAAAAACGATTTTTATCATCCATAAAAAAAAAAAAAAATATGGGCAGACTCAGCAAGTTGAGCAAGGAGCGGGGGAGCTTCTAGATAGAAAATATTTTTACAAATAAATACATGGGGAAAAAAAGAAACAAAACGAATTTCAAACATCAAAAACAAGAATGCTGTATGCGAGCCGCCATTTTCACTTATATTTGAGTCATAGCTTTTTAGCACCAAAATTAATGAACGAGTCAAGTAATACACAAAAAAAGGAATACATGAAAAATTTAAAACAAAGAATGCATAAAATTTTGTATAAAACGGGGAGGAGGTCATTTCACACGTATTCGATGAAAAACAAAATAAATTTACGGGATTCTAAGGTTAATTCATGATTACCTAAGATTATTTGTTCATTTATACGCATAATTTCTTAGTCTGAATTTTTTCAAAGTGTTTTGTCCGGGCAGCAATTATTGATATACTTGTTAATACCCATAAAAATGAACCACGAATATATCTTAATTTCGATATGATATTTTTTTTTCAGAAATAAAAGTACTGAATTCGTTCAAATGGAAGAGTTCATTGTTTCAATTCTTGAAAATGTGTCGGAAAAGATAGCAAAGATAGCAATGAATAAAACAAAACAACCCATTCATAACCTCACTCTGAACAATCTTTCGTCAGATCATTGAATGAAGCTTAGTTTTCTTTGACACAAGGCAAAATAGTAGGGGCAGATATTTGGAAGATAATGTGACAGCAATCTCACAAGTGAGGAGAGTCCGACTTTCAGAGAGAATAATCGACATTTTAGCTTTCACTCAGTTTCGAAAACCGACCTCTGGTACCGGTGGGGATTAAACCAAGTCTTCACCAACCAAGTAGACCCAAATATATTTACTGAGCTTGGCTCAGTCTGACACGAGACAACGTACTGTTGAGACGAAAGAAGAGTAAGAAGATTGAGTAAAACCAAGGTGATTCCTGAACATGAGTGCGGCCCCTCTTACAGAACTAAAAATATTGCTTCACTATCACATCTTACACCCAAATGTTCGTTGTCCTCAATGACCCCACCCAACCCTAAACGAGGCACAACAGGAATATCTGCAATGTTTCGACCATGTATTGTAAGACAATTCTCAATGGTGTCTTTAGCTTTGAATTATATTTGAATAAATTAATGATTACGGTTTTGAATTTGTTTTCATCGTAACAGTTTCGATTGTTTTAAAATCCACTTATATAAAGACCAGAGAGTTTTCCTGTTTTTCTGAGCGTAACAAAAGATTCAAAGGTGCTCAGAAAAAGTCTCATACCCGCTGTTCGGAACAATGGACTCTTCCACTGAAACAAATTCAGTGGTTTCATTTCTAAATGCAACTGGCTGCTACAAAGTCGAACTCCACTCCTGAGCCTTTTTTCACTGATGATAGATAATAACAGCAACATTTGCATCGTCTGTTTAATGAATTAAAAAAAAATGTATAAAATCATATAAATTTGTAAAGAATAATTTATTTTTAGAATGAAATGAGCTGTGTCTGTATGGTGGATTTTCGTTAATATTCAAAACTTGTTAATTGAGCTCAGTCAGTAAGACAGCTTCCTGGCAATCAGTTAGGGAGTTAAAATCACAGTAGGGAAATGAGGGTTTTACATATCGGTTAATACCCCCTGATTTTGTCGAGGATCATTCTCGTTCTAACGGTTGAAAAATAGTCAGACAAAAAGGAAAATGTGATCTATATTGAAAATTAATTTTGAAATATTTCTGATATGGCAATTGGCATACATAAACACTTAAATGCCCCCAGGATAAAAGATTAAAAATGGAATAAATCTACAATATTTGCGCATAGATGATAGATTTATCTCATTTTTTTATCTTTTATTTCAGGGTTTATAATTTTGTTTCCTTTTTATGATAAAATACCCGCAGTTATTTGTCAATGCTGAACGAGTTTTGGTGATAAAATATGAATTCTTTTAGAAAATCCATAACAGAATAAATAGAATTTACAGACACGTTGGGTAAACATATTATGCAAAAGTTCATCGATTTTAAATTATGAAGCAAAGATAACTGAGGCACTTCATAGAATATATCAGCAATTAATGGCTGGCACACACATAAACGAGATATATATATATATAATATATATATATATATATATATATATATATATATATATAGTCTCATTGTGAGGCATATGATATACATCGAGCCAAAAATAATTTCATATACAGTGACAAAATAGTTCTCAATAATGACATTTTGTGTGACTTTATGTATGTATCTACGTGTGTGAGTGTGTAAGCAAATAAGCACACACAGATATGTGTGTGTACTAATGTATAGAATGTTGTATATCTATACACATACTAATGTCATCAAATTTGTTGGTTTATTTGTCTATTTAGCTCAAACAGTGCAGCTAAACCAAACCGATTTAAGAAATTACCAACGAAAATCAGGCGTGATTTGAAACTGCACCCAGAGCGTTGGTAGTCATGTACGGTAGCCATTACGCCAAGCTAACAGAACTATCACGTTAAAGGAATTTTTATTGGTACAAGATGTTATTTTTAACCTTCATTTGCATGAGTCATGTTAATAATTTTGTAAGTTAATTCGGCCTTTTATTCCGAAAGACCATTAATGCAAAATATTTTTCTAATAAGAAATTTTCAAAATTTAGAAAAAAAAAAAAGCGTTCTGCACCTTCTCTATTTCTGTTTTTGAGAAATTCATTGTACAATCAAAAAGTCTTTATTGTGAATTTTCATTCCACCTAAATTTTATCCTTTTTTTTGTTTTTTAATACAAAAGTTTTGAGAATTCAAAGCATTTTTTTTTTCAAATATTTTTCTAAGGTCAATAATTTGTAATTGAAATTCTGCTCAAATTTTCAAAATGTCTACAATTTGAAAAGCCAAAACGTGGTTTTCTTGAATCATTAGGATGAAATAAATATTTCACTTCACCGTATATTATTCAGAAGTCGAAATATTTTTTTACAAGTCAATTCTGTTGATGTTATGGTGAAAACAAATTGTCGCAATTAAATAAATACTATTATGAAAAATAAGCTGCTAAATCGTTATTTTATAATCAACACAAAAGCTTTTCTTAAAATGATCAAAAATTCATACTCATATAGTCATCTCATTTTCATATCTCAAAATAGTCCTGATCTATAAATTGTGCAACTTGCAACGCCTGTTTACGATTGATATTACGATTTTTATAGTATCAAAAATTAAATGAAAGGATTTTTTTTTAAACAAAAGTTTCTCCAAGAAAAAAAAAAAGCCAACAAAGAAACGCTTGAATATGGATATGTAGGAAACGAATGTCATAGCAAAAGTTATGGAATTTTTCCTTCCCCGGAGAGGAACCAGAGTAACTGTGTGTGTGTATATATAACATTTCAACGAGCGCACAATTACTACACTTTGATCCGGGGCGGAGGACCGTGAACAACAATGCAACGCCTAGCAATGCACACACATGCTCTCATCCTAAACTGAACTTCCAATCCCTACCTTAATATTCCGGCCGTTTTTTATGGATACTATGCTAATATGAAATAGCACATATGGAGAAATTATTCAAGTTATAAGCATAATTTTTCGATAACAGACTTGGGTATGGTGGGTTTACGTATGCTATCATGTGAATATGATATCTCATTATAATATATATATATATATATATATATATATATATATATTGCTTAATACATAATTATCACGTTGAAATAAACGCATAGAGCAGACCGAGAATAAACGAAAATGAGAATTTGTGGTCGAGGCAGTTATTCTAGCCTTCGAATTGCCGGTGACTGTTCAGCTCAATGGTAAGAGCAACGCTACGCAGAAGCAGCTACCGTATTGGTCACAAATCCGATTCCAGTAGTAGCCCCATTATCTTTAATTGTCAATTCTATTTCCATTGTCCAGACCAAGTGATATATTAACCGTGTAATGATAGATCATTTCAAATAAGGGTCCCAATATTATACAAGGCAATTTATAAAAATTATATGAGTGTGTGTGTGTGTGTGTGTAAAACTGAGCAATAAAAGAATCAATCAGATTCCTTATCAATCAAATATATAGTTAAAACTACATCGATTTCAAATTTACGAAAAAGATTACGCGCATACAATATGACTATATCGTGATACCGTGTATAAGTATCGTTCATCTTGTAATTTAAAAAAAAAAGGAGAGGGGGAAAATAATGGTTAAATTTAACCTGTAGACAGAGATGGCAGTGAAAAATTAGATAACTGCCTTCAGAAATATTTTTAAATGCTGTGGAAACTTAGATTTCACACATATATATATACATCATAGCCACAAAAGAACCGTTTCCAATTTAATAACGATAATTTGCTTGAAACGTTTAATTATTTTCCTTTAGTCTTTTGGTATGCTCAAATAATCAAGTTGCTCCCATTATCTACGATATATATATATATATATAATTCAAATGTAAAATACGTTGTTCTATCCACTTATTGCACAAAAAATACAAATCGTAAATGTTTAACCAGTTTCAATCCAACATATCGACACCATAACACGCACACACATTCTGCGCACACACACATAGAAGCCGAGGTGTCATAAAATCGTGCCAAACACCCCAATGTGTAGCAGGAAACATGCATAATTGCTATTAAACTTGCGTGTATACGCACCATAATATTTATGCGAACAGATTTCGGACAAGAAACTTTTTCTTTTTTTTTTCAAAATAAATGAAAAACAGAAATATATGCTCAATAGAATTCAAGACCAACCGTTTTAACACTTAAGGACGCATGTTTAAAAGAGGCTCACGCAATCTTGAATTCAAACCAACAACGTTTACGTTTCATGCTCTTCGTAATGACCAGAAAATGTTGGAAATCATTTGGACTCATTCTTAAGGACAATTCTCACTCAGTACACACTTGGTCCAAATATTCATCGCTTTGTATGAAAACTGGAAGGAAGATTTGTTAAAAAAAAATATAAATCAACCCTTGCCTGTCGTTTTCAATGAAACCTATATATATGAAAAGTTGCTCCACGCATGTTTAGTTAAGCATTAGGCCTTTATAGAGAATTGAAAACAGGAAGATCGTATTGCGCCAATCTTGATCTCATGATTGGCTAAGGCTATACCTGTCTTGAAACACAACCTTTGAAATTCTGACTTTTCCATGAGCTTATATATACATATATATATATGTGTGTGTGTGCATGTATATACGGTAGAAACATAAACGTGTTTGTGTAGCTAATCCCCATTCAACTCTCTCTCTCTCTCTCTCATATATATATATATATATATATACGAGAGTCGAGAATATTCTACTACATTATTAGTTTATATCAGGCCAGAGAAAGCGTTTCATACACGTACCAAATATTATATACCATGCAACGAAAATCAAGATATGAGGTAATTAAATATGAATTATTTGTTATTCCTGGGAGACAACCTCCCACGACGATCGTATCACCAAGTGGGTTTTGGGGAAGGCAGTGGCTTATTGAACTAACTCACTCGTGGCCACTCTTTTCAGCTGAGCTAGTTCTGAATCGCTCTCCTTCCACACTAGTTGCCTCCGAAGGCTAGAGAGCTAGGGGTGAATGCAGGCCTTATATATATCTTCAATCACCTAACAGATTAGAAAAACTTTCAAATTTTTCTTCGTCATACTTCAATCACTTATTCCCCAATATCTGTTTTTATGTAATCTATGTTATTTTTTCGGTGCCCTTCACTAACGTTTCACATATACTTTAATATCATGGTCCTACGTGTAAATTTTCTCTCGTTAGCGTCACCATGTAACCGTTTCGGGGATTTAAAAACAAAACAGTTATATCAACAGTTATATCAACAGTTATATCAACAGAGAACGGTAGCAGTGTTGATATATACATGTGAGAGAGACAGACAGACAGACATTGTGCTTCATATACTGTATGTCACTATACTATGCATTTCCTTTCGAACAATCTGTGCTAAAAAGTCTGCGGTGCGTATTAACTATAATCGTGATACATGAATGTATAGTGGGGGGGTCATACATTTTTCATTCGAAATTGAAGCTCGATCGTGGTAAAGATTATCGATGGCAGCGAAATACACGGTGAAAATATGTGGATTATTCAGTCACTTGATCGAAATACTGAAGATAAGGATGTCAGATCAAATAAATCGTTGAGTCATGAAAACACTACCCCCAGTGACCAACAAACAATGGAATCCTCTAAACAAATTAACATGTCCGATAAAAAAAATGTTTATGACCTCGAGAGGGGAAAAAAAGAAAAGAAAAGGAGAGATAGTGATAGAGATAGAGAGAGAGAGAGAGGTGAATGGATATCTGTTTTCTCTATATGGCAGCGTATAAGGCCCAGGGAAAGGTTGAACGGACCTCATTTCAGTAAATGAAAATATTGCCGACTGCAGTAGTCGCATTTTTTGTGTATAACACGCAGTTTGTGTTTCCAGTTATCAAATCAGCTAAAGACAGCGTCCCGTTGGTCCGTTAACTGCGACATTTAACCTAAAAAGAACTTACCCGTTTTCTAACTGGATTGAGAAAAAAATGAGGACAAGGAGCTGAATGAATGGCCCCCATCCCGTTTTTTGTTGGAAAATTGAACGTCGCCTCCAGGGCTCATGCCTGGACGAAGCGCACGAAGATCCAAGGATGTCCAGCCGTCAGAATCCCCGGGAAATCAGAGATCGATACGTTTGGCATAAGCTTGTCTGCAGGATCTGCCGGAGAGACATTAAATTTGGCGTCAAACCACATCAAAGGAGACCCATTCTCTTGTTTGGAATCAAAATTGTCCTTCCTCTAGACTGGTTGCCTCCCTGAAATTAGAGAGCTCAATCCGTCCCACTATTATTTCACTCATAGCTAGGAGTGGAGAGTTGGATTCATGCCTTTCCCAGAGGCATTAGCGCTGAGTGAGCATAAATAGTCCCAACCGAAGTTTGAACTCGAATCGCCAATTCCATTGCCCGAACCGTTGCCCAACCAATACTCCCAGCACAGAACAATATAACGGTTATTTGCACAGTAAAATAGAATCAGCGAAACAAGTTCGAATTTTGGCGATCGCTGACGGAAACTACAGGGTGAGTGAGTACTTGGGCTAAGTACACTCCAATAACTACCTTACATGTCCATTTGCTTGCAACGAAAAGCTGTTACAAACGTTGGCAACCTTGGCAGGGAGCGAAATGAAAAACGATACTAAATCAACAAATTTTAACGCGCCGTTTCTCAAATTACATAAGATCTGTTTATCAACTTACAGTTTAACTGAATCATCTTGAAGCACTGTAATGACTTCGATCTTTACCGGAGGGCTCATGCTTGCATCCTTGTGCCATGCTAAAAACATCTTGAATAATAATATTCTTCTGTGCCGAGATATCACTTCCGACTATACCAGATTTTTTTATATTTATAATTCTTTGTATTTAAATGTGGACACACACATCCTTGTGAATATGCTCACACACACACACATATTATATATATATATATATATATATATATATATATATATATATATATATATACGTGCAGGGAGAGAGAGACAGAGGGAGAGAACTACAGCGTGCAGGGAGAGAGAGAGACAGAGTGAGAGAACTACGGAGTGCAGGGAGAGAGAGAGACAGAGTGTGAGAACTACAGAGTGCAGGGAGAGAGAGACAGAGTGAGAGAACTACAGAATGCAGGGAGAGAGAGACAGAGTGAGAGAACTACAGAGTGCAGGGAGAGAGAGACAGAGTGAGAGAACTACAGAGTGCAGGGAGAGAGAGACAGAGTGAGAGAACTACAGAGTGCGGGGAGAGAGAGACAGAGGGAGAGAACTACAGAGTGCAGGGAGAGAGAGAGAGAGAGAATTACAGAGTGCGGGGAGTGAGAGAGAGAGAATTACAGAGTGCGGGGAGTGAGAGAGAGAGAGAATTACAGAGTGCGGGGAGTGAGAGAGAGAGAATTACAGAGTGCGGGGAGTGAGAGAGAGAGAATTACAGAGTGCGGGGAGTGAGAGAGAGAGAATTACAGAGTGCGGGGAGTGAGAGAGAGAGAATTACAGAGTGCGGGGAGTGAGAGAGAGAGAATTACAGAGTGCGGGGAGTGAGAGAGAGAGAATTACAGAGTGCGGGGAGTGAGAGAGAGAGAATTACAGAGTGCGGGGAGTGAGAGAGAGAGAGAATTACAGAGTGCGGGGAGTGAGAGAGAGAGAGAATTACAGAGTGCGGGGAGTGAGAGAGAGAGAGAATTACAGAGTGCGGGGAGTGAGAGAGAGAGAGAATTACAGAGTGCGGGGAGTGAGAGAGAGAGAGAATTACAGAGTGCGGGGAGTGAGAGAGAGAGAGAATTACAGAGTGCGGGGAGTGAGAGAGAGAGAGAATTACAGAGTGCGGGGAGTGAGAGAGAGAGAGAATTACAGAATGCAAGAAGAGAGAGAGAGAGAGAGAGAGGATGTGAGACAAAAATAAACAGAATGGGGGGTAGAGATGACTAAAGTGGGGAGAGAATAAACGAAATAACATCGTCCAAAACAATCAAACTGTCACAAAATAACTTTTATTTTATAATTTCGTAACATCATTTGGTTTACAATTGTAGGAAAAAATAAAAAAAAAAGAGGAAAAAATAGGGACAAAAAAAGATAAAATTATAATCATATCCGGAACTGGTAGAATACGCCGTCCTTTCTCCAATTTACACGGGTGGCTGGGTGCCTGGGTGGGGTGCTCAGGAGAGAAAGAAAGTGCACGTACGTGTGTGTGTGTGTGTGTGTGTGTGTAAAAGATGGCGCGAAATAGCAACTCAGTTGTTCTGTGGAGACGACCGATTCCGATCATTACCCAGGCGCGTGCGCGTGCGAGCTCGCACACACACACACACGCACATACGCACGCACGCATGCACACACACGCAGAGAATTGGTTCTTCGAAGGGTTCCCACCGCAATGAGAATAGACGACCGTGATTGGTGACAAGGATGCCACTTATACACCCAGGGCCCCACTCAAAGCAGTGCAAGCAAGGGCATCTGAGAGACAGAGAGAGGGTACAGCTGGTGCATTGCGTTTGGGCTCGGAGGACCAAAAGGGACCCGGAAGACCAAGGGAGGGACCTAAAGGTTTCTTGTAACTTCCAAGTCGATACTAATGTCCA
>OY735231.1:16657026-16674526 GCA_963457665.1 Thysanoteuthis rhombus | reverse complement strand
CAATATGTCTACTTGCTCCAATTACATAAATGTAGGTTTTGCAACGATTGCTACAATTATTATTTCCCTATTATTAATATTATTGTTATATTTAAACAGTCTTTAATCGTTTTATCTTATTTTATTTTATTCATTTCTTTTACGGTAGTATATTAATATACACTTTGGCCAATTATGAGAAAAGCATTGATTCTTTACAACAAATATTAATTTTTACTACACTCTGATTCATTCAAACTAGCGTCCTGATAATGTTTGTTATAATTACAACGTTTTGGCCGCTGCATTCCCGGGTCTCCTTCAGGTGTGTGTCGTAGCGTATAATTATGATAAATCCTCATCTAAGAAATCCAAACAAAAGTATTTACTTCTCAACGTAAGCGTGTTCCTTTTTAATGCACTTGATCCAGTGCTGAATATTAATCTCGAAGCTCGTACATTATACTGAGGGAATTTCAGATCAAAAATCAGCTATAATTAACAATTAGGCTACGGATCTATCTCATCCATTTACCGTTGTAAAATAGTTTCACATATCAAGAAATTACTGTTTCAAAAGGTTTCGACGATTTATGTCAAGACTGGCACAGATATTTGGCGAGCCCAGGCGGTCACCCAGAGCACACTATAAACTGAAGATTAGTTGTTAGAATACACCCGCAGGGCGCAAATACCAAATCTCGCCTACGGCGCAGGAAACCCTTGTGCAAGTCTTGAACCGTCCCTGTGTATATCGTGATTGTTAAATCATTTCCGTCGTATGAATAGAATCTTTTATTGTCTACGTATTGTCGTATTGTTTTCAGTCACTCAAGTTAAATTCATGTTAAATGTTGTCGAGACCCGGCGCAGATCCTGAAGGTCCAAAACCCCCTACTTTGCTCTGACAAAGCATAACTGAAAATTCTTTTAAAAAAAGGAAAAACATAGATAAAGAAAAACAAAATATAAGTAAACAAAAACATAATAATCATAAGTTAACCTTAAAAACAAAAACAACAAAACAATATAACCTTGTGTAATTTGAAAGAGTGCAGAAATTTATAAAAATGGACACCCCAGCCCAAGTCTTCGATCAGTCCTAGTGACTAATTGTTCATTTTTATTATTTCAATTAATATTTATTATTACCAGCTGGAAAAGAGATGACGGTATATCAATTCTTGATTTTAGTAAAGTATCTTACAACACACACATACATATATATATATATATATATATATATATATATATATATATATATATGTGTGTGTGTGTGTGTATTTGATTTAAATAAACAGGATGTTTTATATTCTTGACCACAGAATATCAAAACGAAAGCTATGAACACACACACATCATATGTATATATAACAAAATCCCAAAACCCCAGTAGTATATAAAGAAGAGAAAATCAAAGATAGAACAGTTGTCCGGTGATAGCAATGACAGCGTGAAACTGATCAGTAACGATAGAGTAAATATGTACGCTCTATTTTGAAATACAGAGCACTAGCACCATAGATGAAGAAATACCCAAGAACAATATATATATATGTACATATATGTTGTTGGTCTTAAACCTTGATCTGTTGATGGCCGCAATTATTAAAACAAGCATACAGTATATTTATATATATAAATGCAAATATCTACCTGATAAGTTGACGCTTTCCATCGGCGTTTCCAAGGTATCGGAGAGCCCCAACTGACCAGTAGGTACCCAAAACAAATTCCATCGGAGTTTTCTTGACCACAGTGTAAAACTATAAAAATCACAGTCCAAGGGGTTTTTTCTTTGTTTTGTTTTTCTGCTCGTTTGCTTGTGTGTGATTGTTTGCCTCCAATCAGTTGAGATCAACAAATTGTTGCATCATCAGCTTATTTGTCGTGTAAAACTTTCTTTAGCCGAGGAGTAATCTTTATACACGCTGTCCATCTCTGAGGAAGTCACGCCTGTTTTTTCGAAGCGTCTTCCAAGCTGTGCCGATACACACAACTCGTATCTTTGTCCAGTCATCATTGTTTCAAAATAGATAGTGTTTTATTATTATTGACTTTTTAACTAGAAGATCTGTGCGATTTTTTTTCTTATATCATTATTTATTATCTATCATCTACACGTTATAGAATTTATGGATCTATTTGAATTTTTAGAAATTGATTTCCTGTCTTTCAGAGAAGAAACTGGGAACTTGATTCACTGGAAGAGTCCATCGTTTCAAATGGCGGGTGAAAGTTATATCTATCAGCAAAATTGTCACCTTTGAGTCGAAGAGTCTATTGTTTCGGATAGCAGAACAGATGAAGAATAATACTATTGATCACATGAAATATTTTCTCATCCTTATTTATATAAATTAATTTCAGATCTAGTTAAAAATATTTTTCGAAAAGTAATGAATATCATTAGTTATTCTGCGTCCTGAGATTTCTTCACAAATTCAAATAAATAACACTTATATTCGGTGGCTATACAATATAACAAAACGATTTATAATTTTGATTAAATCATTTTGACAATAAAAAATGTTTCATCAAAATAGAAAATTAAATCTACACGAAAAAAAAATTACAATGTAAACTAATGTATAATTCAGATACGAATTGTTACGTTTGGTAGGCAGCTCATTGGGTAGAGACGTCAGCTACATCAGGACAACCAAGAGATGGATGTCGAATCCTGCCTAACATAAGTCGCCAACATTTTATATATTTTTTATCAGGTGATTGGTTCCTTTTTGCGCCCAGGAGATCTCCCGATTAGCCTAAAATATCTAATATAATTTTTCATAAAACTGGGAAATTTGAAGCTATATATTCAATATATATCCATGTATATCAAGAAAGCTTGGGCTTTGAAAGCATAGTCGAATAAATAGATTAATAAGTTGAAACTGTAGTCTGTTTCTGAATTTCTTTGTTTTTGTTATCTGAGGGAGACGTTTATCCAAGTGACCCCAACAACTGCGGAAGGTGGTGGAGAGTAATAGTGATCCATCGCAAGATAAGAGCCCTTGTCCATGGCAAGGTGAGAGGCCCGCCTTACAGATTGACCAGAGTTGCCATCAATCACAATAAAACGGAAATTTTATTGAGTTAGCTAAAGAGCAGCGATGACGGTAATTTCCGTCATTCGCAAGTAAGAGGTCATTCTTCAGAACGGGCGTCCAATTAACTATATATGCACCTTTACTTATATGATGTTGAAATATAGGTTACAAAAATGTCGATAAACGAATGGTTCTTGATTTATGCAAGACGTCCAAACCCTTTAAAAAGAGGCGGGTTCCGAATGTATATTATAAGTAAGTATTGATTATTTACTGAGGGATTGGTGGTAACAAGTCATACCTAGTTATTAGTTTCAAAAACTAAAGTTAATATGTATGTAATTTTGAAGAATATATCAATCATGGCTTGGTATCGCAAATGGAGATTTGAAAAAAATCTATGTAAGGTTGAATTAGTAAGTCTCTTGAACTCAAAATGGTAGTTTTTTCAAGAGTAAGGTTTCTCATTAAAATTAGATAATTTCTTCTTGGTATAAATCATCAGTCAGGAAAATATTTGAAAGGTTAATTCAAACAAAAGAAATAATTCTGAGAAGATTTATACTTATGATTCCAATGTAAGTATATAATTTATCAAGGCGAATATGTCATTGTCATTATTATTTTTATATCATTATTATTGATATTATTATAGAATGGGCCTATTATTATTATAAAATATGTATGCGAGTATGGGGGGCTTGTGACGGCTATTTCGTGTATTAGTCGGATGTTGGTTAGTTTTCGACTGGATGGCAGCTAGTTGGTTATCTGTCTCTGTTTGCCAATTGCTTCGGTTTGAAATTTCGACCCTCTACAGTCGCCATCTTCATCTCGGCTCATCATAACTAGTGAAATGCAATAAACAACGTCATCAGGACCTCTCAAAGTTAGAGGAAGGAAAAACTAGGTGCGTGTATGTGTACGTGTGTGAGTATGTGTATGTGTGTGTGTGTGTGCAAGAGGAGTTGAACAGATGGAGAGTGGGAGGGAGAGCAATGGGGAGGGGGTAAAAGAAAGGCGTGTTTATATATGTATGTGTGTGTGTGTATGTGTATATGGACGGGGAGGGAGAGGGGGAGTGGTTTGTAAGGGGATGTGGAGGTGGTAGGGGCTGTTTTGTATTGGTCTTCAGTTGAAAAGCCATTAAAAAAATAGATGAGAGAGAGAGAGAAAAGCGGAAGATGAGCTCCCCCTCCCCCTGCCTCAATTTCTTGGACAAGTCCGAATGTAATGTTGCAGGAAGATATTTACGGAATTAAAGAATAGATTTAGGAATTAGTGATTTCTAAATACGATTGGGAGCATTCTCTCTCTCTCTCGAACAAACACGCACACACACACTTATTTATATATATATATATATATATATATATATATATATATATATATATATATATATAATTTGAGCGAGTGAACATATATAAGAAAAAGGTGAGATGGCAAATATATTTTTATTTTTTATATCCCTAGCAGTTTAAACTTTCGGTCATTTGCAGAGGAGATAGAAGTGCATAGAAAGAACATATGTACACAAAATCACAGAACTATCCATCTATCTATCTATATCTATCTATCTATCTATCTATCTATCTCTCTCTCTCTCTATATATATATATATATATATATATATATATATGCACACGTACAAATATGCCTAGGGTACCCACTGTAGGACTATGGTAAGCGAGTTGATAATGTATGTATGACGTACTCTAAATGCCCGTAGTATGGCGGTGAGCGAGCAAACCACTGAACAGCGTAGTGAGTTCGATCCTTACTTGGTCTCAGGTATCAGTGTTTATACACACGCACACACATTAGTGCTTGTATCAGTCTCTATATACAACAGTCATCCTCATCAGCGGGGGATACGTTTTTAAGACCTTCAAAAGATGCCGTACACGGCGAATAGTTAGAAACCTATCAAAGAGAGCGTTTTTTTCCCCAAAATCCATGATTGAGTAAAATTCATAGAATTTGAACAATAAGCTATTAACACCAGTGAATAATAAATAAAATAGAACAATTATAACAACGTACTGTATTAAAAGTGATAGGATACAGACTTGTTTCAACCACAGATCTTAGCAACACTAGTTCATCAATAATCGTTCTATCCTCGTCAAGTCGAGAACTTTCACCCTTTTCACCCAGAGATAGCATTCACAGCTTCTCTCCAATGTAACCGAACAACCAACATAGCTTACTAAAGTACTTCGGGACCATTATTGAGTAAAACTTGTAAATTGTTTGGTTTTTACCGCGGTTAACTGAAGCAACTGAAAGCGAAACCGTAGATAAGGGAGGACCGTGGTATTATGATTGTGTTTTCGAGTGAGAGTCCTTATACGTGTGCACGGAGTGCCGCCGTAGAGCAAAGATTAGTTTGGTAGTATAACAGATCGTTGCTGTTTTGTAGAGATGATTTATCTCCGGGTGCCCCTAAATTTTGGCGTTGTACAATCCCTAGGTGAATAAGCAGGCCCAGACAAATCGGGTAATAGGCCCAGGCCAGATGTTAAATTCTGGCCTCATTTAAAACTGCTCCTCAAGTCTTTTTGTAATCAGTGCTTAATACATATGATTTATGGATGGATATGAACAAGTGCGAGTATCGTACAAGCTATATAGAATTGATTTAAATAACAAAAACAATTTATTAAAAAGGTAATTTCAAGCAATTTTCTTCAAAATCTATGTAAGACAGAAAACGAAATAGTAACAAGAAGCAGTAAATAAAAATAAATCTATGTTTATTCTGTGTGTTCGGAATTCATCCATGTCTATCGTTCATGATTCTACTGAAAAATATCAATATTATCTGTTAGAGAGTCCCCTTTCGACTTCGTATACTATCAATATTTTGGCCCTCTTAGCCCCACCTCTATTCTGGCCTTCAAGTCAGCAGCTTCATGTGTGTGTATGTGTATGTAAGAGAGAAATTACGCGTAAAACGCATATTCCAGTGAGTTCTATCCTGAAAATAACAGTATGTGCATGATTACTGGATTTAGCATGCACTAAAACAGTTTGTTTCAAGTACTTAGTCTTATGTTATAGTTTCATCAATACAGGAGCGGATCCAGGGGAGGAAGGTCCGGAACCCCCATGGTTCGTTCAAAGCATAATTTTCAAGTTTTTAAAAAAAAAAAAAAAGTAAAAAAATACACATAAATAAATGAAACACCCAATTAGTCATACGTCAATCTTGAAAACAAAATTTAGTAATTTTTCTTTTCATCTGATGTAAGTAAGATGTCTTGGTCTTCATTTATTCCATCGATGGGTTCTGCAGTAAATTTGTCAGTTATCTATCTTTTTCACCTTACTCTCTTGTCAATTCTAGAGCTAAAAAACTACGATTCAAATGTTAAGTAAAAAAGATACACGCCAAGTAGCATATTATTTTTGTGTTTTTAAAATTTGCTTTCTTCTTCACGTATTTATTAGTAAAAACATTTTTCCTCATTCTGAACCCATTTCCTGATAGAAAGAAAATCCTGGATCCGCCCCGGTTAAGTATATACCTATCTCTGAAAGTTTTGCTCATCTAATGGTTTGTAAAGTGATCCAGACAATCATTCTCTTCAGTTGGCTAGCGGTCAAACAAGTATTTTGCTGTTATTCTAATGTTTATAACTGTACATCACAGAAATCAAATACTGGAATATTTAATTTTCACTATTTTCTTGTTTGTCAAACAGATTGTCTACAGGTTTTACTTACAAATAAACAATATTTTTTACGCATTTTGGGGTGAAGCGTCTCCATTGCTGTGTGTATGTGTGTGCGCTCGTAAGTGAAACGTACAGGTGAAACTCACCGATGTGGCTGACATCCATTTGCTAAGCTACATATACAATGTACACACACACACATATATATATATATATATACATATGTATATATATATATATATATGTATATATATATATATATATATATATATATATATATATATATATATATATATATATATATATATATATATATATATATATATATATATTTACACACTCACACGCACATACACTTATTTTGATGTTTTTCTTGACAATGTAGAGTGCTTAATATTTCAAGATTACTCCTAGTTCCTAAAATACGGCTTTAATACAATTCAGTTTTTTTACATTAATATATATATATATATATATAATATATATATATATATATATAATGAAAAATATACGTTGTGTGTGTGAAAAAAACCATCCGTCTTATTATGTCAATACACTTTGTGCTAAGAAAGCGTTCTACATACCATTCTCTCTCTCACACACATATATATTATATATATATATATATACATATATATATATATATACATACATACACTCGCTTAGTATATGTGGTACAAACATGAGCTAGTTTGTGTAGGGAATCCACATTCTAATATTACACACACACACACACATATATATATATATATATATATATATATATATACATATACACAAACGTCTGTATGCACATTTTCCAATATCGTTCCATCCTGAGTTTTCGGTGCGCTCTATATATCGATGCATGTTTATACGTTGTAGACTACGGTATATATACGTATATATATATATATATATATATATATATATATATATATATAAGTAATAAAACCCCAGGTGTTTATAAGAATCGTATACTAATAAGCAGTTCCAGAGAATATTTTCCACAAGTCGAAATGTATGATACCCCTTCGTGCAAAAAGATAAATAAGTAAATGAACGTAGTTTTAAAAACATCAGAGACTTTTCCAATAGAACTATACGATCAGAGACTTTTTCATTATAACAATATGAGACATAGGAAAAAAATGACACTTTACATCATCATATTTGTCGGTGAACAAGGGTGCCTCTAACAATCCATTCTGAGTGTGAACAGCATTACATATCTCTTCCTTGCACACGTTTTTCTTTGTTGAATATATATTTTAGGAATATGGTTTTTCAATTTGGGACTAATGTTTATTGGAGTAGGCAAGAAAGTAAACGCAGCCTCTCACAGACACACACACACACACGTAGAGCTTATTTTTAGATAGTAAAAATAGAGAAACCAACCCAACGGTGAAGAACACCGAGTTGGAGAACCTAGCTATTACAATGCCTCAAAAGAAAAGCCAAAAACTATAGAACACACCCGCACATTTTTACCTAACCTAACGAAGTTGGAAGAGGTATAGGCACTCACTCATGTTTTCCTATCTAGTTGTTCATACAATATCTCTAAAACTTCAGACTGAATTTTAACAAAATTTTATGGACTAACTGACCATGAGCCAAAGAAAAGTTATTAGATTTGGGGGGTGATTCAGGATAAACAGTTTAGATAGTTTTTCGTTAGTTTCCGCGTACTAATCAATCGACTTATATTTCCCCACACAATATCGCCTAAGGTTCTCGGTGATTTCTAAGGACAGTTTTCAGGAAGGAAGATCATTTTGGTAGAGGATACTAATCCAATTTTGTGTTGGATTATTGATTGAAAGCTATTTTCACATAATCAAGAGGTAAACAATAATCAGAAAAATGGGGAAGCTGAACACAGTCACCTTCACTTCATCGGAGTTATTTATGAACAGATTCTCATTCAGTATTTTGTTGATGTATGGCACTGGCATAGGTATGCGTTCTCAGCATGCTTTCTCATTTTCAATGTGCGTCTTTTCAAATCCCCAGGAAGAATTTTCTGAATATTTTTTCAACTCCAAGAAACACACACACACATATATATATATATATATGTATGTATGTATAACTATATACTCACTTGTACACTTGCTTGTAACTTTTCTTTAATATATGCCATTAAATACGAAAGACTATGAGTATTTTTCAGTAATATTTTTGTTTTCATACAAGAGAACAGACCTTCGCCTTGGAGCGCTTCATCTTTTGAACTATATTTATATTCCCTGAAACCAAAAATATGTACATTCGTACCAAGACAAGAAAAAATTACCAGAAGATCAAAAAGATACTTCTTGTCTGTCATACATTATATATATATATATATATATATATATATATATATATATATATCACCAAAGGAAGTGTAGTGATTTTTCATGTTTTAATCTTAGCAACAACTTGAATGGACTAATATATAGATTAACTATACCTTTTATGTAAGTTAATCCATCAACGTATTAGAATATCTATGATAAGAATTTTTTTTTCTTTGAAAAGAAACTTCTGAAATCATTTCAGTGAGAGAGTTCGTCGTTTCGAATTCAGGCAAATTCAGTCCATTTCATCAAAAAGAGAAACAGAAAATGAACAACACTTGTTTATGGTACAAATAAATTGATTATTAGTAAACGCTCATGAAAATTGAGGAAATACTTGGGCTTAGTTGGATCACTTCCAATGAAGATGATGTTAATCCTTCTTAATCTTGGAGATCAAGAAAGAAAAAAGAAAAAAGTGACTGTTTCTTTGAGTGAATTGTTCATGTGGGGAGGGAATGTGTTCAACGAGCCTTGAACCACTTGAAAAATTACTCTTATGCATTCGCAACAATTTATTATTAATGCGTTTCAATTCATACATATTGGCCTCTCAGATTTTTAACATTTATGTTCCTATTAACTGTAAGTGTGTGTGTGGATTACACACACACACACATATATATATATATATATATATATATATATATATTAGCCCAAAGATGGTTTGTTGAATTTTTTTTTTACTGTATTGCATCTGTTTCATTGAGGGAAAACATGTGGATCAAAAGCACCGAAAAGGGAAGATTATGTTTAAAAAATTATTAGGGATGTAAAATTAATGCTTTTGTTATCACTCAGCTATGGAATTTTGTGTATCAATGTTGATTATTTTGCTATATATATATATATATATATATATATATATAGCTACCTGTACTGGTATTCTCTTCAGCACCGTACATATATTGTCACAAATACCTGAATAACCATCTTTTATATATATATATATATATATATATATATATATATATATATATATATATATAACTAGTGAATAAACGCACATGTATTCATATTACAAAAATAATTTTGCATATATATATATATATATATATATATATATATATATATATATATATATATATATATATATATCAATTAGTGTGTGAACTATGTATGAAATGAAAATACGTTTCATTGAGTAAACAGAGAAATACCATCCTGAGATGAAGAAAATTTCTGAATTGTGACTCATCTATGTAGATATGAATATAGTTGGCTTAGTTAAGTATCAAGCACTATACATTTATATTTATTGACTAACACACACACACAAAATTTTATACTTTTAAAATATCCATCTAAAGTGAGAATATATAAATGTACTTTCCAGATATATATCTAGTATGGATAAACATACACTTTTAAAAATACATGGAGAATATATGTACATCTGGTATGTATATATAAACATTTTATATATACACATGCTATGTATGGTTAAATTTTTCTGTATACATATGGTATGTAAGTGTGTGAACAATATGGAAGGAGACGACCCAAAATACTTTATATATGTATGTATATACTTCAACATATATGGTAAGAATGTATACTTCTTGCACACACACACATATATATATATATATATGTTTATATAAAAACATGATTGTGTATACATATATGTATATATATATTTAAAAATATATATACATGTGCATACTATACTTTTAAATACAAATATTTACGCATGGTATAAATCCATTCAAGTATACATGTATTCATATAAATATGTATATGTTCGAAAAGTATACATACATATGCACTCATACTATATATATATATATATATATACACTTGAAAGTTTCATATATACATAATGTATTTATGAATATACTAAATATACGTATACATCGTATGCATATATATATACATATATACACATATATATATATATATATATATATCAAAAAGGCAGAATATTTATATCTAAAAAGCATCTATATACATGGTTAAATGTTCATTATATTATACCTATTCTATATTCATTTAACGGACTAATATATCATATATATATATATATATATATATATATATATATATATATATATATATATATATATATATATATGTATATATATATATATGGGGGGTGTATACTATGTACATATTTTAAAAGCATATATAAATACTATGTACAAATAAAAAAAGTATATATATACTATACACATTTTTAGTGTCGTGTATATACTATATTCATTTTAAAAAGTATATATATATACGCACCAAAAATTTTCAAAGTATATTATATATATATATATATATATATATATATATATATATATATATATATATATACATGTGTGTGTGAAAATAAAATTTTATCTATGTATACATAATAAAGAGTTATGTAGAATACATCCAAATATTCAAAACGAATGAAAAATCACTGAAGTAACTCATAATTTTTCATTGTGTCATCTATTATGAATTTTCAAACTTATTTTTTTCATATATATATATATATATATATATATATATATATATATATGTACCACCACATTCATTTCATATCCTAATGTATGGGTCTCGCTCTCTCTCTCTATCTCTCCTTCATAAATACATACATTCATGTACACATATATCTTAACAATCGCAATCTTAATATGATCTGCAGGTACTCCATTCCGGAAAAGAAAAGCGATCAACTTACATTTTTTGGAAACTTCAAAATGAAGCACTGCGCTTCGTAATTTCCATCTAAAAATGTATTCCTCTAAAACAGTAAACACACACACACACACAATATATATACGAGTAAAATAATATAAGAACTATACATACACTTTATGAGTATATATATATATATATTATATATATATATATATATATATACATACACACACACACAAAAGTTACATTTAATGAAAGATATGTAATCTACTTCATAATGATTTTTAAAAAAAATTCAATTAATTAAAATTAGTTAGATTTATTCCATTCTGCTCATACATGCACACATATATCTATCCATATATATACACTCACACACACAGGAATAAATGTTCATATGTGAATGTATGTATATTTGTATATTTACATACACAGCTATTTTATGTTTGTGTACGTGTAAATATATTTATGTCGTTGTGTGTGCATATACATACACATTAGTAATGATATTTATATGAATCAATGGACAAAATTGATCTCTACGTCATTATAAACACACGTACACACTAATTATATATGTAAATATATCATATACACACAAATAAATATTCATATAGATATATACTAAAAATTTACTTAGTTATCAGCGATTCATAAAACTGGAGATATGAGCTCCACAATTTTCTTAAGGAAACTCTCAGGAATCGAGTGCTCAATTTCACTCTAGTGTCAATAGTAAGAGATTTGCAACTCCTTCAGCCACCTAATAATGCAATACCCCTTTCCTAATATATCAAAGAAAACTTGTAAGTTGAAGGAAAGCCAAATAATGAACTAGGTTCACTGATATCCAAGTTGTGATGAAAAATTTACGGTTATTGTGCATCAAGAAAATATCTTTAAATCATAAAATATCTCAGAGCGAAACCATAACATTTAATACTGATACAAAAAGTTGTTTGAAACGATACACCATGGCATTTGGAATAGAAAAATATACGTTTAATATTTTTGTTGAATTACAATATTCAATCTTATTAAAAGTTATTGTTGTTTTCTTATAAAGGAATTTCGAAAGCTGAGACCTTCTATTCCACAGTGAACGAGACGGTTCTTTCGTTTTCAAAATTAGACCGTAAACAAACCAATATCTTCTCTGATTAAGGATTGTGAGAGAACCATAGAATTACAATATATATATAGGTATAAATCCGACAAACCAAATTCAATATGAGATTATATTTATGTACACACACACACGTGTGCGTATGTATGCACACATATTTACCGAAATGGTGACAAGTTTATAATCTAAATTGAAATATATGTTTTGTAACTCATTCCTATAATCTACCAGAATATAAAATTCTATGACGATCTAAGGCTATGTTAAAGTAATTTAGGCATAAAATATCACATATCTCCAAGTTCGGACATATAAACTATCTACATTCAACATTTTTTTGAAGAGGGTCATGTTTTATCAAAGTTCAAATTTCATGGGAACATCTCTTAAAATTCCAGAAGATATCCAAGTTTTATCATCTTCATCAAAAGTCCACTGTTCGCAGGATGTTTCATTCAACAATACAATCTTGTTTGTTTGTTTTTTTCTAGGTGTATAAATGCACTTTTATGAATTACATGAGCAACGTCACGTCTTAATGTTCGGAAGATGTTTGGAATAGACATCGAAACATTAAACGCTTTTCCCTGAAGTGTTCGTTAATTATTGCCTGAACAAGTCTCTCACTATTGCTCTTAAATAAAAAAAATGTCTCGATCAAGAATTTTTTTTGTTTAGTGTATTGTACGTACAACGATAAAATATAAGTACATTCCATAAATAAATCGTACAAAACATTAAACAGCAACTAATAACTGTTTTAAATTGTATAAGAACGAAATTGTTAAATCATTCAAAAGTAATGAATAATTATGATGATTATAATAATAATAATAATAATAATAATAATAATAATAATAACTGGCTATATCGGTGATCAGGAATTAGTAATACGATTTTTTTTTTCAAAATCAACAAAAATATTCTTATCTTTTTAAGTCTGATTGTGTACACATGACGATGAAATATGAGTGAATCTTACATTTTCACCCTATAGTAAATAGATAACTGTTTTGAACCTTACGTTTGGGTATTGATAAATAATTAGAAGAAATTGAAAATCGTAATACTAGGCTATTTCAGTGATCAGGATTTATACAAAAAATAATTCTCTTTGCAAGTTGGCTGAAATATTCTTAATCAGTCGTGTTCAAGTAAGTATGATGAGTAAATATGTCCAAATATTCCGGATCGTGTACAAAGAAACAAGGACACGATAATCTAAGTTGAAATCCAGCCTTGTTCCATGGGGGGGGGGGGACTGAGAAGAAGAAGAAGAAGAAGAAAAAAAACTAGAAGACAGACAGACGAACGGACAGACAGACAAATGAAGAGATCGCAACGAACGAATAAATAGTCTGAGCGAAAAGGTCAGTTTCCTACAACTGCCTGAAAAGATTAAAATATACTTTGTGCTCCGGGTGGCCTGGGCGGCCCGGCCATCGAAAGACAACTATAAAAGAATGAACAAAAATTACATAGATGAGTAAAAAAAAAAAAAAATGCTTCAGAGTCATTTTGTAAAACGGATCTTAATAAAATGTTATCAGCTCAGAGATCGAGAGAGAGAGAGAGAGAAATAAATCAAACGATTTCTGGACAAGTGTCAAAATGAAGAAAAAAAAAGTATACATCGGGATGGATGTCATTGTTTGGATAAAAACATTGAAGTCTTGAGAAACATATATATATATATATATATATATATATATATATATATCCAAAGAGAGGCTTGTTTTAGCTTAGCTTTTCCCCCCAGTATTTAATATATATATATATATATATATATATATATTTATGATTTGAATAAATCCAGTGTAGTCATAGTCCATGGTTTCAGGTTTATTCTTAGTACGCTTTTTAATAAAAAAAAAAGAAAAAAGATATGTGAAAGAAGAAATGGAAAAGAAGGGGAGGTACGGTTGTGTTATGATCCCTTCAAAAATAATGTTTTGACAAGACAAAAGTCTTTGTTGTCAAGAAAATTCCTAGGGTAGACTAGTTATTTTTTCAAAAAAGAATTTTACCTCTAATAAACATAAATCGAATATCTTACGAGCATATGTAAGTAAATAAACATACAACTGTTCCCAGTCCTTTTCTGTTTCACTTGAACTTCGTAAACAAACCAAAAAAATAACCCTACATTGAAGTAGTATTATAAATTTAAAAAAAAAATGAATAATTAAAAACAAAGTTACATTAAACAGAAACTAAAAGGTATAATAATATAAACCCATATCAATCTAGTTTAAAAAAATAAATTAAATAATAATAATATATATATAACAACAATATCCATCGCTACAAGAAAAAAAAAAAAAATCGAAATAGAAACTAAATATAAATCCATATATTTTCAGGTTTAAACATATTTTAAAAAATACAATATTTATCACTAGTGAAAAAATAAAATAAATAAAATAAATAAAAATGCATAAAAGACAGAAATATTTACATGCAATACAATAATATATATAGATATATATATATATATATATATATTTGAATATAAATAAATATACTTATAAATATATATATATATATATTTATAAAAAAATAGGTTGATATAATTTTTTACTTCATAAAAGTAAAACGTAAACGTTGAGCTTTCTTTTTTTTTTTATATGTAATTTCCTTCTCCACGTTGAGACATTTTTCTTCTTTTCTTTTCAAGATTCCATTTTAATTTTCTTTTTATATTCATTTTACTTACCGTTGTTGTCCAAGAAAGAGGCAACTTGTTGTTCATTTTCGATATGTTTCGGATGAGGCTGCTTACGGCGTGACATGCTCGGAAAAAGTAGACTCCCCAATGACAGAACTCGACTATTTGCTATTTGTGATTTATATACACGGCGCCCCTTTGCGCATGTCAGAGTTATGATTATCAATAACGCACAGCGATTATCATAATCAATTTGTAAGGAGACATTTGATTGGTTTTGATCCTGGTCGCCAATTAGCTGTGTAAATATCGCACACAATTGATGAGTGAAAGCTGCTACTACTCTTCTTTGATAGAAATACGACGGTCCGATTAATATTTGGTCTTGAGGTATAATGATAGACAACATATTGCGAATTGCTTCATTTGGGAAAATCTCATAGGCAGCTTTGTTGGGTTTTTTGCTAGTGTCGGCCTCGTCTTCTTAGTCCTTCTTGACGGCCCGTTCGTTGGCAGAGCAGATCGCTTACGTAATGTGAGGGTATTCATTGCGGGAACAACAAACAAACAAACAAATAAAAAAGAAAGAGAAAGATAGATCTATACTAAGAAGTAATGAGGAAAAGAACGTGAGGGAGGAGAAGAAAAAAAAAGAAGGGGAAAAACAAGGAGAAAAACTGGGTAGAAATAGAAGAAAGAGAGAGAGAGAGAAAGTATTGTAAAAAGGGTTGTTTTTTTTTAAAGATGAATGAAACTTAGGAAAAAAAAAAAAGAAAGGAAGAAAGAAAAAAAATATGTATAAATTTCCGAAATTCAGGTTGGATGAAGGTGTTCCGATTCCGATTATTTTTCCTCTTGTTTTTTTTTCCTTCCTTATTTTTTCTTCTTTCAAAGATAGGTATAATTGAAAAAAAAAAAGGAATAAAAAAAAAAAAAAATTAAATCAACTTATGATCGACCCTTTCGTTTTTTCCTTTTTTTCTTTCTACAAAACCTCCGGTTTATGTTTTTTTAAAAACTCTTTTTTTTTTTCAAAAGGGTTCTTCTCTTTTTCCTGGATGTTTTTTTTTTGTTGTTGTTTATTTCCCCCCTCTCCTTTACAGAAAGATAGAAGCAACAAACGGGGTTTTTAAACGTAGCTGTGTAAAAGAGGCGACAGAATTAGTTTTTCAAGGTAAAGAGACGATTTTTTTTATCCTCGTGTATTCAGTGTGTTGTCCAGTTTTCCGTAACGACATTCTGGGGTGCATTTCGCTTGGAAACTTGTCATGATTTTCGTTAATATAAAATCACCAACTTGGTTCGTTGTCATCATCGTCGTAGCTTCGGTAAATATGAGTTGATATCCACTTTCGTTCATAGAGGCCCGGTTTTTTTTAATGCTATCAACTATATAAATAATGATTATAATAACTATATGAGAAGGAGCAACTCCTCCTTTCTGTTAATTCCAACCTCTCACTCCCACTCACTCTCTTTCACTCCCCCTCTCACTCTTTTTCTTCCTTTCACTCTCACTTTCTCACAACGACTGGATATGTACGTTTCGTCAAAGCCGCAGTTGAAAATGTTCTACTTTTTTTCCCTCAGTATTCTTTCTTTTCTTTTTTCGTTTTTTTTTTTTTTGTTTTCGTGGTGGTGTTTCGTTTTTCTCGTTCTTCGTTTTTGATAGTTTGTAGGCTTTTTCTTTTTCTTTTTTAGTCTTGTTAATCCTGTTATATGAAAGCACTTTCGTTTTCACCAAGTCGTTCTTCCTTTCCTTCTTTCTTTCTTTCCTTCGTTCTTTCTTTCTTTCTTTCGTTTCCTTCCTTCGGTTCTACGTTGTTTTATTCGGTCATTTTGCTACGACCTCCGATCTTGTTTTCTTCTTCTTTTTCTTCTTCTTTTTCTTCTTCTTCTCCTTCTTCCTTAGGAAAAAAAAAAGATTTTTGGCAAATCTTTTTCTTGACTACTTTTTAGAAGAAAGAAGGAAGGCTTCAACAACGACTCCGACCGACTGACTAACTGGCTGACTGTTCACGCTGGGGTAACGATAAGGGTGGGTGGGTGGG
>OY735231.1:16649526-16652026 GCA_963457665.1 Thysanoteuthis rhombus | reverse complement strand
TATATATATATATATAAGAAAAGATAATTTTCTCAAAAATCAGATATCGTTCAATAGGAAAAAGTCAATTACAATATATATATATATATATATATATATATATATTGTAATCAATTTTTCCCTATTGAGCGATGTATATATATATATATATATATATATATATATATATATATATATATATATACATTGTAATCGACTTTTTCCTATTGAGCAATATCTGATTTTTGAGAAAATTATCTTTTGGGTATTGTGTATTTTACCTATAAGTGACTACACTAGAGGTAGGCTTGAAAACTCAAACCCCAGCTGAATTTCAAATGGTTGTGAGTTAGAACCCAAAACAGGCCGTGTTTTATACCAAACACGAAAAGCTTTTTTTTTTTTTTTCGTTTCTCCTTTCTTTTTCTTCTCTTCCTTTTTGTTTTGCCCCTTTTTTTTTTTTTTCTTTAAAAAAAATCGATTCTTCAAATGAGGTAGGACACTTTCTTCTTACAGCGCTATAGGACTGCAAAGAATACATGCGCGCACTCGTATGTGTGTGTGTGTGTGCGCGTTCATGCAAATGGAGAAATAGCTAAGGATGTATGTGTTCGCGTCTTCCAATCATCATCTATTTACTTATCAAATAAAAATGCCTTTATAGACATTACCATATACAATTTACGTTGGGAATACTTATTCAACATTTGAGCGTACAACAACGAGTACACAATATGCACAATGGATAAAAAAAGATGTGTATGAAACCTAATGAAAACAAAATGTGCTTATCAGTATAGAGAAACATTTACAAGGCACATTTTTTTCCAAAGAATTCTCCATATTTCCAGCTGATAACTCGAAAGATTGCTATGTTCATCAATTTTCTATTATAGAATTACACTTGTACTGTTTATTACATAAGTTGGTTAACTATTCCAGTATTTCAAAATTCTCTGGAAGAAAAAAAATCAGTTAGTTTTTGCAAGGGACCTAGTAAGTAAATTTCCGCGCCTTAAATTACTTATTAAACATCATACTTCCATTACTTGTAAAACCGTCCATCTTGAAAGTTTCAATTGAGTCACCCATAATATATATAGGTCTAAATTGGCATGCTTAACTTCTATAGTCTCTCCTTATAACTTATATCTCTTGTTCCGCGTATTGGCAAATTTTTGCTTGTTGGTATATATTCTGACGAATGATTTTGCAACAATGTTTTGAAAAGAAGAAGAATTTACAGATTATTTAAAAGTCTTGTTCACACATACATATATACTTACATACGTATATGCATTTATACACATTTATACATACACATACACACACACACACACACACACACACAATATATATATATATATATATATATATATATATATATATATATATATATATATATATATATATATTACAAACTACAAGTATTACGACAGGGTCTTAAAATGATATGAAAAGCTAAATATTAAAATCATAGCTTGATGGTAAGTGGTGTTTGATCAACACAGCTGGAGAGGCACATGGATAGAACTGTTTTGTTTTTAAATCCCCAAAACAGTTACATAGTAAACAGATGATACCAACAAGAAAAAAATCACTTATAGTACTATAATATATAATCTAGCGTAGAAAAAAAAACGTTTGAAAATCTTACATAAATTGCATTAATGGATATTTGGAAGTGACATGAATTTTCAAAAATTTATTTCACATCTTCAGTGTTTAAAGCTGTGAAGTTTTATTGATTGATAGATAGATAGATAGATAGATAGATATAAATGCCTTGAATATTACAGTTTTGATTAGCAAAGGGTTTAATGTAGTATGGTTATTGCTGTACAAATCAATGTAACTGAGTACAAGCCGGAAAAATGCATTAAATCAAAATAAAAAAGTACGGTAATTTTGGAGAGAATAAGCCGCACTAATATATTTATGTATATATATATAACAAGCATGTGTCATGCTGTGTTATCCATCAATCTATCAATCTATCTCAGTCTGATCATATCAATATATCTATCTGTTCATATCTATCTCTCTCTCTCTCTCTCTCTCTCTCTCTCTCTCTCTCTCTATATATATATATATATATATATATATATATATATATTGCACGTGCTGGGCTGTTCGTTTTCTTTAACAGTCTCACCTTGCACGACATTGATATTGAGTTTGATACCCACTTGGCACTCTACAATTATGATTCTCTACCGGACGAAGTTGTGCACAGTAAATATGACTTGGCCGCCTGCTGTAGAGAGCAGATGGCATAGGTAGATTAAGCATTAGGCTGAGAAGGCTCAGACCGAGGGGCCCCGGAAGAATGGGGGCCCGACATTTCAAAATATTGGTTCAAATCAGGGATGGTGAACTTTTTTTTTTTTCGCACGGTGTGTCGAAATCTTAATTTTTTAAATAATCCTTTGATCAGAATAACACTTACATTATATCGTTTATAAAGCTTACAGTTCAATAAACGTATCTTGAAATTTCAGAGTATACTTCTAAAACTAAT
>OY735231.1:16637026-16644526 GCA_963457665.1 Thysanoteuthis rhombus | reverse complement strand
GTTGGTAGGTTTCCGTCTGTTTCATCAAGGCTGCGTGACCAGTTTTGGGGATATCCAAAACGACTGAATATTTTGCGGACAGACCTCGTAAGACCAAACCAGGAGTATTTCTATTACATCTTAATAAACGATTCTGAGAGGAATTAAGTCTGAAGCATGGAAGAAAGGTGAAGGATGAGAGACTAGCTCCATCGTGACAACTCTGGTAGCCTAGATTATCACCTTTAATTGATTTGGGTTATTATTTTAATACTGTAATACAAGTCTGTGTGATATTTTTGTGAGACACGTACGACAAGTATGCACTCATCAGATAGGATCTGGCTCAGGGCGACGGAAGTCTGCAAGTTGGAACCTTAGAGTGACCTGAGATCGATGGGGTCTCTATGAACAGTGATAGCCTAGGATGAGTTACAGATTAGGCACTCCATTATCCCGTAGCTGACAACCGATTCTGGTTTTTGAATCTATCACTTGCATTCCCATAATTATTTGTACTTCCCTCCCTTCTTCGAAAAAGTGGCAACAGACACCCATGGTCTCCTATCGATTCTGTTTTTTGCTTAAAGGTATAGAAGAAACTTAAGGATAAATGGGTTGAGGGTGTTATTTCGACTATCGTCGGGATCCCTGTAGCTCAATCTGTTTGTGCAGACCTAGGCTACATTGGTGCAACGATGGGAATGAGAGTGGGTTCGAATCCCAACCGGGTTTCATTTCTTCATTTTCTGATCATCAGCCATCGTTCTGCTGACTATCGTAAATAATTCTGTTCGAACAAAATTTACTTCCCAAAACTATCGTTCATATGTAAGGATGCATTTAGACACTTATTTAGGGGAATTAGTGTTTATTATGTTCTATAGTTTGATATCACCCATAGCAAATGGATGTAAATTAAAGACAGTAAAAAAAAATAAAAACACAATATTTGCACCTACTTTCTGTTTGGAGAAACTACGTTTAACTTTGAATACACGCTGTCCGAGAGGACTGAGTACATTTTAAACCATCTATTTTTCTATCAATCGATATATATATATATATATATATATATATATATATATATATATATATATATATATATATATATATATATATATATATAAGCCCCATTTTCTTTTATTGTTTATTCTACTCAAGTCGTGTAAGCCAAATGATACGTTCACCGTGCAATATCGGGAGATCATTTCAAAGAAGAGTACCTGTAAGATAAAACGCAATTTCTTTTAATTTCTCTCGGATAATGTATCCATTTCATAAAAATACGTTGTCTATACTGAGTGATATATTAACCGTGTGACGACGGGAGATAATTTCAAATAAGTTTCTGTATAACATAACGCAATTTACAATTCATTCTCTCCATTTCTTAATACAAATCTGTCGCGTTGAAAGAAGCGAATTGACAGAGAATAAACGAAATGAGAATTTGGTATGAAAGCTGTTGTGTATATATATATATATATATATATATATATATATATATATATATGGGTATGTGTGTTTATTAATATCAGTGTATTTATCATCTATCTCGTCCAGTTCCATCTATTTATCTCTCTTCCTCCTCCTCTTTCAATATGTATATATATAAAGAGAGAGATAGAGATAGCGGGTGGGGACATTTCAAAATATGTACACCCAAATGAAGTTGTACAAACCGTGCGTGTGTGGAGACGCATGTCTGAGTGCGTGTGTCCCCTGTCCCCCCGCCAACAGGCAGCTTTCAGAGAGTGACGCTCGATGTTCAGGCTCAATTGCAACTAATATGTTTAGTCACTCTGGAGACAACAGCTTTGTTGTTGTTGTTATGCAACATTTTCCGGATTGTGAAAAATAGAGAGAGGAAAAAAGGGACTCCAATCCATTTTCATTCATGCGTATGCTGTATATTGAGAGAAGTTTCTCTATACATCCCAATAAAAATCTCTCTGTCTGTCTGTCTATTTATCTCCCTCTCTCAATATATATTCGTATATATATATATATATATATATATATATATATATATATATATATATATATACACACACACATATATACACGCACACACACACATATATATACATACATTCATTTATGTATTTGTATCTATATGTCACTATGTATATTTGTATATATATTTGTATATTTGTATATATATATATATATATATATATATATATATATATATATATATATATATATATATATATGAGTATATATTTGTATTTATATACTTATATGCAAATACAAATGTATATATAGGTGTATGTATATTCAACTATATAAATACAAATATATACATATGTGTATATATATATATATATATATATATATATATATATATATATATATTTAGATAGATAGACACACACACACATCTTGGAAGGCACATCGAGTCTATAGCCACACTGAAGAATTGTAATACAACGAAACAACTGTCTATGGATGACACAATTATCAATTGTATATATATATATATATATATATATATATATATATATATATATATACATATAAATTGTAAATATATATTGCAGAGAGACCGGGAAGACTACAGCTAGTTGGCCCCCTTCAAAGCTTGCAGTAGAGTGAATAATGTTTCAATTAAGTGAGGGCAGAAATTGAAGAAATTCTCACTTTTTTTTCCAGCGGAATCAAGCCCCCTCTTGAAATTACTCTTGCCTCCCCTGGCAGGAGTTCCCCCTGGTTAAGATCCGCCCAGTTCGAGGAACCATTGGTGGTTTAAACTTTATCATTGATAACAATATCTTGCCTTTAAATTGTTATATCAATAAATGGTAAAACTATTACAACATAACTCATAGCTAATAACCATAGGAACGAACTTGTTCATGTTGGGGTTAGATGGCCTACGGTATAGAGCGGGCCCGGCTTTTTCAATGAACAGAAAACAGTTCGCTGGAGGAGCAGTTTTTGTATCTCTCTATTTCCACCGAAAAAAAAAAATCCAAAAATTAAGAAACGTTCCACTGTGAATGCTAACAGCGTCAAGATCTTCGTACAGAGTATTATAATATTTGGCACTCCTTCAGTTGGGTACAATGAAGAAAAATTGAAAAATCGAAATAAAAGGATTTTGCAACATTTTTTTAGACATTGACTTGAGAATAGAAGGATTCGTGACTAAACAAACACAACCAGAAATGGAAAAAAACATTTTGGCATTAATTTGGCATCGGACGGCAAGAAAATAATTTCAAAGAGATGAGAGGGGTCCTTTCTACAATGAATTAGAACACTTCTTTTGATCATCAGCTGATGAAATTAAAAAAAAAAGGATCGTATTTGGCACTACAGGATTAGTAGAAAACAGGACCAATTTTCCCCTACACAGACATATTCATTTGCTAGGGTTGGCAGTTACTATTGTCACCGGCACGAGTGTCACTCCCCATCAATATTTTTTGTACTCAGGGTTTGCTTACAACTGTACATGTCTGGCTATTACCATTCACTAGCCCTTAAGCCTGATCTGAATAAATTTTCTACAAGTTAACTTTTAATAATCGACATCCGTCTTTTAGCACACCTTACCTGTCCTCAAGGCGTCAGATTTCTAGTGTAAGAAGGCAGGCGATCATTTGTCTTAGCCATATGTCCAAAATGACTGAAAATCCCTTGAGCTTCTAATAAAAGGATGTGGTTCAACTCATATATATATATATATATATATATATATATATATATATATATATATATATATATATTCTCTTCTTAAGCATCGAACATGCAAACAGCAAATTTTTCACGATGAACCGCCGAAAATATTTTTTCTCTGAAAAAGATTGCTGACCCCCATCGAAATGCATCGAAGTACGCCCACGGAATAATAAAATAATTTGGGGTGTAACGTCTATCTTTTGAATTTTTCACATCATTTTCCGATAGTCATTTTCATCTTCGCTCTGACGGATCACTCCACGTCCACAATACGAGAATATTTACACTTTTTTTGCAAGTGTTAGAATAAATATCAACGAATTTATCAATTATAAAGATTCGAAGATCAGTGTTTCCTACTCACTTTTTTCACGTTAGTTTCACCGCTAAAAGTGCTGATTAAAAAAACCCTCTAAAAATGCCCAATATTACCAAAACATACCAAAATGATGGTAAAAATGGCCCCAAACATGCCCCAACTGGCCATAATGTTAAAACACGCCTTTGCTAAATTAAACTCTATTTCTGTTGCCAAAACAAGAAACGCTTTGAGTTTAGCGCGAAAGGCACTAATTTGACAACACTGTTGATAAATTTCTTTGATTGGAGAAAATCTATGTGCGAAAAAATCTGAAAAGTCAGCTTAAAAACTGTAGCCGTAATTTTAGGCCTGGAGTCAGCTTATTTTATTAATGGACAATGCGTATCGACTCAGAGGTATTGATGTAAAACTCTATCCAATGAACTTTGCTCCATCTCCCTTAACCTTCCGAGCCCCGCTTTGCTTGCACCCAGGTCCCAATCCGCTGCACCCTCCATGTCTGAAAATATCAAAACTCTTTAAAAAAAATACCATTCAATATAATACTGAACGCTTTTCTTTTTCGCCTGACATTCATTCTTTGTCATAAACTGTCAACCAAAACTTTCATCAGAACTTTCACCAAAGCTGTCAGCATAGGTTTCTTCCGTTTTCAAGTGGGTCGTTCTGGCTATGTATGTATGTATGTATGTATGTATGTATGTACGTATGTATGTATGTATGTATTTCATTATTTACAAGTGGATGTATAATCTGAGAGAAATAATTATGCATTCGTTATGTTACTTCGAAACTCTACTTGAAACGAACTCCCGTTAATTCACGGCGAATGAATTATTTGGCCTACACAGAACAAATAAAGTAGATTAAAGAGAATGTATGTACGTGTCATATGGGCAGGTCACACCAATAGAGCTAGAGGGCTGTAAACTGGAACATTTACGCCTTATTTTGTCTTGAAAAAACATAGATTATGTTTTTTTCAGAAATTCTCTCTTCTCAATAATTTTTTTCAGCAGGACTCATTTTTCAATGTGTGCTTACGCTAAATCAGTCCCCCTTTTTGTGTCCGGTAGCATTCACGCTTATTTTTTGACAATCCTGACATCTTAGTAATCAATGTTTATTCGTTTGAAATCCCAAATTAGATGAAACAGTGCATTGCTGATATATATATATATATATATATATATATATATATATATATATATATATATACACATACATATATATATATATATATATATATATATATATATATATATATATATATATATATATATATATATATATACATATATATATATATATATATATATATATATATATATATATATATATATATATATATTTATATATATATAATCAAGGTAACCTGAAGTGTGCTAAAATAAGAAATTAAGGAATGCGTAAAAAGTACGGCTGTAGAGGCTTGTTTCACTCACCAGATGCCCACGTTCGCTAGAACAGGCTGCCCAGCATTCCCTCATCATGTTAGTGCTACAACACTACTTAAAATATCTGCATACATTGACTTCAGCAGCATTTAATCACCTATCCTGAAAATTGACCCTACATCAACCTAACTAAAAAAAGAAGAGAAAAAAAAATTAAAAAAAAAACAAAGAGACTGATTAGTCACTCAGTAGGATCTGTCATGCGACCTATGTCTTTTGGTAGCATGCAGAGTTGGGGCTGATCAATTGAAAAAACTTGAAAAAACGGATCCATCAACGAACAAGTTACTTATTCTGTATTTGGTTGGTTCTCTAAATAACCCAATTTTTAAATTGAACTTCCGACTGAAGATCCTGGTGGGCGAGGGGGACAGAAAACAAAGAAAAGTTTTTATTCTAGACATAAAGCGTAAATGTTGAAACTATCAGTTTCATTCATTCATATGTAGCCAGCCAGATCCTCTTTAAAACTGAAGAAAAAAACTATGTTGACAGTTTTGGTTTACGCTTCCGAAAATGAAAAAAAAAAAAAAAAAGTGAGAGATGTTATTTTTAGATTTTGGATCTAAGATAGATGTTGACAGCGAAGTTTAACCCAGTTTTGACTCGACGCAACAACCATGGGTCTCCCAGTGAGAGTCGTATTCACTACTCAATCATATTGGTCTGTGAGACCAGATTTCAAATAATTTCACCGCAGTTGGGTGTCCATAAGCATTGCTAAGCGTTTCTTTGTCTGTACGCATGTATGTCCGACACAAGGTGAGGATCGAATTCACTATGAATTATTTACGAGACCAGCTTACAAAGCAATACCATAGCTCAATTCTGGTACAAGGCCACAAGTAGGAAGCAACCAGAGAGGATCGAACTAACATCTCAAAGTAGTAATGATCTGTGAGACCAGCTTGTTTACCATTACACCCTTGGCGTGGCACCCTTGGGAAGTGACATAAACATGGTTACGTAAGGTGCAAACGGGGCATTTGCCTCCCTCTCCGGATGAGGCTGGGAGTGGATTTGAACCTCATAGTCAAAAATGGATAATGGTGCCAAATAATTGTTTTATGAAACCGCCAGCTCAATGTACCCGTATAAATAGAAGGTATTATTATTCGATGGTGACAGGGTCGCTAACAAGATAGATATTTTCGCCACTTTCCCGACCCCCGGAAATATACCCTTCACCCAAGCCCCCAACGCCATGGACGTAGATACAAGAACAGGTACCAAATAAAAACAAAGCAGTTAAATTTATAACGTCTATGTTTTAAAACAATAACATTAAATTTAAACGTAATAATAAAAAGGAGTGTTTTTCTTGAGAAAAGTACGGTGGTCCGTTTTTTTGTGTGTGTGTTCAGACAGACTTAAGAGAGAAAAAAAAAGGTTGTGTTACTGGTAAAGCGATCGCCAGTAAGACAAAACTGAATAAAAGAATAAAAATGGATGGCTACGATGTTTTTATTCTATCTTATTGTTGTTGTTGTTTTTTTTTCAATTGTTTTCTTATTTTTTTATTCAACGTTCTTGAATTTACGTTTTTTCTTCCTCTCTTTTTTTTCTCTAAGTCTCTAGTGACAGAAATTGTGGGGAAGCCTGGCTAACATTGGTTAACTTGCAGACGGCTTGATAACATGTCCCTCTTTCGCTACAGCGTGCATGAATGTGCGTGTGTTCGTATATGTACACATGCGTTAGTAATTATAACCTCTGTGTGTGTGTGTGTGTGTGAGTGAGTGCGTGTGTGTATGTGCGTGCTCGCTTGTGCGTGTGATATACCGTTTTGAGGTTTTGTTTTGTTTTTTTATTAACTTTTTGGCATTTTTATTTGTTTTCTTTGTTACGCGTTTCATTCCCAAGTTGGGCTTGTAAAAGAATTTTCTTTTTCTTCCCCCACCCCAAATTCTACCCTATGTACGCTTCCTTTTTTTTTTATTTTTTATTTTTCGAAGTCGGGTTCTCCTATTTTACCTAGGTTGTCAAAGGCTAAAGCTTCATACCCAAGCTTTCTTGCAGGGTGTGTGTGTGTATGTGTGTATGTGTATGTTC
>OY735231.1:16614526-16632026 GCA_963457665.1 Thysanoteuthis rhombus | reverse complement strand
AGTTCAAGTTTCAAAGCTACTGTTTACGACAGTTCGTCACTGTTCTGAACATTATTATTGTTATTTTTATCATTATCATTATTATTGTTATTATTATCGTTATTATTATTGCTGTTATTATTATTGCTATTATCATTATTATATTTATTATTATATTTATCATTATATCTATTATCATTATTATTATTATTATTATTATTATTATTATTATTATTATCATCATCATTATTAATGTTATTATTATTATTATTTCGGAGTCGTAGAGGCTGATAACGCAGTTTAGTCTAATATATAATTCCTTCTTTATTTTGACTCTAATGAGGAAATAGTGCCTCCGTCTCTTTCCTGTCCTTATCTTTGAGTGGGATATATAGATAGATACGAATAGAGATAGATAGATAGATAGATAGATAGATAGATAGATAGATAGATAGATAGATAGATAGATAGATATGAGCTGTGATAAGTTGATAGATAGATATGGGATTTGTGGATGGTTATGAACAGGGATAGATAGATAGATAGATAGATAGATAGATAGATAGATAGATAGATAGACAGACAGACAGATAGATAGACAGACAGACAGACCTGAAGATAGAATGCTACAAAACAGATAGACAGACATGAATATGGATTGGTAGAAAGATATGAATAGGCAGATAGATAGAGAAATAGATAGGTATGAACATGATTTTTTGGGGTTTTGTTTCGCTGTCATTGGTTGTGAGTTCAATCCCTGTATCTTCTTCCAGTCTCATCGCGACTGCACGGCTGTTCCCGAGTTTGTTGTTCAATAAATGCGGGTGTGCCGATGCAATGCGTGTGGTTCTGACGTTCGGCTCGTTCACCCTTATAAGCAGGTTTCCGAACACGTCATGATAATCGAGGATTTTTCGAGTCATACAGGTGTCTACCCCTCAGTCGCGACCGACCATCATTTTTTCATCGTCGTTACTCGTTCGACCACATGGTTACGGGTTCGCGTGCTCCTCGGAGTATGAGTGTTTGTGTGTGTGTGTGTGTGTGTGTGTTTTAAGCGTCGTGTCTGTGTTCTCAATCGCATCGCTTTCTTCTTGCGTGTGTGTGAGTTTGAGAGTGTTTGAGTGTGTGCTGTTTTCATTATTCATTCGCCTCTAAGTGCAAGCAAGTTTTCTATCCCTTTATGAATGCGTGTGATTGTGTGTGTAATAATGAGTGAGAAAGGAGGAGAGAAACAGAATATATATATATATATATATATATATATATATATATATATATATATATATATATATATATATACAGAGAGAGAGAGAGAGAGAGAGAGAGAGTTCGTGCTCATGCCTGAGGTGTGCGTGCGTGTGTGTGTGCGTACGTACGAGCGTGTGTGTGTGTGGTTTGGTATAAGTAATAATAATTAATGAATAAAACTAGAGGAAAATAATACTCAACTCGAACAGGAAGGAAGGAAAGAAAGAAAGATTTTTCTTATAGGAGTATGGTACCTGCTTACATCACTTTTTCCCTCTCTCTCTCTCGTTCTCTCTCACTCCTTCTCTATTTCTACCCATTGTTATTCTCTCTTATCACTACTCTCCTCAACATATTTCTAGATCGTAGCTACCCACATATATGCGTGTATCTATATCTATGTGCCCGTAACGAGACGTGATGAACTATCCTGTATATCAACCAAAACGTGCGAGGGACCAGCGCACAGACGAAGGGGGAGTAAGTGTCGTAGTAAGAGTAGTGAGAAAACGGCGGTAGGAATAGTAATAGGTATATCTAGAGGTTGTGGCGGGAGGCGACCGCTGGGTTGACCAATCAGCGCCTCTCATCAACGCAATTGATTCTTCGCTCGCTGTACAGCTAATTAATATTCATAAGCTTCACCGTTCGCCGCTCTCTTGCATCGACTCTTCTTCTTCTTCTTCTTCTTCTTCTTCTTCTTCTTCTTCTTCTTCTTCTTCTTCTTCTTCTTCTTCTATTGCTTGTCTCTTTACCTCCATCCCTAATCTCATCCTCTCTCTCTCTCTAACTATTGTTTCCCCTCTCTCTTCTTCTCACTTTCTTTCCCTCTTTTATTCATAACATATTCACGCTCTCCTTCTCTCCCCTCCTCTCTCTCTCCTCATCTCTCCCTTTCTTATTCTCTCTTCATTATATTAGTACAGACCCAGCCAAAGTATCTATGTTCCACCACGCCTTGTTTTTTCTTCTTTTGTCTACGTCATAACGTATCATCGCTCTATCTCTGTCTTGTCAGTATGCATCCCCCCATAAAACACACACTCGCTCTCTCGCTCTCTCACTCTCTCGTTTACATTCTGTCCATCTGTCTTTCTGTCTCTCTTTCCTTCCTTCTCTCTCAGGTGCAGGTAGGTTTGCATATGTGTGCCAGGGCTGAAGTCTGACCGATATCATCCTATATACCCCGGCTCTGTTACCCGATCGGGTATATATTAGAAGGAAAAAGAATCATAACCTTTTATCATCAAGCAGATTCTTATACCCCTTCCCAATGCGGGCAATATTCACCTATCTTTATTTGATATTCATATTATGAATTCCAGAGTTTAAATTGCGTTATTTTGCAAAGCTAGAGCCATGATTTTATCATATCCATCACTCCATCTATCAATATATCCATGTTCATTATCTATCTCTCTATCTATTTCTCTGCCTGTCTATCTATCTATCTATCTATCTATCTATCTATCTATCTATTTAAATGGATATTTGAGTGTGTTTGTGTATGTGTGTGTCAATCACTCAGCATATTTCATTCTCTTCATATCCATCTCTCTCTCTCTCTCTCTCTCTCTCTCTCTATATATATATATATATATATATATATGTTTGTGTGTGTGTCTGTTCCATCCTTGCTTTCTCTATCTAACTAGAACTTTCCATATATGACTTCGTTTCTCTCGATGTGGGAAAACTAATATTCGAAAACCTGGCTTTTTTTTTACCCGTTCCCGAATACTACTGACGCCATATGGAACTATTGGCAACTATGTATTTCATTCACTAGCCAGATGTTATCGGGCGCCTATCCTAGAGAGTTATATATACCAAGCTTGTTTCGCTAACGAAGAAGTTGGTGTGAGGTCGATGAACTTGAAAAGCTAAGATAATTACCACACACATACCTTCACACGTGCACGCACACACAACCCCCCCTCTCCCTCTCTCACTCTCTCTCTCTCTCTCTTTCATACTCATGTAAATAGATTTATATTCACATAGATCGGCAGAGACAGATAGATGCAAAGAGAGTGAAGGAAAAAGAGAGAGAGAGAGAGAGAGAGAAAGAGATCTCATACGCACATTGATTGAAATGTACGTACATTTATATAGTGATAGATAGATAGATAGATAGATGGATAGATAGATAGAGGGAGAGAATAAATAAATAGACTGATATGCAGAGAGAGAGAGAGATAGAGAGAGAGAGAGAGATCAGTGAATGGAATAGTTATTTCTCATTGGCACTAGTTGTCAGTGTACTAATTCAGATAAAAACAGGATTTTCGAATCCTGCTTTTCGAGGTGGATCTGCAGTTGTAAGATTGATGCAACACTTTCGACTCAATGTTTTTAGTAAAAGATCTAAGAAAAGCTCAGTAATTATGTATGTATGTATTTATGTATTTATGTATGTACCGTATTTTGAGGCTTATAAGATGCACTTTTTTTTCAAAATCTAACCCTCAAAATCACCCAGCATCGTTTACGGTGACGATAAAGCTTGAGGGTTAAACATCAGTTTGACGATCCAAACAGCATAAGAATATGTTTATATATATATATATATATATATATATATATATATATATATATATATATATATATATATATATATATATATATATATATATATATATATATTGTATTATCAAAAACCCAACAGGATGCTTCCCATATGTCGGTACGTCTTATATCATATACACAAGATGCGGTACATATGTGTTTATATACATGTTTGTATCCATCTATCAATTAATTCACACACACACACACATATATAAATATGTATATATATATATGTGTATATATATATATATATATATATATATATACACACACATATATATATATATATATATATATATATACACACATATAAGATATGTATATGTATATATGTATTTTTTGCATGAATCTAACTATTAGTTACATACATACACACACACATATATATATATATATATATATATATATATATATATATATATATATATATGTATATATATATATATATATATATATATATACTGATAATTACACGAAGAAAGAAATCAAACTGATTATCATTCTTGCATCTAATTTTGATTAACAAGCGCAAAAATTATATATATATATATATATATATATATATATATATATATATATATATAATTGATTATGCTTATATTTCGGTGTTAAGGTTACATCATATCCAAAAGCACACACTTATTTACACATGAATATTTGCACTTACATCTCTATATAATTTAATGCTTAGCAATCTAACTTGGATTTACCGACTGTATATTGATAATATGAAAACGCGATCCCCGGGGGTACTTTCTGCCGTGTTGTTAGGTCTAGTTAGTCACTCAATAGAAACTGTCACCTGACCGACGTATTTTGACAGCATGACATGATGGGGGAATGATCATTTTGGAAAAAATGGTAAAAAAGAGGTGATCAATAAACCACCTTTCGTTGAATCACTAAAATGTCCGATTAAAAAAAATCTAAATCAAAACAAGTATGAGCGTTCCCAGATACAGATTAAACGACGATTAGCATTAACTTACATTGTAAATTGAACCCTTCACCCCCAAATGTCTTAGAGAGTGGATTTTCAAGAATGAAAAGAAATCGTATTTCTAGGCATGATTAAGAGTAAATATCTTTAATTGTCAGCTCTCTACACATGACATATACTCAGGCAGACAGAGAGCCAGACCCACTTGAAAACTGAAAAAAACTATGTTTGCAGTTTGGGTTGACTGTTTGCGAAAAAATTACTGCATAACCGTATTTACTGGAATAAATTGCATGTGTGTATGTGTGTTTGTGTAAGTATGTGTGTGTGTGTGTGTGTGTGATCATTTCTTTCATGCTCAAGTAAAACTTGGACCCCGATTTTTCATATTAAACTAATTTACCATTGACGGCATATATGAACCATGTGTATATACACATTTCATTTCATATTCGTAGATAATAGAGATTTGCATTGCTGTGAGCTAGGAGGATACCGTTCTGTTGACTTCACGCGTCTTTTTATATTTTTTTATATTGTTTTAATTACTTTTTATGTTTTTATATTATTCTTTAAAATCAACCTTTTTATAACCTCATTACTACATAAATACAATTCTATTTTGCTACCTCAGTTGCATGAATGAAATTCTGTTTTACTACGTCAGTTACACCCATTACCGTGACAGAAGACATCTGTACATTGTTAATTGCTGTATGTGGATTTTCTTGTATTGTACCCGATTGAATGCGGGATTCTGTACTTGGTGATTATGATTATTCCGAAAATACTTCTTAGTTCTTAGTTTTAAAAAAATCGAATTTCTCATTAACTGAATTCAATATAAATTCATTCAATATATAATCAGTATGATATAAATAACATCTGATCAATTTATTCATAGACGTAGACTGACGGTCTGAGTAGTTGTGATGAAAAGCAACTAAAATCGAGGCGAAAGAAAGAAATTCTAGTCAAAAATTTACAATGGTTGAGAGTGCTTCATCCAAGAAATTCAAACAACGTATGTCTGCTATTACTTGAAGTAAAGGTAAAAGAAATAAAATGAAAGAAAAACTAGTCAAAAATTAATAATAATGCTTCATTTGAGAAATTCTGACGACATAAAACTATTATTACTTGAAAGCAACCAAGGATAAAAATGGAAGAAATACTAATCTCAAATCACCAATGGTTGAAAATGCTTCAGCTAATTAAAAATAAAGCAAGATTTGATTAATTTTCTTAGGTTGTTTTGCGGGGGCAATAAGTCAGGCTACAATTATACTTTGAGCATAGTTTAGTACAACATATAACTAAATGGAGGGGAATATGGGTGGGAAGATTATGTAACGCCGATCTGCTTTCCTTAGCTTCCTTAGCATATAAATAAATATTAATCATGATTGCATTAGTTTGGCACAAATCCAAGCAAGATAAAGATTATGCTGCGCCAATTTTCCATCATTAGTAGGAAATGAGCAAATCATCACAGGGAGTTTCGTACAAATAGTCTAAACTAATATATATATATATATATATATATATATATATATATATATATATATATATATATATATATATATATATATATATATATATATATATATATATATATATATATATATCGGTTTTATATATATATATATATATAAATATATATATATATATATACATAATATTTTATAAGTATATATTTTTTATTATTTATAGTATTTCATATATATAAATATATATATATATATATGTGTGTGTGTGTGTGTGTGTGTGAGATGACAATATTGGAATCATTTCATGAGAAAGTTCAGATAAAGATCGAACGTTGGAATAAAACTATCATTCAATCTCAAAAATCTTCCATTATGGTCATTTTACTCTCATATTGTCTAATTGATCATAATACATCACAATATTTGATTACACACACCACACCACACATATATAGATCTACACACAAACATATATATATATATATATATATATATATATATATATATATATATATATATATATATATACATACTACTATACTATAGTATACTATTTCTATGAAATATATTGATACATATTGCATTTTGCAAACGATAATAGGGATTTGCATTGAAGTGAGGTTGGAGATTACTGCTCTTTTGACCACAAACAGCTTTTTTCTTTTTTGAAAAATGTTTTCGTTGTAGTTTTTATTACTTTTTATATTTTCATTATCCTTTCAATTCAGCATTTTTCCCAAGTCATCAAAACGAGAAATTTTATTTTACTCCCCAAGTGACATCCCTTAGCGCAACATTGCCATATATATATATATATATATATATATATATATATATATATATCAACTTAGTGTTTAATGTTGAATGTATCGAGCACTCCATGAAATAGACCCATCATACATCGGATATTGTATTTTGTTGAATTATATCATACCATATTGCATTCCTGATTTGTATATATATATATATATATATATATATAACCTCTATTTTTAAGAGTTGATTAGTGAACTACCTTCGAAGATCTCCCTCTTCGAGTAAAAGGTTCGATCTTTTACTGTTAGTGTATCTCAAAAATCTATGATTCTTTCTATCTCCCCTTCTCTTCACCCCTCTCTCAAAACATGCACACACACACACACACACACACACGCGTACACACATGTTTGTATATATTAATGATGTTTATCAATCAGTCAGTAGCGCTATGATAGAAAAAAAGTATTATTTCACACCACAAATATGCATTTTTCAACATAATCTCCTTCCCTCATTTTCATTGCAATTCATTCTGACATAGATTGAACTTTATATTGTGAGAATTTCAGGTCTGGATTCAGCTAATAACTACGACTCTAGCAGCTGATCTCTTGGTGCAGCTTCATGTACACATGTGTGTGTGTACCCGTATATATATATATATATATATATATATATATATATATATATATATATATATATATATATATATATCTAGTACGTATTTGTAGTATATGATTTAAACTTTCCACTCTTCTCTTTTCTCTCTCTCTCTCTCTCTCTTTCTGTATCTCTCTCTCTCTCTCTGTTCCTGTATCAGATTGTGTATGAATGGAGTTTTTAATCCATTATTTTCTATAGAACTAAATCATTTTCAACATAAATCTTTGTGGACTGAAATATTTTTCAATAATGATCACAAATACCTTTTTAATCCTTTCTCTCTTAATATCCATTTTTAAAAAAAAAATTCAGATTTCATTTTAATTCTTTCTTATATTAGAAAATAACATAATCATCATCATGGGCGTTGTAGATGTTTACACTCAACAAGATGAACGGACAGAGACCGCACAATATCAGTAGTTACGATGATACTAAGTTTACAATTTTTTTATCCCTTGCCATGACTTTTATCTTTTCTCGTCCTACCCAAACTTTCAATGTAATAAACTGCTATAAGAAAAGAAGTGAGTGCTTATGCTTGAATGGGAGTAATGCAGACTCAACCTCCAACTATAATTGTCATTCATCCATTACTCATCCCTCACAAGTTTGAAGCCAGAAGGCTGAAAATTAAGTTATAGCTGTAGCAGACCTCAGCACTATGGACAGGTATTGAAAATAGTAAATAATGATGAGTACAGAAATATTAATTATAATCGCTTTTGTGAATTGCGATATTTGATATAGGTAATTTTTTTACTTTGACAAAATCATATAGCCATTGCAGAAATATGTATGAAAAAGTAATAATGATAAATTTGTTTTCAACTCCCATGGAATTTCAATAGTCCAGCCAGTTAATATTATTATTACTAGTTAAGCGGTGCCGTCGAAAATGACGGCAGATATGAAATATATGGATTTTATACACGTGGATTATAGAGATTTGCATCGGAGTGAGCTAGGAGAATAGCATTCTGTGGACCGCACACGTTTTTTTTTTTTTTTTTTTTTGTCATCTTTTAGATCTTTTAAACATTTTCCTTTTTTTCAAAGTCAACATTTTTATTTCGACATTTGAACATGAACGAAATCCTAGTTTACTTGGTCAGTTGCACGAATGAAAATCTTTCTTACTCTGTCAGTTGTGCCCCGCGGTGAGACAGAAGACATCTTTGCTGTTTATTATATGTGTGGATTATTATTATTATTATTATTATTATTATTATTATTATTATTATTATTATTATTATTATTATTATTATCAAGGGGAATGAAGAAAAGTCAGATAATGTATCATAGTGATAGCTGCGATGGCAGTGTAGAATTTATCTAATCATTTGTTGTAGTCCAGCTTGATCATTGTGGCTGGGCGTGCACGTACCCCGGGGCACTTGCCCCTGCTTCCCCACCTTCTCGGTGGGCCTGCCTGTTAGTTGCATGTTATACAACGGTATTTGGTAGAAGTAGGGGCCGACGCCCACAGTAACTAATCAAAGCCCCCCCGTATCTGTCCATTTCCAAGCCATAATAAGAATGAACGCATTTGACGCGGTCCAGAATTCAGATAGATTTTACCAAATTTAAACTTGTGACCATATGCTGGGTAATTTGGGCGAATATATGATTGAACACAACTGACTGCTGAATGGTCAAATTCTATTTCTATCCCGTCTGAATATGATTACTGCGACATTTGTATTGTATACATATGATAGATAAATTCGTAGGCATTCAAGGCTTATCAATGTAGCCTAGTTGGTGATAGGACCGCCTTCCAATCTCATGGTTGTGATTCCAAATCATGGCAAGGGAATGTTAATTCTATGGGTTTGATTTAATGTGACAGGATAGACAAACATTGAAGAGTTTACTCCCCTGAATTTGGTGCAGATTGTTCTTGTTGTTCTTGTTACAGAAGGGGAGTACAAACTTAACTCCAGCTAGGACTGGAGCTCGACAATCGAATAAAAACATTTTCGTCTCTGTGTAGCAGATGGTCGGACAATTTTCCTCGTTTACGTGTCCATTTATTTACAACGTTTCGGCCGAGAACACTCCAACGTTTGTCGTGTATTCTTGGTTCTGTCTTCTGGCTGAAGAGGCGATATCTACTTCAGCGAAGACACATTTGGAAATGAAGTTCATTATTCGATGAATAGAGTGGGAATTACGAGAAATTTAGATAATAGGGACTCCGTGTTGCTTATTATTCAAAACAATGTTAGGAACAACGAACATAGATGACGTAATCCCAACCATATACCCTGCACTGTTGTATAACACGCACCTAAATTTGATAAGGGTTTCCAGGAAAGAACGAAGAACATGAATTGCTTCTGGCATCGGGCTGTTATTTTTTTATTATAAATGTTTTTTAAAAAATATTTAAACATTATTTTGATTTTTAATCATAATCTTATATTTGTCAACTTATAAATTCAATGTTTGGGTCATCAGGGCATTTCTACGCCGAATAGATATATTTGTTTTTTTTTTTAAATCCAACCACCAGGGTATAAGACGTGGGGTGACTTTTGGAAGAGATTTCTTGGGGATGAAAAAACGTGTGCTTTTTATATACGTAAATACGGTATGACTCGATTGCTTCCAAGTCGATTTTTAACCTAAAAGTTGTAAACCCTCTGATCAACGGACATGTTATCACCATATATCGGAAATACCGGACAAAATTTGTTCATGATGAATATTTTGTCAGCCAAGATTCGTCCATGCGAACATACGTCATAAGTTACAAAAAAAAAAAAAAAAAAATATTTGCTCTTGCGTAGCCAAGAAGTATGGAATCCTATGGCTTAATCCGACCCCTGCTTTTGAGAAAAAGTAACTTTTGTTGGGGAAACGATTTGTGTATGAGTGTTAATGGCCGTACTAAATATTTATGGTTCTGTGCTTTGATAAGGTAAGAAAAAATGTCTCCAGATATAGTAATAGCGGCGCCAACTATTGTAAACTTTTACCTAAGATTTAATTTAATAATGGATACAAAATTATTCCACTTACACTACCTAGCGATTGATCCAGCCTCCCAATTTTGTATATTGTTCATCTTCAACCTAATTTTTCTATTCGAATTCTGATGATAATTTCTTCATGGGTATTGCTGATTTTTCAATCAATGTGAAATCAAAGACGGGGAATGTTTCTTTATCCTTGTTTGCAATCACAGATTGCATTATTGTAGACGAATCTGCAGTAACGAGTATCACCGACGTAGCACTTTATGGGTCTCTGTCAAATGCTCAGATTTCTTTTTCAATGATAGAGAGTTACGGATCCGGTACAAACAGATACATCAGGGAATTCCTGTCAAGTTTCTGAACTATGATATTATCATTATCATTATTGATGATGATGATGATAATAATGATAATAATAATTGAAATAGAAATTATACACACACACACACACATATATATATATATATATATATATATATATATATATATATATATATATATATATTTGTATGTGTGTGTTTGAGTATATTTCAATGTATCATCCAAAAAAAGATAGATACAGCAATATATATATATATATATATATATATATATATATATATATATATATATATATATATATATATATATATATATATATATATATATATATATATATATATATATATATATATATATATATATGTATATATATATATACGTATGTGTACCTATCGACGTATCAATGTTCATGGTTCATATAGCAGATACATATACAGTTATACACACTGCATATATGTATATATACATTTATACGTATATATTGTACATATCAAATATATTTTAAATGTTTGTATATCTATATATATATATATAGCATATCTATCTATCTATCTATCTATCTATCTATCTCTATATATACGTATATGTGTGTGTGCACGCGCACGTATATGTGTTTGCTTGAGTGTATGTATGTACGTATTTTATTCATGTGTACTTTTCATCCTAATACCCTAATCTAAAATACATTTCTCAGTTTTATGTTAAAATAATCGTTTTATATATATATATATCTATATATATATCTATATCTATCTATCTATCTATCTATCTATCTATCTATATATATGTATATATATATATATATATATATATATATATATATATATATATATATATATATATATATATATATATATACATATATTTATATATATATATGTTATTGAGAATGAGAAATGGACGCATGATCCGACGGAATGATTATGAATTGCGTTGTATTATATTGGAGCTCTCATTTGGAATGATCTCCAGTCACTACACGGTGGATGTATCATTAGGCCAAGAAAACATAAATAGAATGAACAATCAAATGAGATAATTCCTGCAGCAGCCCCTATTTTCTTTGATTGTTTATTCTATTTACGTTGTCTAGGTCAAATGATACAGTCATCGTGTTATAACGAGAGATCATTTCAAATAAGAGTTTCATTATAATATAACGCAATTGATAATTATATATATAGGTATATTTCGTTCTGAATCGGATTTGGATGCAGGCATATATATATATATATATATATATATATATATATATATATATATATATATACAAAGAGAGAGAGAGAGAAAAAAGTTTTTTGACGAAATAATGAATAAACAAACTTCTTGAAATGATGAGATGACGCGAGAAAATATCCAACACAATAGGATTGAGAATAGAATTAAATTCAACGAAGTATTTATTTTTGAGGAAAAGAAATACGAGGGTGATGGATTTCTGGTTAATTAGTGGAGCATAACGTGAGTATATCGGTGTTACGTTGGATTACGATTTCTGAAATCTAGCCGGTGGCTGTGTTCCTTGACCTTCACATCAACTTCTGAAAAAAATACACCTTAAACTATTGAATGATCGATTCTTCTGACAACACTACACTTGACAGTGATTTTTTTCTTGAAAATAAGTCGGTTGATTTTATATATATATGCATATATATGTGTATATATATACATACATATATATATATATATATATATATGTATATATACATATATATATATATATATATATATATATTTATGCGCAAATATATGATGCATCATTAACAGTTTGTTATAATCGAAAATTAAGATTAATAACTAAAATAATATCTGTATGTATATACAATTACAAAATAATATACATACGTAAATACTCACTTGTCCACATAAGTATATGTATCATATTATTTTATTTTAATGATGAGTTCAACAAGAATCTTTGATATATATATATATATATATATATATATATATATATATATATATATATATATATATGTATATGTATATGTATATATATATATATATATATGTATATGTATATGTATATATATATATATATATATATATATATATATATATATATATATATATATATATATATATATATATATATATATATATATATATATAATTAATAATTGTGTCATCCACAGACAGCTGTTCCATTGTATTACACTTCTCCAGTGTGGCTATAGATTTGATATCTTGGTAGGGTCGAAATATATACACGCACGAACACACACACACACACAAATACACACATACAAACACACACACACACAAACACACACACACACACACACACATATATAGTACATTATGCACTCTCAATTGAAAATAGCTAATAATTGTAAATTTAAAAACATATTTCTTTCTGTATAAGTGTATTTATTCATTGAATGAAATAATTCTGCGCGTACCTGTATAATATTTTGTTTGCATCTAAAAACTTATCAATTTTGTGCCGTTAGTAAGACAACCTCCTGGTAATCAGTTGGCTGTGAGCTCTAATCCCGCTAGGGGAATGCGAATTTTCCATTACAGTTTATAAACATAATACTCGGTGAGGATTCTTCTCTTGTTGTTACGGTAGAAAAATAAAGGCGACTTCACTTCTCTGTGTATGGTATGTGTGTGTGTCTGTGTGTGTGTGTGTGTGTAAGTGCCTGTATGTGTGTGTGTGTGCATGTTTTTCTTTATTTTCTGTTTTTAAATAACAGGTCTGTCGTCTTTTATCGATACATTCGGCAGCAAAATATCTCGCCTCCTGTTCATCTCTGCCCGACCCACGGAGAATGTGTTTGTGTGTGCGTCCAACAACGCGGAAACTGCGTGTGCGTTTTTTTTCTTAGCTTTGTGTACACGTTTTGCCTTCGAATCGTTCCAGGGGGTGGAGATTTATAAACTGAACAACACCTCCACCACCGCCACAAACAACAAGGGAGCAATGAGAAAAATGTCCCCCACGGACGAAACTGACTGAGTCTTTTGTAATTAAAAGTGGGCTTTTTCTTTCTTCCCCGATAATCATTAACTTTTATAAGCTAGTTTCTCTGTGTTAATTTCTGTCAGCGACGGAGACGGGGTACTTAGTGGACTGAAGCCAAGGGGCTCCAATATTTCGTGAGCCCCCCAAATTGGTCAACAGGAAAAAATACCCCGAGAAAAGTACGTTAATTTACGATTTGATAATAAATATATGATAAAAATCAATTATAATTACAATTCAATTCAATAAAATTTTTTGTTTATTCACTCGAATAATCATTTTAATGGAAGAGCCCCAGTTCGAGTTCAGTACCCAGGGACCCAATGAAACCTCCACCCGGCCCTGATCTTTATCGAAACATCTAATCAATAGCGGGGCGAAAATGTGGGGCCACGTTAAGCTTGTGCAAGGCCTGTAGCATATGTTATAAAGGAGCCCTGAATTTACATAAATACACGTACATATTTGAAGAACTATTTCTCTTAAATGGACAGCAGAGTTTGTTTTTTTTCCATATATAGTTTGATGATATGACAAATATCTCTGATAATTGGGGAATAGTATTACTTTTTCATTTTTATTTTTGTGCTGTAGCTATTACCTAAGTTTCAAACACCTTCGCATTTATGCATCGGAGACAGTGGCTGGTTATGGTTGGTGTCACCCGGGGGTTAACTCATTGTGTCACCGCCCTTCGAGCACTTGTTCTTTTTCCTGGATTTCTAGAATTTTAATTTTTTGTTCTAATACAGTATACATTTTACTTTACGATTCTTCCATATAACTTAATGTAATGACATAAGCCTACTCTCAAAATTCTATTTATCTTTAGTTTTCTATTTTTCATTTCTGATTTTGTGAAATGATATGGAGAAAATAAGTATGGGTACAATGAAAATGTTTTCATTTGAAATTTAACCGCTTCTTGAGTGGTCTATTGTTCACCCCACTCAGAATTCTCATGGTTATTAATTGAAAACTTTTGGAGATATAAGGTGGACAGTCATGAGCGTGTATAAAAAATATATGGGAAAAGGGGGGGTTATTTCGATCAAAGAAAAATTCCTGGATCTGCTCCCGAATTCAAACAACTTTTTCTCACCCCTTCATCCATCTTTCAAAAAAAATTTCATGAAATTCTGTGAGAAATTTTGGAGATATCGTGTGGAGAGATACATGTTTCAAGAATAACCAAAAAAGTATTTGAATATCTTTTAGGCAGTCCTCTTGGTGTCACCGTCTCTGATGGCGTCCCATCGATATCTCACACCAATTGATTATGGAGTTAAAATAACATTTCCAATTAGTGATAATTGACTAAATTCGTTAACCATAAACAGCCAGTTGTTCATAAAGGAGAAAGGCAGTATCGTGCCGTTGTTATAGAGGAAGCGCATGATTGCTGAATCAGAATTGCTGGCTTGCAAGTATTTAGCGCGGGGCCCTTGGAAATGCAGGGTCCATAGTATACACTGCTAAGTTAATCCGACACTGTCAATGAAAACTTCTATTCAAACGTGTTCGTTTACGTCTATTATATTGGGAATGCTATGCCAAATCCTGCTTCCATGTCTATGAACTCTGAAAGATGAAGATCATTGTGGGATTTTTCAGAAACTGCCAACCAAAACAGTCAAAATAAGTTTCTACAGTTTTCAAATTGGTCTAGCTGGCTGATAGACTTTTTATCACGCGACTGGTCACACCAATTGAGATAAAGTTCTGAAAATTTAAATATATTCTTTTTATTATATCATAAAAAACGTTTTTTAAATAACCCAACAGAGTTTCAGCGGCAGATAAAATTTCCAATGCAAGTTCATCTTAAACTGATCCCTTAGTTTTTGCCCAGCAGTATTCACGTCTGTTTTTTGAAAATTCATTTTTCCCAAGTAATCAGAACCCAACAAAAAAGCAAGTGAAATAACCGAATTCATTGATTACTCCATTTTCTAATTTTTTAGTTGATCACCCCAACGCAGCCTGCTGCCGAAAGATATTGGTAACATGTCGGTTTCTACTGAGTGACTATCTTTTTTTTTTTTAGATTTGAATTCAATTACGATCGAAGATAGGTCTGCTCGATTCTCGCAGTTGTGCTAAGTAAGAATGCTCTCTTACGACAAAAAGTTACAAAAACCATTGTTTCAAGACTTTGTAGCTATAAAACAGAATTTCCATCTGTGCCGGAAATCTATCTATTTATCTATCTGTCTATCCATCTATCCAGTTTGTTTTGCTTACAATTGATTAGAAGCTTTTTAGCACTAAAATTGACAAAAGAGTCAAGTAAAAAAGATTATCAAAGAAATTTACCACAGAACCCCGAAAAATAGAAAAAAAGAAAAAAAAAAAAAAAAGAAAAAAGAAAATGAGCTAAGAATGAAACGAATGATAACTTACTTATATTTTATGGAAAAAACAAAATGAAGCGATGCCTGGCTGCTGCAGTGTCAAACTCCCATCGTACTTCTATTCCGACTCGAGATGATTACTACAACTTCTCTTTTGTATACACGATAAGTGAAAAATATAAAGAAAATATACACATTTCTTTTTTAGTATGAATTTATTTATTTGTTAGAGTGAAATAAACCTTTGCGTATCTACGAGATGATTTTTCTTCATTTTAGCTCTGGTGAGACACCGACTTACTGATCAGTTGGTCGTGAGTTCATATTACGGAAGGAGGATTTAGTTGAGTCGGTGGGAGACACGACTAACAATCAGTTGGTCATGATTTCAGATTACACTAGGCAAATTTTGTTTTATATCCCCCTAAATTAGGCGAGGACTGTTATTCTTGTTCTTGTTTCGATAGAAAAACAACTAAAAAATGTCAACAGTAGGTTTTAACTGGAGTTTATCATTTCATTACAAAGGTTAATTCAATATTTAAACGAAAGTTTCTTAAATGTGCTTTCTGAGACTCCCCACCCTGGTCCTGACTCTCTAGGCCATATCCTGAATCTGCGCCTGTATATGCGAAGTATGTCCAGAGAATATCCAGTTATTCAATATTAACGAAAAGTAGCCTACCCCTATTCAAAATATTACTTTTAGGACCTCACACACCTCATTCACAAACTCTATAAAGTCCTCTTTCGGTATCGCCATAGGATTCCTCGCCCCGTTCTCTTTAATCTTGTTCACGATGGGGGATATTTAGAGGTAGGAGGGAGAAAAATTTAGACTGTTGAATGGCTGATAGACCTGAATGATGCGGTGTTTTGTGAAAAAAAAAAGCTTTGACGTGACTCGAAGAAATGGTAAGCTCAGTCCGCTGACTGAGTGACCCAACGGAAGAGTTTACTCTTGCACATGCTCAGGATAGTCCCCCTCTGATTTGTTGCTAGATCACACCGAGGCCGTGCGGTCGGTTTTCTATACATTAGAAAGATCCTTTCAAGACACTGTGTGTGTATGAGTGAGTGTGTATACACACACACACACACACACACACACATTCACACACACACACACGCATATATATATATATATATATATATGTATATATATATATATATATATATATATATATGTTGTGTAGATGTAATCGTGTATG
>OY735231.1:16572026-16607026 GCA_963457665.1 Thysanoteuthis rhombus | reverse complement strand
TCCCTATGCAATATTATTCCAAAACTATTTATCTCATTTGAAATCCATTATTAGTATTTACTGTAAATGAGATTTGCAAACTTTAGCAAAATAAGTCGACCTCTGTTGAGAAAGTGGATTCGTTTTGCGTACGCCACTCTTATTCGCGCAAGACGTCACTGGTTTTTGGTGAGGTCATTGTCATTGTTGTGACACACGGAAATAAACTCGAACTTCAACAATACTTAGAGTTTGACCATAAAACGTGTTGTGTATAAATGCAACTGTATTTAATGTAGCATTCGAACACCAACTTTCTCGCCTCCTTCATTCAGCTTGTCTTGCATTTTCTTGAGTTCATAAAGTTTCACAAGAAAGCAGATGATGTTGTCTGTAAGTTAGTTAGGTATTCGCTATCGATTCGGATTCCTTCATTTTCCGAGTCGGACGATCATTTCGAGGCAAGCTGTGAAGTGTTGGTGTCGCTTTGTTTTACCTTTTTTTTGAACTGGAAGGGTGCAGAGTCTCCGTGTAGCCTGATAAATGAACTGCTGACGGTTGATGTGATACAGAACTGTGGCATGAAAGGGGGTTTACGCCTTGTCAATGACTTCAGGGATTTCCTCTGTGTCAAAGTCAACGAATGTCACAGCGAGTGGCAATTTGTATTTCAGTGCTTTTCTTCTAGGATTCACCGAATAGGGACAACCAATGGTCGAGTAACTCTGTCTGAAGCCAGTCAGTTCCCTACATTGGTCTATAATCTAGGTAATTTGGTTGGTGATCTCTCTTGAAAAAAAATGCGCAAGCAGTTGGGCTATATTGTTACATTCAAATCATGTTGGATACATCGATTCTCGAACGATCATCAATGCTAAGCAAAGTCGAGCCAAATCAGTAATAAAAGGTGGGTTCCCAACAGCTGGTGATCATATATAGAGCTACCCGTAGTGATCCCGTTGATGCCCCAAGGAATTGACTAATCTCTAGATTACGCCAAATAACTTGCACCCACACCGAACCCTCTGACTGGCCTAGCTTCAAGAGACAAGAAATGAATGCTATAATATTTCTGTAACATTTATTTATTTATAAATGAATAATCTTCTTCCATTTTTTTCTCCATTTTCATTAGATGAACTATTATAAGTAATTTTTATTTTTTGGTTACTATCCCTTCATTTTAACTTTTTTCAGTTTTTTTGTTTGCAACTCTATGCACAGGCCAATTATACTCTGGCAGTGAGTAAATAGTGTTGATCGGAACCCACATCCCCGCAGCCAGGCAAAGCACTATTTAGTCTGACCTGCTTCACCAATAAAGCCGCCGAGACTTCAACTGGAAACAGAAATTCAGATAACAGCCTTAACCTTATATTTCACTCCGATCGTAACCTTGTTTGTCAACATTCTGATACTTACAGTTTTTGGATCTTTTTTTTTTTTTTTAAAGTTTATTGAAAGATGTACAAAAAAATCGAAATTATTTTAATTCTTTTGACTATTTTTTACCTTTATCCTGATTTTATTGGTTGATTTTTATCTCAGGGTAATCGGCCCGAGCGAAAAGTAGCGATGAAAAGCAGCTAATAGCATTCAGATGAGAGTGAAAAGATGCCAAACACCTTCAAATAATAATAATAATAATAATAATAATAATAATAATAATAATAATAATAATAATGATAATGATAATAATAAAAATAATAATAATAATAATAATAATAATCGTAATGATAGTAATAATTATTATAATGATGATGATGATGATGATGATAATAATCTGCTTTTTAACTAATAACTAATGAAGCAAAATCAATGTTAATTCCTCTGCCTTAAAAAAAAAGATGGCAGTCTCCAAGAAGTGCGACGGCTTCATAAACGCTCCTGCTCTATTCCAAATGGTAATTGTTTATACATGAATGATACAAACAAGGAAGAAAGCCTGCGTTTTAATACATGAAAAACGAAACTTGTGACATTATATTTGCATGTTGTCCCCAATGGTAGCATATCTATTGCATCTGCTTTTCATGGGTCATGCCAGTCAATTGAGAGAACTTCAGAACTCGACATAAAAAAAACAGTATGTCTTTTACCGCACAAGACCAATCATGTATAGGCTTAGAACCAAATTAAGTACGTTCAGTACCAAAATAATCAAATAACTTGAACTCTATCTTCAGACAAAGCTTCCAGGAAGCATGGTGTAAAATACATATTTTTTTTATCTATTTCCATGAATAGATATGACGTATAATATTGGTGTGCAAGGGATTATTATTTTCATAAATATTCGTCAGTACCATTTCTTTATCCCGGGAACCAAATAGTTCTCTTTAGTACCAAATTTACCCTTTTTTGGTATGGAAAATACAAAATGGCAACCATGCTTAGAAACAGTGAAGGCTTTTTTGGGTGGGGTCGGTTTATCTCGCAGGTGTAAGCCTAAACCAACCGATTATGTCTGTCAGTAGAAGGTTTTACTCTTACGTCGTCAAAATCTCTTAGATGAAGCAACGCCATTATCAATTTTTGACGAGTTTTTTTTCAAAAATCTTTTTGTTGCTTTTTTTATCGAAAGGCTCAGGTCATTTTTGCACTCTAAAGCTGTTTAGATTGGAAATAATGAATAAGATTCTGATGAAATCTGAACTTGCATTTCTTATCCCTGAGAACTGGAATAGAGCTTTACCCATTAGGCCACGAAAGCCAACCAGAAGACGTCATTCTAATTTAGTTGTATATTTAGTCTAGAAAGAGCTGAAAATCCTACTTTAAATTTAATAACTGTTTATCAATGTATTTATTTAATTATGTGTCATAAGCCAGTTATCTACTGATTCTTTGCAAAAATATTTTTGCTATTAGCGAGAGATGTTTAGGATTGTTACAATACTCCAAGTGAAAATTTATTATATATAAATATATATATATATATATATATATATATATATATATATATATATATATATGTGTGTATGTATGTATGTATGTATATATCACTCAGAAAAATAGACCCGACCCCAAATGTCCCAAATAGGAATCTAGAATAAACTGAATCATTTGCCCGAAGAAGCCCAAACTGAGCAGGAACATAAACGTGTTTGTGTGGCGAATCCTCATTCCATTATATTTTAAGCTCTACTCTAAAGCAACTTGATGCTTGAAGTTGAAAGTATCGATCACTTTATTGAATTGACCCTTCATAAATCAGATATTATATTATATTATATTGCATCCCTGATTTGTATATATATATATATATATATATATATATATATATGAATCACCGAGTTATGATCAAACATTACTCTGACAATGGCTTGCGAGAATAGCTCATTAAATATCACGTTATGCCTCATCCTATATATATATATATATATATATATATATATATATAGAGAGAGAGAGAGAGAGATTGACAGACAGACAGAGACAGACAGACAGACAGACAGAGACAGACAGACAGACAGAGACAGACAAACAGACTACAGTTCTGACTCACCATTATGATCCAAAAGGAATCCTTTTTCTTGATTCTTATTTTTGCTTCCAAAGCAAAACATTTGATACTTAATGTGTTTCCTACAGAAACCTTTCAACCACTGAAAGGTACGCACATGTTACTGAAGATGGGAACCCTCTCCGAAACATATATAGCATATTATTGAATTTATTTATGAATTAATCAATTAACCAATAAAGTCTCCATTTTTTTTTTTTTTTTTTTTTTTGCAAATCCAGTGTAGATACAGAATGAAATTGTTATTATCAGAGATTTTTTGGTCCTCAAAAGCAATGGTATTTAATTAAGATTTTGGGCTGATTTTCAAGCACAATTTCAAATTAGGGGCATGGTGGTACTCAAGCTGCTGATAGCGCCAGCAAAGCAACTAGAGTGAACACTACAAACACCGCAAACTGTTCGGCATTGGTTCAATATGTCTATTTCTGGAAATATAGATACCGATTATAATCTTCGAGAGAGACCCAAACCGAGAATAATCGACTGCCAACGACCTACGAACAATGGTTTTAGCACTTTCTTAAGACTTTAGACTTCGACAGCGACCGTGTAGCAAAGGTTGAAAAGTTAGAAAGTTGGTTCCCAAATGAACTGAGTGAAATGTTCCATGATAGTTCAAAACTATAACACCTCTCGACCGACTATGTATAAACTGAAATATATTGGATATGAAGTCTTGAAGCATCCTCCATATTAAACTGACACGTCTCCAATATAATTTCATCTTTTTAAGCATTTTGAACTGCAAATCTGTGATGAATGGTACAACAATAAGGAAGTCATAATCTGTGCTCTTACTGAATTTGTGATCAGTTAGCATAATGGATAATAAAGCGATGGGATATCATTAGAGACCATAGGAAAAAGGATATTGCTTCAAATGGGTCATATTTTCTAAATACTTACATTGTTTTGCTGTTTATATAATTCTTCATCTTGGTATTAAAAAAATCAAAAATAAAGCTAGGTCTGTGCTCATCCAGGGGTGCTTGTTTGAAAAGGCCCAGATTTTATGGTATGTGTTAAAGCCTGCCACAATTGTCATGGAAGATAATTTTCCGTCCGTCGTATCACTCCGCGGCTTCGGATAATTCCGGTGATTCCAATCTAGTGTTGCCGATGGAGATATTTCATCCTTTGATTTAAATCTATTGCCAGTGTAGATACTTTATATTTAAATTTGTATCAATAATTTTAGAAAAAATATCTATAATATGTAGTTTATTTATTCTTTATTAGATTTCTGAACAACAACTTATCAATACAACTTTGAAACTGCAATGCCTTGTGTGCTGACTGATATGACTAGCGAAAGGCAACTTCGTACAATGGCCAGTTGTGGAGTAATTGCAGTATGCGTGCCTGCGCACAGATTTCTTGAAGTATAGTTAGGTGACATTTCATATTTCACCACCTTATACTTCTATGTCATATTTTACACCACGCAGTACTATACGTGATGATTATTTTCTAAGCTTAATTTAGTCTGAGACAAGCAACAAATTGCGAAGATCAAACTTACTACACAGTAGTACTGACTGAGTAATCTTTTATCTGTAACTCCGAAACGTTTTAAAAACCATGATGTCATAATTGAAAGATTCCACATATGACCTCACCATAGCATACCAGAGAGGAGACAGAAGGCTGATTTCTAAGGCATTGAATTTATTCTGACTACAGTAAGAGATTTGTCACGTTCGAATAAGGAATACTTAACCATTAGTGGTCTATTCAGCCAGCTTGATAACAACTACTCCACGATAATGCGTCCTATAACAATCTACAATTTTTTAAAAGATTTTATCTGAAATGGTGGCGTTGGGGATAATGTTCCCCTTCATGGAGGATATCAGTAAATTTGGAGCTCTAAAAATCTGATGGGATTGAAGTTCCTTTAGTTTGGGGCAGTGCCAACTCTGCCGAATCGACAGTGTAGCAAAAGTAGCTTATGCTACAGGCCCTGCAATTCCAAGGCCCCCATGCAAGATATTTGCAATCTATTAAATCTGATCCAACAGCTCATCTATCACTATCGTACTATCATAGCACAACATATGCCACGCCCGACCGATCAGCCAAGTGGGCTATAGATTCTTCTGTCATTGCTCGTCTGTGTGTTCATGTGTCTGAATGTGTATGTGTGTCTAAGGCGCCCCTGGTCTCATTTTGGGGGCTATAAACTTGAAGATTTGCCTGAGTACATCACTAAGCATCATCCATTTTTTTTTTCAAAAAAAGTTTCTTTGGGGGTCTCCATGGTCATTTTAAACCACCAACGCCTAAATCTTGTATTAGTATTTTTTCTTGATAATTTTAGATCTATGTTTTTGGGAATTTTTCGGATAATTTCAATTACAATGTCCCCACACTAACTGTTTGCAAGTTATCCATTCTGATTCAATGATTCTGCATTTGCTCTGTTACGAAAGGAGACCTTCCACTTTTATGAACGACTGGGTGTTTCAGATTAGCAATTTCAGCCAGTTTTCATCCTTTATTGGGGTCATTTAACAACGATTGAATAAATCTCTGCGAGTATGCACTTGACAATTGGCCCTTGTACAAAGCTGAAATTCGCTAAATATATTAGTCAGCACACCAGGCAATGAAATGTCGAGTTTGAAGTTGTTTGGATCAGTGGTACTAAAGATATCAAATGCACCATGATGACTAAAAAAAACACCCCCCCAATCCATTGTGGTAAGTTGACATTCGCTAAAGTCAGCACACCAGGCAGTGGAGTGTCGAGTTCGAAGTTGTTCGGATCTGCGGTTCTCGAGATATCTAATAAAAATAAATAAATAATTACAGGTTCCAGATCTTTTATCGGAAATCAAAAATACATAAAATATCTAAATTGGCAATAGATCTAGATTTGAAATATATAAATTGGCTTCACTGATGAAAAGTAACTGAAATACTTCAAAGCCGTAGTATAGTACAGCGAACAGAAAATGATTGTACATCACTATTATTGCAACCTGCTCGATACACCATTTAGTCCGGTCTCTTCAATACATTCATCTTTGGAGCAGACATAGTTATCTAAATGCAGTAATTAATGGGAGTGTGGTTTCCGAATTATATATATCTGATGCCTAAACAGGAATGGATTTGAAATTGAAGTCATAGCCACTGCACGAATATCAAAACAAGTGCAAATTGATACTATTTTTGAAATTTCTGGTATATTTGTTGAATTATCGGGCTGTATGGCAAATGAAGAAAATTGATTACTTTGGAAGTAAAAATGTGTTTTGATAGTTATGTGTATTTTCATAAGTTGCTGTTCCTTTATGACATATGTTACCATTCCTTCACTAATTTCATCCTGCACTGGGACAACTTATCTACGAAATAAAATTTTGAAACTGGATTAAAATCTCTGACATTTCACCGGTCAAAGATAAATATGAAAACTGTAAACCTTGACTCTATCAATTGACTCCAAAAAGCCTATCTTTTACGATATGTATCGAAATATGTGAATAGATATTTTGTGATATACATATGTATATACATAGAGAGAGAGAGAGAGAGAGAGAGAGAGAGAGTCTTGAAAGCTTTACAGCTTCAAACACGAAACGTTAAGAACCTTTTTCAAATTTTTTGTATCATTTCAGTCACATATTTCCCAATATTTGTGAATGCAATTCATGTAATTTTTTTCAGTGTTTTTCCCTATTTCACATATACTATGTTCTTAAGGTACACTATGTAATTTTTTCTTCTTCTGGGGCTCATTAGTTGTTTACCATGTAACTGTTTCGGGGACTTAAGAGTCAAAACAGTTATATTAAGATGGCACCCTAAAATTGTTGATCAAACACCACCTCCCTTTCTTACAACATATTTTATGTTATTCATGTAGTGTGTCATGTTATATAAGATATTATGCCTATTGTATATTGATATTATTTTATACTGTATATTCAGTTTTTGAAACAGGACTTAATTACGTAGGTTACTCCCAAATACGTATTTAATGATGGGGGCTCAATAAGTATAACAACATACGTAACTCATTTTTCGTGTCACTTCTATTGAGTGTGCACCCATGTGAATATCGAATCCATTCCGGACTGCATGCAAACCAACTTATGATAAGAACAGAAAAAATTTGGTGATTCTCTACCAACATATTCAATCGAAGAATTTGACAATTTTTTCCGCTAACCTTAAAATTAATTTTCCATGTCATATATATATATATATATATATATATATATATATATATATATATATATATATATATATATGTAAAGATGTGTGTGTGTGCGTATATTTTCCATTTTATGAAAGTTCGCTTCACGCAACTCTACTTTGAAGAGACCTCAAGCTGCGATATCTTTGAATCGTGTTAGTATATATGAAATATATGAAATATTCGAAGTTCTTAGATGATGAAATACTTCATGTGACATCATAAGTGCACAGACACACGCAGACGCGTATTTATCTGTCACCTCACATCTATCTATCTATCTATCAATCTATCTATCTATCTATCTATCTATCTATCTATCTATCTATCTATCTATCTCAGTCTCTTCACATCTATCTTTCTATCTTTTTGTTTATCCATCTTTATATCCATCCGTCTAAGTCTCTTTATATCTATCTGGTGGGCAGTTCATCTATGCTGATGTATAGAAAAGTATCTATCTATCTATCTATCTATCTATCTATCTATCTATCTATCTATCTACGCATACATACGTATATTTTTGTACATATATGTGTTTACATATGTATCTGTATGGAGGCATATTAATAAGAATACCTTTATATATATATATAACGCAACCATAAGTACATAGATGAAAATATGAATAACATTTAGTAATAGAAAATACCAGTGTATATAGTTGTAGAAATAGATAGATAGATCGATAGATAGGTATGAACAGACTGATAAATAAGAATGGGGACAGATAGATAGATAGATAGATAGATAGATAGATATGAAAAGACCGATATATTTTTTTAATTTACTGTTATGTAAATTGTGTGCTTGGTCAAACAGAGTCTGTTTTTCTTTTCACTCTTTGCTGCTGCTGTTGTTGTTGTTGTTGTTGTTGTTGTTGTTGCTGTTGTTGTCATTTTGCCTTCTAGCATTTCAGAGATTGTAAATGATTTACCAGCAGGCTAAATCTCACATGAGCATTTCAATATTGATATTCTAAATCGATTTCCACGTATTGAATATCAGAAACGCCCGAAGAAGTGAAAACTTGACGAGAAATGCCATAGTGACTTATTAGATAAATAACCAACATGGCACGATATAGGTAGGGTGGTCCAGATTGTGCATTGTGAAATTCCACACACTCGCTCCCTCCATGCTAAAAATGGTGCAAAAATTTAAAAAAAAAATAAGGGATAAGACAAGTTCGATAAGTCCGCAATAGAAATCATCACATGACCAGTATCTTTTGGTTGCATGTCGTGTTGGGGGTGATCAATGAAAAAAAATGGGAAAATGTGTCGATCAATGAGGAAGTTACGTCTCTCATCCTTTGTTGGGCAATGGTGCCTAAAAAAAAGTTTCAACTTTCGAAAAAAAAAAACAAAAAAAACAAACAAGAGTTAACGCCGCTGGGCAATAACAGAGGACCGATTTAGCATAATGTTACAATACAAATACACCCCACCCACTAGAAACCTATTACTGGGAGGGGGGTAATTTTCAAAAACAAAAAAAAAGCGTTTATTTCCGAGACATAAGAAGTAAATGTTGAAATTTTCAGCTCTGGCTCTATTAATAAGGCCTGTACATATGGCCAGTCAGTCAGCTACCCTAACTAACTTGAAAACTGAAGAGACCTATGTTTGTGACAAAAGTGATTGACCTTTTTTTCTAACAATCAACAAAAGAAAAACATAAGTAAATACATAAGTCATATTGTTATTGCTTTGAATAAATTAAATCGTTAAACGGTTGAATTGTTTATATTTGTTCTTCGCTTGTAACAGTAAGTGAACAAGGGCGTGGAACTTTAAAATCGGGGCCACTTTCCCATGTTGTGCCAATGAACAGCTCAAATCCTAAGTATTTCTTTACCCTCTCGTAAATAAATTTCATTTCTTTAAACAAATATGGAAATGTAAAAGTTGGCAAGTATGTTTGCGTCTCCATGTCATAAAGATTACCAACTGAAGATACAGATGGAATGGAAGTTGGCTTTTAATGTTTGAGTGTTCAAGAAACTTTTATACTAGTAAGCTATTTCTTTTATATATAGGTTGTTTTTGAACTTGTTTACAGTTCTATGTGAAAGGGAGTTCCAGTAAGAAAGGAATATTGATGTCATAAATCCGTCTATAATACCAGGATAATGGTGTATTTAGTATTTTGATTGTAGTCTCTCTTGGGTGTTCTTAGTAACATAAGTTGACTCTTTCAAATTTTACTCTTAGATGACGTATGGCAACATAACTATTATTTTAACTAGTTTTTACTTTCATCCTAATTTCAGTTGCTTTTTATCACAACTTTTGAATCACAATCCTACGACAACGATTTAACTGCATAATCGGAAAAAAAGAGCAAGCCTTCGGTGAGACACCGAACTCTCAACCTTAAGCCAGAAGGGGTCCAGTATACGCCTGGTCGCTTCCAACAGGAATTTTATAGTTAAACGTAAGCTGATCTTACACTTCGAACCTAACTCCTTACAACCGGTATTCCACACTGATGATGTTAACAATTGAGACCTACCAGTCTTTCAACACCACGATATTGTTAATTTTTCAAATTTTATTCTAGGATAAAATATAGCTACATTATTATTAATTTTGACTAGTCTTTACCGTTCAATACGCATGTATACACATACATATCTTCTTATTTTATATGTATATGGTCCTTCAAGGGGTCAGATATTTTACCCAACTTTAGGATTCAAAGTGAAGAGAAATCATTTTCCACCTTTTAGCGGTAAAAAAAGGTAAACGTTTTTACAAGTCTCATGGCTTCTGTTCTTATTTTTTACTTCTTAAATATTGAATCCGGCGTTAACGGGTAATTCAGCGAGTACCTCTTGCCCCCTCTCCCAATCTCTCTCTCTCTCTCTCTCCCTCTCCTTATATATATATATATATATATATATATATATATATATATATATATATATATATATATATATATAAGTGACTGTGCATGATAAGTGACCAACAAGCCATTTTGGGGTGGGGGGAAGTCAAGAAAATCGGGATCAAAGTTTGACGAACTTTCGCACGCAATATTTTGATTATTTTCAGAGTTACGATATTCAGTTTTTTTTTCTAACTTCAGCACTATGCATTATGAATCTGATACAAATCACATTAACAAATCTGAAATACTAACTCGGCTACAATGCCTGAAGTGAGAGTTTTCAGGTTTTTTCTTCATCTGCAAACAGCAAAAACAGAGCTCCCATGTTTCGCTTGTTCATGCTATGATTATTTCTGGTGCATTGTTATGTATATTAAGATCAAACATTGAGTATCAAAGCTTCAGAACAAAACTAAAATAAGTATCCAGATCGTAAAAATGACGAAAATATTGCCATCAAAAAAAAAAAAATGACACGAATTTTACCCGAGTTTTAAAAAATAAAATCAGTGATTATGATCAGACGACAAAACGTATTCATATAAGATTAATTGTTATATGCATCAGAATGATAATCTTCAAACTGAATATTCTCTTTCTCGCTCCATAAGTATATATATATATATATATATATATATATATATATATATATATATATATATATATATATATATATATATATATATATATATATATATGTGTGTATATATAATTAAAAAATGGGTATATATGATACCACATAATGATTATAAGTTGCGTTTCATCGTATTGAAATTAGATATAGATCATGAATAAACAAAAAAAAGAATTTGGAGTCGAGGTAGTTATTTGGGCCTTTGCCTTACCGGTAGGCTGTTTAGCTCAATGGTAAGAACAATGCTACGTTGAAGCGGCTACCCTATAAGTGGTAGGGTCAATTCAAGCTGCAGCCCCATTTTCTTTAAATGTTTATTCTATTTACGTTGTCTGGGCCTAGTGATACATTAACCATGTGAAATCATTTCGAATAAGAGCTTCAATGTAATATTACGCAATCTATGATCGTATATATATATATATATATATATATATATATATATATATATATATATATATATATATATATGTGTGTGTGTGTGTGTGTGTGTAAAAGAGTAAGTACATATTTCAGAAAGTGTTCAATGAATCGATCTCAATATATATATATATATATATATATATATATACATACATACATATATATATATACGCCTTTTATGTGAATTTGGCAGTTACTTGATTTGTAAATGCATATCTCAGATAGATAATCGGGAGATATCCGTGTGTTTGACCGTTACGCTATAAAAAGTACTCAAACATGGGTGCAGAACTACCATATTTTGCACGCTGGCCAATAGTCCTGAGGTGGGGATTAAATAAAAAAATTGTGAGAATGTAGGGGTTTAGAAGGCATTTCTATTTACAATGTAAACATGATACCAAAGTGGAATCTACTTTCAACCCACGTAGATATATTCCGATTCTATATGGGATTAAATTTAAGGGTAACCTATCCTCCTTTAAAAAAGCAAAGGGAGACTATTTCTCTCTGTAGAGTGTCGAAGGGGACAGATGACTATTTTCTCTCTTAGGGTGTCAAAATTGAAAGGAGACTTTCCCGTATCCTGAGGACTGAACTGTGAAAAGAGACTTCCCCTTGTAAGCGTTCAAAAGTCAAGGGAAACTCTTCCTACCATTTGAGAGGTTGAATCGGAGGGAGACTTTCCCATCGTGTAAAGGTCCAAAAGTGACGGTTGACTTTTCTCTCTTAAGGTAACAAAAAGAAGGGGGGGGGGGGTTCTCCTCCTCTGAAGGTGAAAGGAACTTTTTTCTAGATTAGAAAAGTTTTGAGAAAAGAAACATTTTTAAATGTTTTAGGTGGGTCTATTTATAATGCAGCTGTGATGCATACTGGACCCTTACTTTCCGTTCAATATTTGTATGTATATACATACATTCATATATTGGGTGTGTCTGTGAGTGTACAAGTCGATTAACCTGTCCGTGGTAAGGTATTCAGCTAATATATATATATATATATATATATATATATATATATATATATATATATATATATTATTGTGTTATCCACTAACAGCTGTTCCGTTGCATTACAACTCTTCATTGTGGCTATAGACTATCCATTATCCCATCCAATACCACGAAGTAGGATTGAAACTTAGCTTCAGACCCGGAGGCTGGTATCCCCACTCTACTCCGCGGAACTGAACGGTCAGTGAGGTTGAATTTAAGCGATATATTTATTTATCGTATATATTCCTCATCCACCGGAGTGCTCCATTCCATGTTGGAAGAGCATATATATATAAGTTGAATCACAATTTCAGAAGGCCATACTTTGTGCAATTGAGTTTTCTCTAGATCATTCCGACGTTTCGCTGGCACATTCCAGCTTTTCCCTGAAAATAATCATGGAGATACAAGAGTCTGTCTGTTATATAGGGACCTTGCCTTGTGATGGGCGAATTCCATGAGTATAGAGAAACGAGGGTAGAGCTGCCTTGTGTAATAGCAGTTTGCATATTGAAAATCAATATCCACATCGACACGTAGGTCATTTTTTTTATATCCCCGAAACAGGGCTAAGGTAAAACAGTTGCTGAACTCCATAATAAAGAATACAATTTACTAATACAGATAAAACTAAATTACATACTACAAGAACCTAAATTTATGCAATAAACAGTTATAAGAAACACTTTGAAATAATAGATCAGATTAAGAGTGGCTTGGGTGACATGCAGTCGTGAGACTTTATATAAAAATTGATTAAAGAGTTGTTCTTCTTCAGCATTACAATATGAAAAGTTTTTCATGACTATATATATATATATATATATATATATAATGTGTGTGTGTGGTCTGCCTCACGGCTGAGATATTCCACTACTGGCGCCATCATCGTTTTTTGAACTGCCTTTGAATAGAAGAAAAACAAAATAAAGAATTTATTTTGATTGGTGTGAACAGACCAAGGTATGAATGGACGGAGAGCTATTAGAGAATTCATTTGATTTCATCAATTTCAGAGACGTTTTGAATGCATATGGATGAATATTTGGACATATACTGACTCATCATATTTTTTTAGGAATTGCTCATGTCGAGTTTTTTTTTTTATTGTACATAGATAGTAAAGGAACTCGTTGCCTTTCCTCAAAATTTTAGGAAGATTGTTCCCATGAAATCCTGCAGTACGATCTTTACATGATCAAAATATCAAGATCTGTCTTGGAATCAAAACGGAGGGGCTTTCTCTTTCGTGGCAATACACAATTTACCTCTCAGATAATGTTAGGTAATATATGGTCATAGAAAGTCAGGAAAGATAACTTACATGATTGAATGAACTTGAATTAATAAAATACCTTGTCATAAAAATAATGTTTGCGTCCATTCTATCATTGATAGAAAAGGATCCTGTCGACGTCGATATCAAATATCAGTTAGGTTCCGTAGATGAATATTTCTATCACTCGAATTGCACCTAGCCTGTTAAAGATATGCTTGTGTATATATTTGGTTTGAGTGTATAATATCAATGGATAGATTATGCTAATTTTGATACTTATGATTCTTTCGGACCAGAATCCCAGTCTTTGTTGTTGCAATCACAACGTTTCGAATGTTGTAATCTCCAGCCTTCTTCCTGTCTGAATTTCTGAGTCGATGTGTTGTTACTATTTAACATTGATTCTTCCAGACCAGATTCCCCGTTTTCATTGTTGTTTTCACCATGTTCAGTCAATTGTATCATTCAACCTTATTTCTATCAAGTTTTCTTGGATCAATTGTTAGGAACCGTCAACCCAAACCGTTAACAAAGTTTTTTTCAGTTTTCTGGCTAGTCTGGTTGGCTGGCTCGATGTGTATACATGCATGTATAAATAGTTCAGACAGACCGCACAAAGGGTGCTAGATGGCTGAAAATGTAAACTTTTACTTATGTTTAGAAAAAACGTTTTGTTTTATTTGAAATATTTTCATGTGGGTTCGATTTGCAATGTTGGTTTATTCTGATTGATCATTAGTTTGTGCCCAGCAGCATCCCAGTCGATTTTTTTTTTTTCAAATTCAGATTTTTTTAGTGATCACCTCCAAATAAAAGTTGAGAGAAACAACTTATCCAATGATAATCCGTTTTTCCAAATTTTTAATTGATCACTCCCAACACAGTGTGCTAAGACATTGGTCACGTGACGGTCTTTATTGAGTGACTACACCCAGATATGTTCTCCCCCTTTTACGTTGATTTTTTTCTGCACTAGTTTCCTCATCTTTCTGGTCTTTTCATCTTTCTTTATGTCTGGATTTTTCGAGACAAGATTCTTTTACTATTATACATTGATCGTTTTTTTTTATTGAACCACCGTAGCCACCAAATATGTCAAATATTTCTATCTTTTGTGCATGTGTTTATTAGTTTACGTGTTTGTGTGTTCCAGCTCCCCTGGCCATAACATTTTGTCTACAGACTTGAAATTTTGCACCAGTACTCCCGTAGACCCCATCTAGAAATATATATATATATATATATATATATATATATATATATATATATATATATATATATGTGTGTGTGTGTGTGTGTGTATATATATATATATATATATATATGTGTGTATATATATATATATATATATATATATATATATATATATATGTGTGTATATATATATATATATATATATATATATATATATATATTAGAAGAAAAATATTTCTTGATTTTTTTGGACTTTGTTCGGGCACGTTTATTAACAACAACTAGATTCTTCATAATCCTGATATTTTTATCATTTCAGATGTTTTCCAATGGAAAACGCTAATGACGTCAAAAATAGAATATTGATCATGTTCATTCTTCGATGGAATTTTTTTTACATAAATTCTAACGCTACGGTCGTTCCATTATTTTCTGTTATGGTGAATCTTTGTGGTGTTTACCACAACTTTTCAGTCGCTGTACACTTCAGTCTCCTTTCTGTCTGAATTTGGAGGACAATGTGTCACCACTATTATACGCTGATTAATTCGAAACAATTCCCTCATCTTGGTTGTTTTTTTAACAGTGTTCAGGTCCTTAAATTCTTCGGCCTTTTTTTCCCGGTGAAATTTCTGAAATGAACGGATAGTCATGTTTGCAATTGAACAACCTCGTCTACAAAGTTTCGTATTCTGTACCCTTCATCTTTCTTGTTGTCTGAATCTCTGATATAAGCTGTTATTACTATTATACATTGATTCTTACTGAGTAGTTTTAGTCCCTTTGTTGTCTTTGTAACAATATTAAGGAGTTAGTCAAGTGTCTATCAGATCAGGTCGCCTTACACACACACACACACACACACATATATATATATATATATATATATATATATATATATATATATATATATATATATATATATATATATATGATAATTAATACAAACATTTTGTTTTTCCCAAAAATATTTCAGATTTATATCTTTCCGAAAGGGATTAGTGCTAAGTAAAAACCAGATTTGGACACTGATCGCCGATTCAATTTTCCGAGCAGTTAATCGTTAGTCCAACTCTGCACCAATGTAAATAAGTATATAAACAAAAAAAAAACAAAAAATAATTCGGATCTTCACCATTCGCCTCCTCCAAAAGCCAACTTTAATCTTTTGACTGCATTAGCCAATTATCTAGGCAAAAATCTGACAACCTAACTCATTTGGAATCCAATTAAAAAAATACAAGTTCAGGAAAAAGTTTGAATTGTTTTGATTCTCTAAGATTAAATTGCTGTTAAAATTTAACCTCAAACCAACACTTTGAATTAGTTTCTAATTGCCAAAAACGAGAATAAGGAAATAGAATCTTTTCCGATACAGTTGTACTTTTATGGTCCCGGCCAAAATACAGCTTCAAGAGTAAAATGTAGTATCTGTTCTTATCAGCTTAATATCTGCTGTGTTTTTATAGGGACTTTGATGTAATATTGATTAACGCTGCTATAGTAGACAGGTTCCAATTTGAATTTAGATGAAGTCGCTCAGATATACCTATACATTTGCATAATTGTAAACCTAGCCCTAAACCCTAACCCTAACCCTCTCTCTAAACTTAACCGTTATTATCCGTTGTTTGTTTGTTTTGTATTTGAATATACTGAAATTTTACACAACAACTTTGGTTCAAGTCATTAGGTATCGTTAGCATATCATAAATTAAGCCGATGAGAAGAGGTACCATACTTTGATCTTGGCCAAAAGACTGCGAAGTTGTGTTCTGAAGGTGACCAAAGAAACACGATTGTGCCGGGTTTTATACTTGAACTTGTCAAGATTTACTGCTTGTCCATCAAATAGACATTAATTTCGAATCAACTGCGCTCATGTCCGGTGATTCCCTTCTAGAAATTCATCTTACCCTCAAACTACGTCCTTACGACAATCCGGGAAACGTCAATGAATATCCAGTCCTATAACAGTCTTTAACCTGAGTCCCCCCACTTTCTACCCATTAACAATGTATGAACATAAACTCGTAAACGACCCTTACCTCAAATAATGATAATGTCATAGAATAATCAAGACGGGAGATTAGTAAACTACCTAACTGTATATTTATGACTAATCTCCATGAACTTACTAAATGCGCCCCGGTCCGCATCATTGCGTCCCCGGTTAAGAGCAGCCGGAACGTTTATAAAAAAAAAACTAGGGGTAACAATTTCGCGTCAGCATTACCCCTAATATGCTCACCTCCATTGGATGACCTCCTTTTTTTGTCTCTACAGGCAATGGAAAGACACTGGGGTGTCCTCTCTAGGATGCATGCCTGGTTGGAGAGTATGGGTACCATAGTCGTCAAAATCCCTTCCACTGATAAAGTCCTGAGAAAAGCAGAGCGCGATAGACTGGCATCAGATTGGCTGCAGGAGCTGCCGGGAGGACGTTGGATTGGGTGTCAAGTTGTCTTAACGGAACTCTACTTCCTGGTTTGGAAATCAGAATTGTCCTTTTAGACTGGTTCCCTTCCTAAGGCTGGAGAGTCCAGTGCATCTGGTCATTACTCAGATTGGTGACTGTTAGGTGACTCTTATTCGTGCCCGACGTCACTGTTTTTTGGTGAAGTCATTATAATCGTCAGCAATACTAGGATTTCGACAATATAAATAAACAAATACTTAAGCTTATCGTTTAATGTATCATTAAAATCGGTCATATCCAGCTTAGAGTTAACGTTAGATTCATCTTGTCGTCTTCGTGGGCAGCACTCACAAAACTTTTAAACTTGTTAGATGGGTGTTAATTGTGTGAGAGGAAGTTTTATCTTGATTGCATGGAGAGGTCATTGCCCGAATAATTCTTGAATTCTTCCTTTGCCGAGGCATGAACTGCGTTATTAAGCAGTTGTTATCTGGTGATGATACTTTTTGATGAAATGGATTTGGGGCGGATCCTGGATGGTGTTGTTATTGGTATTTATCCTTATGGCCTCTTTGTCCTTTGTAACATGAACTTGACCAGTTAGAAGCGTAAATTCGTTTCCTGTTAAACACTCATTCGTATTGATTCTGATTCTAAAGAAATGGATATATAATCCGACGAAAATAATTATAAATTGCGTTATATTATATTGAATCTGTATTTGAATTAATCTCCCGTTATAACACGGGGAATGTATCAATTGGCCTAGACTGCGTAAATAGATTAAACAATCAAAGAAAATGGGGCTACTGCAGAAACCTTCGACCGACAAGCTAGTCACCCCAGGGTAGTGGAGCTCTTATCTTTGTACAAAACAGCCGTCAGTTATGCAAAGGTCCAATTAATTGCTTTAACCACAGATTTTTTCAATATTTTATTCATTCCTCCTTTCATTCATTCCTTCTTTCATTCTTTCTCTCTATATCTATCTATCTATCTATCTATCTATCTATCTATATATATATATATATATATATATAGAGAGAGAGAGAGAGAGAGATAGAGAGAAAGAGAGAGTGAGAGAGAGAGGTTGAGAGAGAGGGGAAGAGAATGTCAGAGAATGTTATGTAATGTCATAAAACATATAATCAAAATATAGAGATCGAATCAAGGAGATACTAGTTTGAATATTCCATGGAATAATGACATTGCTTTATCTCAGAAAGTATTGAGGCGACCGAAGAACTGTTCTTCCGACAAGTTATGACAAAAACGATATCATGATCAGGACAACATTAGAACCATCTCACCTTTTTTTTCAAATCAACTCCTCTTTTATATATATATAATGGGTATTAGAGCAAAGCGAATGCAGATTGTCGAGATTCGAACTCAACTCACCGGTTCCATTAGCTGTGCCACTGAGAGCTTGGCCACCGGAAGCTCTTTCTTTTTAACCCATCGCTTCTACAACTTTTGGTCTGTTTATTTTTTTCCTGTTTTATACCTTTTACAGAAACCGTCAGCTAAAACTATAAACGTAAGTTTCATCATTTTTTTTTTCAAGTTACTAAAGACTAGCTGATCCTTTGTGTGTTTATCCAACGTACCGGTTGTCCCGATGGAGTTAGATGGCAGAAAAATTAAACGTTTACTTTTCATCAAAAATTGAAAATATATTTTCTTTTGTTTTATTGATAATTTCCTTGTAAATAAATTTTTTAAGGGGGATCAATTTGCAATCAGAGTTTATGCAAAATTAATCGCATAGTTTGTGCCCTGCAGTATTAACTCATTTTTTTTTTAAAGATTCGGTCTTTTTTAATGAGCATTGCCCGACTGAATTCGACAGAAGTAAATTATTTATTGATCACGCGCTTTTTCAAGTTTTTTTCAATTTATAATCCCCAACAAAGCATGCTGCCAAAAGACGTTGGTCACGCGACAATATCTGTTGTGTGACCAACCAGACCTTTTAATTTGCTTTCAAGAGTTTTCGTTTTTTTTTTTATCCTGCTGCCTTGAAACAGGCTACATTAGATTCTTCTACAAATACGGCACCCATCCCCCAACTTGTCGAACAAGACCCGATATAAAACACCTCATCTTTAACCCTAAACAACAACAACAATAAAAAAAAAACAATGCGAGGACAAGAGAGAAAAAATGAAAAAAACAAAACAAATGAACATTAGGGACCACTAAAGAGGGAACAAAGAAATTTGAAAAAACACAAATAGTCAAAATACACACACACACACACACACGCACACACACACACACACACGCACGCACACACATACACAGAGACACACACAGAGACACACACACTCATACTCACACAACTCTCTCTCTCTCGAACATAAAATTGAACACACACACACACACACACGCATACGCACACACACACACACAACTTTCTCTCTCTCGCACATAAAATTGAACACACACATACACACACGCACTCTTTCCCTCATACACACATACACCTACATACTCACAAACTAAAATACGTACAAAATCATGCACACACACCAACACACACTCTCTCTCTCTCCCCCTCCTTCTATCTCTTTGACTTTGTCTGTCCGCTTATCTCTCACACATACGCACACGCACACATACATTCATGCATGTCAAGGGTTAGAGCAGAGATGACACCCCCCTGATACCAGGAAGAGACAATATCAACAGCAAATAAAATAACAAAAATAACCCCCAAAAAATGAAACAGGAGCAATTACACCAACCGCGAAAGGAACAAAGAAAAAAAAAAAAAAACCCAAGAAACAAGAAATAAAAAAAACTTGAAGCAAGAAACAAGAGACAAACATTAGCAACAATAACGAAGCTGGTATTAGCAACAACAGCGCCACAACTGTTGCTAAAACCGTCCACCTTTATTACGTTTTTCTCTTACAGGTGTCTCGTGGCGAACAAGGAATTTTATTTTTGCAAAACTCATCTGAAATTCCCGGAACTCTGGCTACCTGCTCATATATATATATATATATATATATATATATATATATATATATATATATATATATATATATATATATATATATATATATATATATATATATTGTTTTTTTATCTATTTTTCAAAACTTTTTTTTCATACAGTATCCTTTTAATTCTAATTTATATCTGTATTTTTTTTCAATGGGGACATGTTTAATTTTGGGAGAGGATTTGTACTTTATTTGTTTTTAGATGTTTTTGTATTTTTTTTTTCTTCAATCGTACACTGGTGCTCATTCACATGCATGCACACAACCACATACACACACGCACACACACATACACACACACACACACACACACACACACACACACACACATATATATATATATATATATATATATATATATATATATATATATATATAATGTGTATTTGTACATAAATATATACATATATATATACATATAATTTTCTTATTCTCATTTATTTATTTTTTTATTGGTTCAATGTTTTTTGTTTTTTTTTCCTTTTTTAATCTGTGGACATGTTTCATTTTAGGAACAGAGAAATTGTACCCTATTTCTGTCTGTTTTTTTTTTTTACTTGTCTAGTGGCGTTGAATCTTTCCTTGCAACCAGACATAACTTTATTTATTGAGGGAGTTGAGGATTGTCTATATTCTGAGCGACAGAAAGTGTCATCAGAGGTTGCCTCACAAATGCACATAGATTTGGGTGGTTGGACTGAGTATCTCAACGCCGAAGCCGCCATAGGATACAGACAAAAGACCCAACGAACAAAATTCCCCCTGTCAAAGATTTGGGATTTTTTTTTTCGTAATTTTGAATGAATAAACGTTTTATTGTGATTTTATTATTTTGATTTTTTTCATACCATTTGTCACAGGAAGAATATGATTAGTGAATTTTCTTCTTGTCTTAGTAATAAATAAAATAAGCCGAAAAGATCGCATGCGCTTTTTTTGTTTCTATTATACCAATTACAAATATTTCTTGTCAGAATTCTAATTTCAAAAAAGAAGATTTTAACCTTTAATTATATCTTTTTTTAAGTGTTTGACGAGAAGATATTTTCTAGCATTTCAATAATTGTATTTTTCCATGAATCGAAAGTTTTAATCTTTGTTTTGATGTACGTTCATAATAGCGGAATTCGGTGGGTTTGGGTAGTGTCCAAGTGGAGTTTTTTTTTCTCATGAACCCATTCCGAAACCATCATAAACAAACTTCTGTTTTTGAATTTATATCAATTGACCCCAGCCGTTCCCATACAGGATGGATTCAGCGAGTCGTGTTCAAACTCAGACTAAGACGATTTGTGTCCACTTTACAATAATTACTTTGAGAAAGGCATGAATCCAACTCCCCCTTAGGTATGGGTCGACTGAGTGATGCCATTTCCGATGCTCGTCACTTCCCAGACTATTCTACGTATTGCAAACGGTTACTGAGTAAGAAGTAATGTAATATGTGGCGCGTATGGACACACGACTGAAGCTGTAGCCAGTGTAAGGGCACAATTTAGCTTACTTCTATCTTATGTAGATAAGCTTGAATTTACAGCCATGCATCAACTTGCGTCCGAGTTGCGTTCTGTTAGTATTTCCGGCGTGAGTGTTAGTCGGTCATTATAATTTGATATGATATAAACAAGCGCACTGCACAACATGAGATACCATAGCACATACATATATACCCAATATTGAACATAGGTCCTCCCCTTTTTCCCGGAGAGAAAAGAACAAATGTCATCCATTAAGTTCATTTCATCAAGTCATTAGCTCGATCTAGCAAGATATCTGTTCTTTTCCTTCTCATTGTCGTCGACTTTGTCTGGATAACTTGAAACGAAACGGAGGCATGCTAGCGTAAATTTTCGTCATTCGCAGATAAGCCATAGAAACGCAATGACTGAAAAAGACGTCATGCGCAGTTAATGGGTTTCAAACTCTTATGGGAACATGTCTGCAATCGGACGTAAGTCTGTAAGGCGTAAATAAACGTATGACTGGGATTACAAATGAATATCCGATGTGGATTTTTGCTGTACGCGCGTAAAAATCATTCAGCGGGACTGGCCCGATGACGGAAAGGATTTAATTAAATTTTTACAATTATTTCACTATTTTTATTTACTTAAGATCATTAATTGAATGAATGGGGGAGGCTTTGCATTTGTCATTCTTTTAAATAGCTTGAAAAATTAGTCCCGAACCGAAGTCCGAAATATCTCAGCATTTTTCGTTTATTTTTGTTTTTGTCTTCAAGGTTCTATTGCTTCCTTCCATACTGTATTTAGTTTGTGTTTTGCTTTGTTTTACGTATATATATATATATATATATATATATATATATATATATATATATATATATATATATATATATATATATATATTCTTTTCTTTCTTATAATCAAATCAATGTAAGTCTGTTCAGATTTAAGACGAAAATAAATGCATTGAAAAGAAGATTGTTGTTTTCAACTTCTTTTTTCTTCTTGATTTTTAGGCGTGTGTTAAACATGTTCTTTTTGGAGGTCTGTGTTGAACATGTTCTTTATGGCTTGGATAGACTTCTTTATGTTCTTTATTTCTGTCATTAATTTACTTGTACGTCTCTTCATCTACCCTTTTTTTTTCTTTCATATATCGCGAATTGGAAATACTCTCTTTGAGATTTGCTTATCTCTTATATACCAACGGTTTTATTTTCTTCATTTAAAAGAAAAAAAAAATCTTTTCTGGTATCTCATTTTTTCTCGATGCCAACTGCCATAAAAATAAACTAGCGAGTCTCGCAGACAGGTTCCTGATTTTGCTTCTCACTGAGCGATTCTAGTACTGTGGACTTTTTGTTAGGAAAAACGTACAGGGTCGCACTAAAGTCGCGAAAGGATTTAAAACAATCATAACCTTTTCTTGATATTTTTGTTTTCCTTTTTCTCAGATATATAAAGAAACCGTTGGGAATACATCATAGAAAAATACACGACTGAGCAACGTACTGAAATAATAGAATTCTACTTTGAATATATTTTACCTTAATCCCACAGAGTATATTCTCGTCATTTGAATCCATGATCCGTTGTTTATTGGTTCGTTTTCAAGAATTGGAGCCCGTTAGTCATAACCCCAAAACAGGGAGAACACGTTTAGTCTGAAATTCGTTCACGTGTGCAAAGGGACAGATATCCTTTGAAATGTCACGCCGATTGTTATTGAAACAGCAAGAATTTGTAAATTTATTAAATAGCGGAAATTTGGAAGACACAAATCTCTACATAGATTAATTGAATTCCTATTATTCATATATTTCGTTCGTTGACAACAATTTAAAAAAAAAATCAGTGAAACAAAAAGAGATATGAATATTTTAAACTCATTTACGACTTTCGCAGCACCCAGTAAGGGCGGCTGAAAAATTCTAGGCTTGTATATACAGAGACAACCACTCCAACAAACTTGGGCCAGATGAGGCTAAACTTACCACGCTCGACTGGGTTACGCCCGATCGATGCGTCCCCATAAAAACTTGAAACCAATTAACTACAGATGACGAAAATTCCAGTCACTGCAGTCCAATAGCTCAACTGTTCATGACGGAAATTTCCGTCGTATTGTTGACCTGCTGAAAAGAACATAGTGTATATGATGTTTGTTCCAAATTCTCCACTCAGGCAAGGCGAGATGGAGAAGATAAAAGAGCAGACGCTTTATTGCATTGAGTTAATTACTTAGTAAAAGAGATGTAATGGATGTCATTTGTTCCTTTCCCTTCGAAAGGCAATGACGACGTTTGTACAATATAGAGGTTTAGGTAGATATGCATGCCTTGATATATTATACTGTTCATTGCATATATTCTACTTCACCCTCTAATAAACGACCTAAGCCCCGATCGAATTGCGCCCATTTTACCAGAAAACAACCAGGTCGCAAGTCGGTAAGAGGCTGTGGATATATTTCCTGCACTATGTGTTGATCGTTGGGTAACATAAACTTTCAAGATCAGTTTGTTTAACGGTGGAGTGTCCCATCTCCGAGACGACTCCCATTGGAGATTGGAGACCGATGACGAAGTTCTGGTTTCTGTTGCAAGAGACCGTGACATTATACCTACAGGTTTTTTTTATGACCACCCTCTCAGCACCGTGCACTCTCAGCTTAGAGTGTTCTCAATTAGCTGCCGACTGCTAAGGGAAATGTGTCCCAATGAAAAGTTATCCATCCGATCTATCTCGAACCCAGGGGCGTTATGCATATGAATCATGTGCTAACCATTACACCTGTGATTTTGTGGACCCTTAGTGGCCCGACAAATAATGTCTGATAGTAAGCGGTTCAGTTCCGTCTAAACCAATGCAAATCTTGTGGAAGAGAGACAACACCATTCATCGCACAGCCTTCAAAAAACATAATTTAAAACAGTTTTATTATTTTACACAGATCTGGACCATATCATCATTATCATCAGTCTTTTATCATCTGCCATTGGATGTAGACTATCTCTAAGATTCGCCACACCTCTCTATTATGGGCGTCGTGGGGCCAAGATTTTCTGAACCTGTCCAGTTTGTCTAGCCATATCATACTCTGCCGGCGTTGGTTCTGCATTTGATCTCTAATGACTCATGTTGTGAATCCTATTGTCCTTCGGTTGTCTGCCATTCTTGCAACATAGCCAGCCCATTGCCATTAGAGCTTCCTGATAGTTTCTATGATGTCTTGGATTTTGAAAAAATATGATTTTTGAAGGTGATTTTTTTTGTAGTCCATTGATGAGACACCCCCCAAAACAAACTTATTGCTAAAAATCAGAATCCGCCAGGATATTTCATTTTTAGAAGATGCCCCCAAGTTTTCGTTGTGTAGAAACTACTGCATTACTCTATCCGGGTTCTCCTCTTCAGTCTTCTTGACATCGCCTCATTCCTCCTAGTTGATTTCACGCTGTATAGTAGTAGTAGTAGTAGTAGTAGTAGTAGTAGTTCATATCAGATTCTTAGCCTGTAAAATATCTTGTTCGTCAGTTAAATGCGCAGATATAATACCAGAAATATCTTGACGCTTATGTTTTGCTTTGTTTTCAATTATGTTAAATTCAGTTTTTATTTACCATTTTAAGGAGGCCAGTATCCTTCATTTTGGTACGGTACCATGTACTGAAATCGGCAAAGAAAAAATTATTCAAGGAGTGTTGAAGACTAAGGCGAATAACTTATCAGAGGGTAGCTAGAATTATGACTAGAGATTAGGAGAAAAACTGAAAAAAAAAAAAAAAAGACAAAATCTGCGACAAAACTAGTTTTAGAGAAATCAACCGAATCTTACCGGAACAAGGCTGTACAATTACGTCAGTGGAATATTCACCAACCACAAAGATAGAAATTGTTCTAGCATTCATACTAATTCACTGTGGTGCACCCACGTGGCCTGTGAATATTCCGAGGCATATTGTTGCAATTTGGGGATATTATATTGTTTCTCCTTAAAACAAGCTATCAAACGCCGTAGTCTCTTCTCCACAGATATTAAATCCCAGAAAAGATCGTGGATACCGATGTTTGAGTATGAATTTTCGAACTGAATAATTAACTCACGTGCCCGTGACATCATAGAAACTATTAAAAAACTCAAATGGCAATGGGCAGGCCATGTTGCAAGGATGAAAAACGATGGACATCCCATCTCACAACATGGATCCCCAGAGATCACATAAGAAACCGAGGCCGACAGAACACAAGATGGAGAGATGAACAAGACAGATTCAGGAGATACTGGCTCCACGACGCCCATGATAGAGAATTGTGGCGAATCCTGGGGAAGGTCTATGTCCAACGACGGACGTTAAAAGACTGATGATGATGAGGAGGACTCCACAGGTTGACAACCCGAAAATTTGTCCTCTTCTGATTGAGGTATAAATAAAATAATTGATTATAAACATGAAAATAAAGTAATATTCTCGTTAGGTTAATGCAAAAATTCACAGCACCATCGATTGCGCAACATTAATGAAATCTTTGAAGTCAGGGCTGCGAGAGCAGGATTGAACACACGATCAAGAAGCCTGTACAATGTTTTAACAACTTGGATTATGTGAGGATCAAAGTCCCGACGATATTGGTGAGCAAAACGAACTTGCTGACAAGTAAGGTGTTTATTGAGCTTAGCTTGGTCTTAAATGGGGGCCAAACCTAGCCCGCCGACCTGCGGGCTCATTTTATCCGTTCGCTGACTTCATTGAATTTGTGACGCTGTATGAAAACAAGAATGAGGTGTCCAACATTCGAGGTAGAAGTATCAGGAGGAGATTGAACAAGAGCAAGAAGGTTTTCTTTGAGTCAATTGATTCTCATGATTGTAAAATATAGAAATATTTTGATAGTATTATTTTCAATAAAAATCTCTTATGGCCTTTTTTTGGCGTTTTTAATAACAAAAATGCCGAACTCGTACATTCCTTTATTATATCACTACAGTGGGTTTCTTAATGATGTCACACCTTTTATGACATCGCACCACTTCCTTCCTCCCTATTTCGACCGACCGACCGACCGACCGAAATGCGTCCTATAGAGATGTGTAGAGACATCCGAAGGAATTTTGCTTATCTATTTCGGGTTAACCACAATGTTCCCACAGCCATACACCATTGTATATACCCCGATAATGAAAAACACTCTGGTAATTAAAATGGAATAAAAAACAGATGTTGTGCTTATCCCCCAAAAAACTTGTGTAGTACTTTTTATTTAAACGATGGTTTGTTTGCATGAGGACATTTCTTTTTCAGCCACCTTTTAGTCTTCATAATTCCATCTTCACAGAACCTTTTTTTTTTTTAATCTCCCCATCAAAAAACTGCTCGACGTATCATTTGGAATTACTGAAATACGTTTCCTCCACGAAGAGAATTCTGCAAAACCCAGAAAAAAATGAAAATCTGAATGTTCATTCTCTGGTGAGTATTCGGATAATTGATAGTTTCCAAAGTAAAATTAAACAATTTCTGTCATCAAAAAAATGTATGGTCGGCATTATTTTGAAGGTATATTGTACCCTTTCTCTAAACTCTGTTGGCACATCGATAAGTCCGCACCACATTTGGGCAACCATAGGCCTGCAGCAGCAAGTTTTTGCCAATCTAAGCATTCATTCAAAATTTTACGTAACTCGCCATCACAGTTCATAATTGAACAGCCGTAGCGTCAACGTTTAAAATTATGAGAAAGAAAAATTCATCGAAGAATAAATATGGTTAGATTTATGACATCACAGACGTTTTCCACTGGAAAACATCTTAAATATCGTTAAAAAAACGTTTGGAAACATTTAGATTCAGTGAAATATAGATTTTATTTCAGGATAAAAGCACCTAAAATGGTGTGAAAAAAAAACAACTCGAAGTATCTTGATTTTGGAGAATCTAGATTTTATTTATAAACCCGTCAAAATAGGCACAAAAGGGTAAAAAAAATCTTTTCTTTTCTATTTCAGAAATGAAAAAAAAGAAGTTTTTATAAGAGATCAAGTGGAATTTTGATGCCAAATTTAAAGTCTGTAGACAAAATGGTTTATCCAGGAGCGCCAAAATATACAAACAAACAAACACATTAATTCACAGACATATGGAGAAAGGATAGAACTCAGCGCCATCTTTAATAGCGACGGTTGTTCATTCTTTCTCAGAAAGTCAATTCTATGATTTATATCGTAAAATTACTTTTGTTTTGCCTCAACAAGTCAATTATAAAACAATTGCTATTCATATGTTTGTTTAAAATAGAAATAAGTTGAGCTTTTTACAATACTATCAATATTTCTCAAGTAAATGTGTGGCCTGGATATAAATGAAAAATGTCTTATTTGACCCGCTAGATCAAAAAAAAAAAAAAAAAAAAAATGCCCCTAGCCTGATGGGAGAAAAAAGGTTTTCTTTCCACTATAAATATCTATCGTTCAATATGATTTCTTTCCATGCCAATGCACTCAATTCTGTGGTTGAATTTTAATCACATAATTCGGACAATATACAATGGATGTTTCAGATCTAAATCCAGGTAATACCTACGTGTCATAGCCAATTGATTAAGTTTAAACGACTTTCCTCTCGGCGAAACTCAATTATTTTGAAGTATGAAGACCTCTACATTCTAACCAAATATCATTTCGAATAAAATAAATAAACTTTGATTCGATACTAGAAACCAAAACTGTTACCAAAATGTACAAATTTATTCAGTTTTTAAGTTGGTGTGGTTGAATGGCAGATTGGCTATATATGTGTTTATGTGTTGCACATATATATATATATATATGTATATATATATATATATATATGTGTGTGTGTGTGTGTGTATATATATATATATATATATATATATATATATCAAATTGATGAACATTTATATTTTTTGTCATTTTTCCGTAAAATATTGAACAACTACAATCACAAAGAATCAAAATTAAAATTGACTTATTTCAAATCACCTCGGGGTTATAGATGCAAAGATCTTATACGGGTGTGCTGTAAGAAGCCGAATCTAAAAATATAATAGTTGAAGAATGACCCACCAGATCTAGCTCGTAGCCAAATGAAATAGAATAACAATCTAGCGGCTACAGAAATCGATCTTGAGTCCAACAGGACTACCGTGTACTGTCATCTCACCAGCTGAGCTAACCAACCTTAAAATACGCTTTAGTGATCATTCTGTCGGTTATATATACATACATATATATGTATATATATATATATATATATATATATCATTCTGTCAGTTATATATATATATATATATATATATATATATATATATATATATATATATATATATATATATATATATATATATATATATATATATTTATATATATATATATATATATAATTTTATACATACGTATTTATGTATACCTGCCTTCAGTATCGTCCATAAATGAGTGCATCCAACCAATTTTAGTAGAAACTTGATTTTCTTCTTAACTAAACTCAACTTGATTTCATTAATTCTTATCGATCATTACCAAAATAAAAATGAATATTATCAATTATTATTCATGATCAAACTATTGATTTTAGATAAACCTTTTTTGGGGTGTATTCATTTTTGGACGGCGTCACATTTGTTTCTCCGGTGAAAGAGTTTTATTCGTATATAATATCTGATAATATCTGTTTTAAATACGTAATAAAATGATATAATCCTATGTTTAGTTTTGAAGAAAAAATAACTTTCTTTTTGAATAAGAAAAGTGATCGAGGTCTACTCATTCATGGGCGATACTATATACAAAAGGCCAGGGTTAGGGGCTGGGGGTACTTGAGAAAATGTGTGGAAGACTGTGGTTCTTATACTTAATGAAAAAGTTGACTGTACATTTGTGGGTTAGTCTCCCTAGACTTTAATTGATAAACTGTTCCTCCCGGGTAAGTACCTGCCGACCACATCACATGTCAAAAGCAACGCACCTGCCCAAACAGGTACACGAAGATGAAATGACATGTGCACACTCTCACAGTTGCACACACACACACACACACACACACATTTAATCAAGCACACATATGCACCTAAATTGGTAAGTATATATACATGCTCTGAGAGAGGGATACGCACCCACACTCTACTCAACCTTAGTATGCACTTTTACAGTGTAACACTCACACACACGTGCGTACACAGACACACACATATAGAGATATATACATTCACATACACGTACACATTCCACACACACACGCATATATATATATATATATATATATATATATATATATGTGTGTGTGTGTGTGTGTGTATACATATATAAGATGATCATAGAGTCTGTAATCCTGTCCTAATTATGTTCAATTATATCTTTAAAAAAGAAACTATGCTAGACAGAGAGATGACTGTTGAGGCATTACGTTGACCAATTAATAGAATTTTTCTTTTCTGTACAGGTGGCGCAGCAATTACCAGGATCGAAATGGCGTCTGATTGTTTGAAATCAGGAACAGGTTTTGTGCTCATCCTGTAAATATGAGGAATTATACTCAGAAAGAAAAAAAAATGAAGAAATATCTATCCTAACAACTAGTTTCGACTGCCTTCTTCAAGGTAGTACTTCATTTGGTGGGAAGTAGATGATCATTTACTGTTCACAAAGAAAGTGACAAAATTCAGAACCAAATTTGGTTGGTATCTCAAAATTTTAATCAGCTTCCATCTTAATTTTAATTATCAGTTGATTTTTCATCTCAACAGACCAAAACCTTACGGCAACAATAAATTGAAAATGAAATTAATTAGGAATATCTAAGACAATTCTCAAAACATACAATCAGTCCAATGATCCTATATATGTATATATATGTATATTAAGAAGTGGATTTATGTGATCTGACAGAATGAATTACAAATTGCGTTATATTATATAGAAATTTATTTGAAATGATCTCCCATCGTTACACGTTAAATATATCGCTCAGTTCAAACAGCATAAATGGGGCCGCTACAGGAATCAAAACTCCCACTGATAGGGTAGCCGCTTAAACGTGGCTTGGCTCTTAGCATCGAAAGCAATTATTCGAACCTTTGCATTACCAGCAATTGTAAAAGCCTCGCTACAGTGAAATGACCTATCTGTGGCAGGTTCGATTCCTGCAGCAGCCCTATTTTCTTTAATTGTTTAATCTATCTACGTTGTCTAAATTGAGAGATACATTTACCGTGTAATCATGGGAGATCATTTTAAATAAGTTTCTACATAATAAAATTCAATCTATAATTCATATAAATATATATATATATAGATAAACAAAGTGACACAGAAAAGTGTGACAGAAGGTGAGTAATTAAACAAGAACAGCTGTTATGTGGAATAAACGCCCTTCTGAATGCTTTTTTCTGACTCGTACGATCCTACCATCCTTAAATCCATAGTGAACAAACGTTTTACCCAAAGTTAGTTCCTTATTTCATTCTCTTATTGCTATTCATTTCCAGTGTTTCTCTCATAAGTCATTTTAAATCTCTTGATGCTTTTTTGGTGATTTCTTCATTTCAAACATGTTACATTTTAGTGTTTCCTACTTTCACAATTTTAGCATCAATAAGCAACTCTAACGTGTTTTACTGGTCTTAATTTTGTGGCATAAATAATTCCTTTTTTTTTTTAACTAACCCTTCGATGTGAGGAGTGTCCAGAAGCTCCTGCTTAAGCTGACCAAAAGTAAAAAAATAAAAAAAATAATAATCACAACCGTATCTTAGCAACAAATTCTGCAATGTTCCATCTAAAAATCGTTTCGGTACACAAACTGAATGTCGTGCATTCAAATTTAAACTTTCAAATAGATGTTTATTGGTCAGGATCCTATACTAATATCATTCAAATAATAAGGCTGCAATGAAATTAATGTAAAATGAATTGCTAATGATTTATTATCGAAATGCATCGAAACCAAGAACAGATGGATTTTCAGTGATCAGGAATTGATAAAATCAATACTAACAATGCTCGTCCATAGGAATAGAGCACTCTGGTGGATGAGGAGTTTCTGCGTAAATGAATATAATGCTCAAATTCAGCCTTACTGACCACCCAGTTCTGTAGTCCAGAGGTAGGATATCGGCCTCTGGGTCCGATGTGAGGGTTTCATTTCTGCCCCGTGGTACTGGATAGGATAAAGTCTATAGCCTCACTGAAGAGATGTGATACATCGAAACAGGTGCCTGTGGATGTCACTCTCTCTCTCTCTCTCTCTCTATATATATATATATATATATAATATTTATGTATTGAAAGTGATTTTAGTCAGGATTTAATCCAAATGATACTGATAGAACTGGTTTATTATATCCGTGATGTAAATGCGTTACTAAGGATTTTACTATAGAAATGCACTGAAAATATTTTTAAAAAAATAGGGAATGGCTATTGGTCCGGATTATTTAGATGTAACTGACAAAATAGGGTTATTAAATGCATCGTATAAGTTCATTACTAATGATTTTACTATAGAAATGCAAACAAAATTAGGGAGTTTGGATTTGTCTTGAATCAGTTCAAATATTACAAGCAGATAAGGTAATTTTATATATATATATAAATACATTACTAATCATTTTTTGTTTTGGGAATTGAGAGGGAAAAGGGATTGTCATTAATTTGGATTTATTGCAAATATTATTGTCAGAATATGTATTATGTGAATGCATTAATAATAATTTCATTATCTAAAATGTATTGTCAGTGGTCAGAAATTGATGCATATTAGTCTTAAGGGTATGGATCATCATAAGTACTAAACCTGTCAAAAATTACGGCTTATAATGAATATATGGACACACATTACGTTTTATATTCATGGATAACAGAGATGTAAATCGCTGTGAGCTTCGAAGATAGCATTCTGTTGACCACAAACGGATATTCATTTTAATTTTTTGTGCTTGTTTTTATTACTTTCATGATTTTTCTATCACTCTTTAAATTAAGCATTTTTATTACGCCATTAGAAAATGAATGAAATTTTATTTTATTTCATCAGTTTTGAAAGTTCGCCCGAAAAATGACAATATTATCAACTACGAAATAAGCGGCGGATATCAAACCTTTCACGTCAAGACATTAATTTCAAACACGTGATATTCAGTAAATTTAACCTAAATCTTGATTCTCAGCTCAACACGCTAATAATGAACTTTGTAGATTGAATCTTGGCTCATATAGGGGACCAAATGGAAAAGATGTTGAACATGCGTTTTTAAACAAATTTGGCTCGGTTAAGAATGAAACATTTGATTAGGTTTTATTCCAACTCCAAGGACTTCTTCTTTCAGGTCGCTTCTTCACTTGAGACGTCGGTAATCGTGGCTCCGTGTTTATAATAAACCGTCTGATCTCCTGATAGCTCATATATTCTCTCTTTAAATTTGTCCACAACTCGTTGCTGTAAGGAGATGAAACCATTTCATATATCATTGTTCAAAAATTGATTGAACAGTATTGAATATGCTAATGCCATCTTTGGACAACCTGTCGTCATACGTGAATATCAACTTACTGTTATATAGACTAGATGAATATCTCTAGCACTTGAACTGCATCAGACTCATCATATAAATTTGAAATGCTCAAAATGAAATTCAATTTTACTTTGTCTGCTGTGTCCCTTAGCTTGACAGAACACATCTGCACATTCTTAAATATCAGGTGTTGATAATGTATATTCACTGCATTTTTTACTCCAAGAACACTCAAGCAGACGTGTATGAACACATACACAGGTGCACACACAAACATAGCGAGTGTATGTGTGTATGTATGCGTGTATTCTAACAAGTATAACATATACTCCCCCCAATGTCATCTATCTTAAATCAATACGCATCAATTGATATATTTTATTGTTTGTTATTATGACATTGTTAACTCTTTCAATGCAAGTTCAATTACCAAAGGACTTCCCTGTTCAACTAGAATCGAGTAAAAAATTAGTTTTATTAAGTAAATTGAATTCCAAGGAAACTTAATTTCAATTACGGAGAATATCCATCAAAGGTGCACTTACTTCTTCCCCACAAAAATTTAATTCCTGCTTCCGTAGAAATAAATATGTTTGTAGTGATACACACCCACCAGCAGTGTTATACACTCACTTACAGTGATATACACTCACTTACAGTGTTATACACTCACTTGCAGTGTTATACACTTACCTACTGTGTTAAGCACGATCAAAAACCAATAAAACATTATTACAGACAAGTATGCGATTATACACAGATATTTACAGTGGCTCTAACAATTAAAAGTGCTGATTACACTGTACAACTTTGTTCCTATTTTTTTTAAATTCCTGTATAATAAGTGTTATTTTCTATTTGGATATATCTAAAAAGGATAGAAAATGTCAATTACACCTTTCAATCTTTGCTTTTGCGACCAGAACAGTGATGATTTGAAATCTATTTATCTCCAATTAGACAACGGGTGAATTCGCACATTTTAATCGCATAAAGTAAGAAAAAAATATCACGCATGGATATCATTATCCTTATCACAAAGGCATAATTTGAAGGGAAAATAGTCATTTTCTATACTTTTTACACAAAAGCAATTAGAAAATAACACTCACTACCCAGGAATAAAAATCGCGATGCACAATGTAATCACAAACGAGTATGTGTCCATATGCAAGTATATGCAGTGGTTCTGACGATTAAAGTGCTGATTATTTGAGTCACTGGCTCGGGGCAGACACATTTCTGTTTTAATTTCACTGCAATGAGTCTCAGCTTTTGTCAAATTCGTAAAACTCAACTGCGATAAATTTAAGTTTAAATACGCGGGCGTCATACGCTCTGTTGTATCTCATCAGGGCTTAGAATAAAAAGAGAGAAATTACCTCTTCACACCGACAGCTTAAATAGATCAAACGTAATTAAACCCTAAGGGCCCGGGTG
>OY735231.1:16557026-16564526 GCA_963457665.1 Thysanoteuthis rhombus | reverse complement strand
ATTGAAGAAAAAGGGGCTGCGGCAGGAATCGAACCTGCCACCGAGAGGGTAGTCGCTTCAACGCAGCGATGCTCTTACCATAGAGCTAAACAGCCACCGGTAATGCCAAGGCCAAATAAGTGGACACACAGACACACACACCAATATATATACATATATATATATATATATATTTATATATATATATATATATATATATATATATATATATATATATATATATATATATATATATATATATATTTATATATATATATATACATACATATATATATATATATATATATATATATATATATATATATATATATATATCAGCTTCTCATATTTGCAAATGTTCTTTCTTGCAGATATTGGGAGTATTGAAATTTCCAAAATGAGTTGCTTGTATTGTATATCTAGAGCTTTTGATTATTTGCTGAGTCATTTTTATGGTGGTTTCTGGTCCTACTTTTGATACTAGTAATATATGTATGCTCTTGGGTTGTGGTTTTATTGTTTATGTAAGTCAGGTAATAGTGTTAATTATTCTATTTATATGCATTTCAGAGTGTAAACGCCTATTTCATATGGAATTCTATTGATTTTAGATTGTATTACAATTAGGATTGCATCTAATATTTGAAGTGATCTTAGCTTGTAGCAGTTTATACATTTTTATTTATATGGTATTTTATTGATTTTATTGTGATGAGGATTGCTCCTAATATTTCTCAGATTGTAGCTATTTGAATATATATATATCTATATATCTATATCTATATCTATATCTATCTATCCATCTATCTATCTATCTATCTATCTATCTATATATATATATATATTTATATATATATATATATATATATATATATATATATATATAATTCGGACTATAGGGAGAGAAGCAGATTCAGGAGTGAAAGATCGTGGAAGTAAAGTTTATTTATCCGTATATTTTTTCATTGATAGTCTAGACATGTTTCAGGGAGTATTCCCATCTTCAGTAGTGTATGCTGTGTGTATGCATACCTTTTAGAGGTTAGTGGTTTGCTGTGAAATATAAGTCCACCAACAAGAGCTTCGCCTTGTGATCAAAAAATGGTATCCCATCTGCTAAGGTCATCTGGTTATATATATATATATATATATATATATATAATTTTAACTTAATTTCCATATTTGCCAGAGAACATTTGCTGTTGTCTTTCAAAATATAGTGTTCAATATAAATTGGAATAGAGCTATATAAAAAATGATTGGAAAAAAAACAACAAAAAACAAATCTGTTCTATACTTGGGTAAAATGAACCAATTGAGAAGTACAGTAAAGTACGAAACATGTTTCGGGAATACATATTCTTATTTTATTCAATTTTATTCATATATATATATATATATATATATATATATATATATATATATATATATATATATATATATATATGTATATATATATATATATATATATATATATATAATGCATAATTCTATTCATTTCAATTATATATGTATATATATATATATATATATATATATATATATATATATAGTCTCAAAAGCTTTACAGCTTTAAACACGAAACATTAAAAAAAATTCCAACATATTTTTGTGTCACTTCAGTCACATATTGCCCAATACCTGTCAATGCAATTTATGAAATTTTTTTCCGTGTTTTTTTTTTTTTTTTTTTTTTTTTTTCCTTGCTTCCCCTACACTTTGTTATTATGGTACAATATACGCATTTTCTCTTGTAAGTATCCCCAGTTGTTCACTAAGTAAACATTTTGGGGATTTAAAAAAACAAAACAGTCATATTAACATGGCACCCCACCAGTGTTGATCAAGCACTGCCCCCTTTATTATATAGTTGATGCAATACATGTCGTATATCATTTCATATAAACCTTTATTTGTATTGTATATTGATATTATTTTATATTCTGTAACATTTATTTTTTGAAACGGGGTTTACCCTTAAAACGTTTATATATATATATATATATATATATATATATATATATATATATGTGTGTGTGTGTGTGTGTGTGTGCGTGTGTGTGTACATTACCAGAAATCGAGATACCAGTTTGATCTTAATCAACAATTGATAGATCGATTACCTATCAGATTATAGGTGTATTTATTCAGATGAGGATTCGTACGTAAACCTACTTAACTTAGACTTATACATCAGATAACGATTTGCCCTCAGACTCTATATTTGACCCTCCCTATCGATCTGTTTTGGATGTCCCATCATTAGATGTGACAGTAAATTGTGGGTCGTATCGGGTCGGTAAACGGATTCCCCAACACATCAGAACTGGCCTTGAGTCACTTTCTTGCCATTGTCGAACGACAAATAAATATTGACTCTGATTTCAGTATCCATTCACCTTTCCAAATGAACAAAACAGGACACGAGGTTTTTTACCCTGGGAACCCACAAACGGGCCCGCGCCAAGCTGGTAGCAGACCCTGGCCTCATGGGAAATACAGGTTTCATTTCCAACTGCTCATTACGTATTTTCGTAATCAGTGCTACATGCATATGATTTATGTATGCCCATATCCATGTGGGATATATTCATGTACATGTAAAGCGCACATTGGATTCTGAACAGAACAGAAAAGAACTAAAACAATATATAAAGAAAAGATAATTGCCAGACTTTATCTTTGGAATGTATATATGACTAGTATGAATAATTAAAGCATATCAAAAACAGATAAGTCAATCAATAGAACCGGTATGCGACCAGCGTCTTTGGCAGTATGCTGTGCTGGGGTGATCAATTAAAAAAATGGAAAAAAGGGGTGAGTGTGCTTTGTTAAGAGTTATCAATGAAAAAATTGGAAAAAAAGGGATCAGTGTATGAATATACCTCTTGTACCTTTTGTTGGTTGGTGATCATTAAAAAGAGTTCGAATTGAAGAAGAAAAAAAGTAGCGTGAATAATGCCAGGCTCAAATAAGGATCAAATTAGCATTAACTTAAATTAATTCATGACCCCCAACTAAAAACCATTTTTGGTGAAAAATAGAACAACTCGATTTTTCTTGATATAATGAGGAGCAATTGTTGAAATGCTCAGCCCTTTAGCTCAATTGGACCGACCTGCATGCATGAGACATGAATAGTTAAGCCTGACTGCCGCAGGGCCAAACTCCACTCCAACTTTCACTCCAAACATTACATTATATTAGAATAAATTATATATATATATATATATATATATATATATATATATATATATATATATATATATTCTATTAATGTGTTTATATATAAGGATGAAATTAGACCGTGCATATTTGTTTTATATGTTCTCGGCAATGTCTAAGATTTAGCTCAATTAGCAAGACAGCATACCGGAAATCCTTTAGTTTAAATCACATATGTGGATTTAATATATCGGTTTTGCCCCTAATTTTTTGGCGAGGATTGTTCTTGTTGATCTAATCAACTCTAGTTTTTATAGTTCGACAGACACTTGACTGACAGCCAGACCCACTCAAAAACTCGACAAAACTATGTCTAGGTTGACAGCTTTCGTTGAGTATTTCTAACAATAGAGAAGAGTACTGTAATAAGAAGTAATGGGTGGAATTTATTTGTATTAATCTTACTTACAATACTAACATTTTGCACTAAACCCCTCTTTTGACTCAATATATATCAATATAATTTACTGAAGGGTTTTCCCCTTATCCCAATAAGGAGCTGTAGTTCCCTTCAAAATGGTAGGCCCATGCCAACTAGCCCCCCAGCCCGCCACTGCCCCTTTCAGTGAAATAGAGAGGTACAACCGTAGTGTTGGAAACTCCAGAGATCCTGTACTCTTTTTTTTTTTTGTATATATGAAGATATAAAGAAAGTGAATATTACCCTGTTCTTGTCTCGACGGACAGTACCCAAACCAGGACAGAGCCTATGCAGATCCTTGGGTGTCCAGTTGTCAGAACATACCCCTCGACCTTGCTGATATAATCCAGAGGAAAGCAGAGAGCAGTACGTCTCTGCAATGGGAGCTGCCGGGAAGAAATCAAACCGGGCTCCAAACTGTCTTTCTGGTTTGTAATCAATTGTCCTTCTCTTAGACTGGCTGCCTTCCCAATGCTACAGAGCTCAATCTGACCTACTATCTTACACATAGGTAGGGGATTAATAGATGGATTCATCCCTTTTCCCAAGGGTATTTGTACAAATTGAATATAAACAGTCCCGACCGGAGTTTGAACACGGGTCGCTGATTACCATATCTGAGTCGTTACCGACTACGCCAATGGCATATAGAGATAATGATAACGATCGAATTCACTAAACTGATTCGTTATACTATCCATTTGTCTACTGTAGACGTCCAAGTTTATACGCAGGTACCTGTTTATGAGTGATTTTATGGATAGATGTAGAAGTTTGAGCATGTAAATATCATAATGGACATGTACATGTCTGCTACAGTCTATTCTTATATTTCTTGGAGTGCAGTTTTCGACTTTTTTCTCATGGATAAAATGATATGAAAATACTGATTGAGATAGATATGGACTTATTGTGACGGAAGGATAGATGCGGGAAGAATGAGATATATAGATAGATAGATAGATAGATAGATAGATAGATAGATAGATAGATAGATAGATATGAACATAGATAGATATGAACTTACTGATAGATAGATATATATGACCAGACACACGCACACACACACACACACACACGCACACACACACACACACACACACACATATATATATATATATATATATATATATATATATATATATATATATATATATATATATTGAGAGCAAGGGGAGAGAGAGCGAGAGAGAGAGAGAGAGAGAGATGATCAGGCTTAGATAGACAGATAGATGAATAGATAGATAGATAGAAATGGATACACCAAGATAGATAGATAGATAGATAGATAGGTAGATAGATAGATAGACGGATAGATAATGAACCGACTGATAGACATATATATATATATATATATATATATATATATATATATATAGAGAGAGAGAGAGAGAGAGAGAGAGAGAGAGAGAGGGGGAGGGAGGGAGAGCGTGGTGGAGAGAGAGATATATAGATCATAGCATATTACGAGGACTATTAGTTTCAGCTAATAGTTTGACACAAAGAAAGCATATATGTATATAGAGAGGGTAAGAGAGAGGTGTGTGGAGTGTGGATTGTGAAGGTTGGGAAGCATATGAGACAAACCTTGTTAAATGGAAGGAGACAAGACCTTTCTAGAATAAACAAGACCCCAATATGAGGATCTGTTGATTTTTGTCTCCAATCTTTAAAGAGCGACTTCACACAATTTATGTGCCCCTGCCACAAGTTTTACGTATCGGTTCACTGATATATTATGTCATGGAATAACATGGCTTAAAGAGCATTAAATCTTGGTCGGATTAAATAACCCAGGTCTCTTTCCCCCACCCTAATGTTACCTTGCAGACACCGGTCTTGGGGGGAGTAACTGAATATCGTATAACTATCAATATAGATCATTCAAATTCATGTGTCTTACTTTCTTGTTTACAAGGTTTTTCTTTTTTTTTTCTTCTTTTTTACTTCTTTTTATTTCATTGTTTTTGATCTTTCTTCTTCGTTTTCTTCTTCTTCTTCTTTTCTGTTTTTTCTTTTTTCTGTCTCCTTTTTCTCTTTTGTCCCTTCTTTTCTTCTCCTTTTTCTTCTTTTTCTTTCTTACTCGTTTTCTCCTTCTTCATTCCCTGTCTTTCTCCTCCTCCTCCTCCTCCTCCTTCTTCTTCTTCTTCTTCTTCTTCTTCTTCTTCTTCTTCTTCTTCTTCTTCTTCTTCTTCTTCTTCTTCTTCTTCTTCTTCTTCTTCTTCTTCTTCTTCTTTGGTGCCAGTGACTGGTGGTCTGTCTATCTTGAGAATTGTACAGATGGCAAATTTGTTGACATAAAGGAAACTGTTCATCATGATCATGGATAATGTTATCAAGCAGTTGTTCTTACTAAATTCAGTTGGTCCTAAACGCTCCATTTAAGATGAATTCAAGCGATATTATAGAAACAAGTCTTATAAAAAACTAGTGTAAATTGTAAAAAAAAAAAGAATAAAAAAGGTAAACCAACTCCTGAAAACAAATAATTAAAGCATATTAAAAACAGATTAGTCACTCACTGAGACCTGTATGCGACCAGTGTCTTTTGGCAGCATGCTGTGTTGGGGTTGATCAATTAAAAAAATTGGAGAAGTGGTGATCAATGATTAAGTTACTTCTTTCGCCTTTTGTTGGACAGTAAATGCTACCGGACAAAAACGGAGGAACCCGTTTAGCCTAAACTTACATTGCAAATTGACCCTCCCCACACATGCACACTAAGAACCGACTTGGAGAGCTAGGGTTCATAACAACAATTTTTTTTATACCTAATAAGGGGCTAGAGTTCAAATTTTTACCTCTCTAATTCTATTAGTGCAGCCAATACATGCAGTACATACATACATACATAGCCAACCAGCTAAACCAACTTGAAAACTGAAGAAACCTATGTTGACAGTTTTGGTTGACGGTTTCTGATAAACTTCTACATCGAACCACGGACGATGTGTCGAAAGAAGAGTTTGAGAATTGGTTGGCTATTAAGTTAAAGTAGCTGCTTCAATGACAGTGTTGGAACTACATCAGATTGTTACCAATGTAGCTGGGAATAAAAGAAAAAAAATAGCCAAATTTAGAGTTCCGCCATCACAGTCAATAATTGAACAATTATAGCGTCAAATTTCGAAGTCATGTAAGAAAATATTCAATCAAAGAATATTTATGATCAGAATAAATTCAATCTATGACATCAGTGGCGTTTTCCTACGAAAAAACGTCTAAAATCGATTAAAAATCATCTAGAAATATCTAGATTCTGGAGAATCTGGATATTATTAATCAACCTGTCAAAACAAGGCACAAAAAAAAATCAAAGAAGTTTTTTTTCCAAAAATTAAAAGCAATATTTTTAGAAGGGATATAACGAAGTACTGATGCAATAATCCAAATCAGTCGGAAAGAAAAAAAAAACAAAAAAAAAAACAAAAAACAGCAGGAATGTTGGAACACACATACAATCACATGAACCAACACACATAAAAAATGATTGAACCGATCGCCATCTTAAATGGTAACAGTTGTTCAACACTTCTAATCACCCAATGCTCAAATACGAGAAGCTCTTAAATACTTCGTCACGACGTGTAGCATAGATGAGAATTCCAAAAGCATAACAAGCACGTTCAAATTATCAATGGGCTATTAAATACAACCCGTCTACTGCAACGATTACAGAACTGGGGTCCATGAAATAATACCCAGGAGTCCTTAGACACCGGGAAGCCCTTCGAATAATGCTCGGGGTCCCGTCTGAACCAGATATTGAGAATTTCGTGGAATAGAAAGAACATCACGCTTCAAACAGCTATCTCAATTACTCAATAACTGTACTCAGATCATATATCAGGATTAAAACAAATTTAATCTAT
>OY735231.1:16524526-16552026 GCA_963457665.1 Thysanoteuthis rhombus | reverse complement strand
AGAAGTAGCCTTCTACATCCGTCGGATCCAATCTGACATGAACAGGGGCATTACCGATTTGGCCACGGAGACCCAACAGACAGTGAAATTTGAAATTATTCATAAAGCTACACTATCACTTTTATTTATTTCCGATAAATGCTCCTCACTTGACAATCATGAAATGTAAAACGACAAAAAAAAAAAAAACAAAAACAAAAAACAACAGTGATGATTATAAGTAAACGTTTTGGGGCAATTTCTTTGATCATGGTTCATCTACTTTACGGCAACCGTGGATACCAAATATTCATGATATATAAACGGCCAACTAGATTTTTCTGACTTAACACCCACTTCAAACCAAAATTGAACATCGGCAACCACTTCCTGTTTAAGCTTTGCAGTACAATGAACGAAACATTGTGTTCAAAAGATGAACCGATAGAGAGACAGTAGTCCAAAAAAACATAATGATACTCAGTCAGCTAAAGAAAATCAAACAGGCATAATAAGTATGATAAGAAAAAGTTGTAAAAAAATGAATGATGGAAACTCTTCATGGTGAAAATTATTGCTTCATTAAATATTTCATGAAATAATTGAGACAGGGTTTTCAATTCAAATTAATTAATATTTCCGGTGAATTAAAGTAAATAAGGCGATTTATAGATGAGAAGATTAATTTTTTTGTTTTGTTTTTGGTAATAAGTATCAAGTTTTGTCATTTGGCACTAATACCCTTGGGAATAGTATGAATCCAATTTTCCCCCAGGCAGCTCTTCTTGTGCGTTGGGCTAGCACCCTGGTCATGTAAAAGCCCACAATTGCTGCAAAATTGATTGGGTTTCTGTTGATCCTTCGAAATAATAGCAATTGGAATTATAGCCCGATTTGTCGAGTGACCAGAAACAACTTATTGAGACTATATATATATATATATATATATATATATATATATATATATATATATATATATATATATGGGGGAGGGTACGTGCATGTGGTACTAAAGCGGCCAAGCGGTTTTAAACATTCATATCTTTTTAGTTTTAATAATTTCAAAAAAACTGTTTTAATAAATGAGATACATAAACAAAAGGAATTTCATTAACTTAGGTACGGAAATTGGATTCTTTTAAATGCCCACCATTTCATAACTTCACAAATCTTTGCTCTATCAATAACATTCTGCATAACATTTCAAAGGATATCTGCTCACCTGCCCACATTTTCAACTGTTATATATATATATATATATATATATATATATATATATATATATATATATATATATATATATATATGCCTCTGGGTCCGGAGCTAAGGTTTCGACCCTAACTAGCGGAACCTGAAGAGATATTAAGTCTATAGCCACACTGAAGAGTTGTAATACAACAGCTGGCTGTGGATGATACACTTATCAATTATATATATGTGTATATATTCTGTACAAATAGAGTAAAATAGTGAAAGATAAAAAACTTTGTTAGTATCGTACACAACGATCATTTATTCTTCATAAATCTTTTACTCGATATAAATTGTAAATACTAAATCTTATCGAAAATAGATAGATAAATAAATAAATAAATAAATAATAATAATAATAATAATAATAATAATAATAATAATAATAATAATAATAATAATAATAATAATAATAATAATAATAATAATTGATGCATTAAAATAAATTGTACCCCCTCCCCATCACTCTGATTTTTAGAAAAACAGTTGACCGGTGTTTTTTTTTAAACAATAAATTATCAAATAATCTTCCATTGTTCCCCGGGAAATTCAGAATCGACCAGTCGGCGTCGAGCAGATAAAATTTGGAAAATTGAATGCCACCGAACTCATGATCCGCCGCTTTGTTGACTTTTATCATGTGCTTAAAAACAGTCCCAACTGATGCCTGTTACTGTGACAGAAACGGTGAGATGGGAGAGTGAAGGGAAAAAAGGCGTGTTAGGTAGTTTTATAAGAGGGTAGGAAGGGAGAAGGGAGAATAAGTATTTTTTTATAAGGGGTCAGGAAGGGAGACTGACGTATGGATTCTACTGATACAATGTGTGACAAACACGGTTCTTTTTAATATATAACTTTTTTTTTTTCAAAAATCCTCTTGGGTGGCGAGCTCACTTTCTCTGCTCATCTTTCTCTGCTTTTAATACGAGATAATTTGATTAATGTTCTCCTGTTTTGGAACGAATCTTTTTTGACAGGCAGGTGCTTGTAAGCACACCCAACAACTGCAACAATTCAGTGTTTAGTCTCCCTTCAAGGCCATTAAAAGAAGAAAAAAAACGATCTGGTTAGTCACTCAATAGAAACTGTCACACAGCCAACGTTTTTTGACAGTACATTGTGCTGTTGATGATCAATTAAAACACAGGAAAAGGGGTGATCAATTAATGGTACTTTTCTCGCTTCTGGTAGCATCAGCAAAAAGTCCAAATAGAAAAAAAAAAAAAAAATAAGCCTTAACCCTTGCTGATAAAGCAATTTACAAAAACCCACATTGTGAATCAACTCCCCAATCCCCAGGGAAAACTATTAGGACATAATTAGGAGAAAATGAACGCAAAATGCATACATAAATATACATGCATCGAATGAATTGGCGAAACGTCGAAATAAATCAAAAGATAATATACGTACAAAATACTGTCAACTAAAATTGTCATTTTACTGTGATATTGTTGGATACATCATAATCTGCAGCGATACACTGGTCGTACATACATAACCAGCCAGGCAGAATCATCAGAAAACGGTAGAAACCCATTTTGACTGTTTTGGTTGATGGTTCTAACAACTGCAAGTTATCCGAAAAGTCAAGAAAGGATTTGATTCTTTCCTATAACACATTGAATATTCTTAGTTGACCAAAGCGTTCGTTCGATTAATCAGGTGACAGTAAGAAAGCATTTTTCTTTTCACTTTCAGCCCGGTAATAATGATTGAACTCGATACGTTTGCAATAGATTGAGAGATGAGATTCCAATGATTTTATGCTGGTACGCTATTAACTCTTTGAGTACGGAGAAACAACGAGGATCGAACTCAGATCCCGAGACCCTGGTTCCCTAACCCAGGTTTCTTGAAACGTTTTTGATCGCAAACTAGATTCATTTTACACTATTATCACGCGACCAATAGATACGTGATAAGCACTTTGACTCAGGGGGTTGAATAATAACTTAGTACAACTAAAAAAACAAAGGCCACGTTACCGTCCTGAAATTTAAATGCAACTGAACTTGTGTTCATTTCAAAGACATAGAGGTGTTGAAAGTATTTTACGCGTATGAAACATGTTTGCCTGCTCTCTCTTTCTCTGTCAGTCTTTCTCGCTCTCTCCCTCCTCTCTCTTCCTCTCCTCTCTCTTCCTCTCCTCTCTCTTTCTCTCATTGAATTCTGTTTCTCTCATTAAATCTCTATTGTTGCTATCCGAGCCTGGCAAAGCTACTATTACTGTAGTGATTTAATAAGATTATCAGATATATTATTGATGACAAAGGTGGTGATAGGATATTCAGATATATTCATATTTCAAATCTGAATTATTTTATTGTCACCAGTATTTTGCTCACTTTTTATTTATTCATGAATTTATTTATTGTGAACCTGCGACCAAATCAGTATATCAGCAGGACCTTGTGACACAGTTCTGGGTAGGGACGTGGACTTTGAAGAACCCTGCCCGAACCACTCGCCAATGACAGACGATCTGAAATTAGATGGATTGTGTTATGTGAATTGTATCTTGATTTTCAATGAAATGAATTTGTAAATATTAGATTAAATAAATATTCAATTATTTGATACATTCCTTCGTTTTCATCTTTATCAAAACATTTATCCGTATATATATATATATATATATATATATATATATATATATATATATATATATATATATATGAAATGTAAATATGAAATATAAATATGAAGGGGTAAAATGTCTTCCTCTGGGTCTGGAGCGAAGGTTTCGATCCTATCTCCTGGTACTGGAAGGGATGTTGGATAGTCTATAGCCACACTGAAGAGATGTAATTCAGCGAAACAGCTGTCTGAGGATGACACTATAGTTCATTATATATATATATATATATATATATATATATATATATATATATATATATATAATGGTGGCTAAAGGTACGAATTTTTCTAATTTCTCTATGATGTGCCTGCATGAATATATATATATATATATATATATATATATATATATATATATATATATATAGAGAGAGAGAGAGAGAGAGAGAGAGAGAGAGATACAAACATAAGTCTCTAGCCAAATGATGAAAAAAATCATTTTAGCCTTTAAATTGATTAAATACTCACTGGCTCTTGCAAAGTTTGTTTACAAGGGTAACAGCATATTGATGGTAATGTTTGCACAGTCAAGATAGTTAAGGGGGTGTGATTTTGCAATGTGCTCTCTCACCTTTTTCCTTGCGCATTACTGTTTATAAGCATTTGAACAAAACAGGAACTTTACTTATATGGCTTAGTTTTGAGAATGAAAAATAGGAACTTCACTCAAGAACGGAATTGTATTGCAATCAGCATAGCAAGGCATGCATTTATTCATGTTTTGTGGTTCAGAACACTAAATTCAATTGAATTGGTTAATGAATCAAACTAAGTATTTTCTATCCAGCTGAAACCTTAATTATTGAGCAATTTGCTTGAAAAAGATGACTAACATTGTTTTTTTTAGAAGAGTTGCAATCTTAGTTATTTAAATAGCGTACAACCAGACCAATGGGAAGAATGCAATCACGGGCAAGAAACAGAGTTTTTGCTTGTTCAGAAACTTACAAGCAGTTTTTTATCACATGGAGAAATCATCCATTTAAGCTCATTAGTACTTGGATAGAAGATTTCGTCGAAAAAAAATACTGTAAACTTTTACATTAATTATGTATGTATATATGCTTTCAACCCCAATTCTCGTCTTGTTTATTTTCGGTCAATTCATCTCTTTCAGTACAACAGTTACGTATTGAGGAACGAACATATCTGGCGTGACAGAATGAATTATAAATTGCATTATATTAAATAGAAACTTATTTAAATGATCTCCCGTCGTTACATGGTTAATATTTCACTCAATTTAGAGAACGCAAATAGAATAAACAATAGAAGAAAATGAGGCTGCTGCTTGAATCGAACCTGCCAGCTATAGGGTAGTAGCTTCAGAGCAACGATGCTCTTACCATTGAGCTAAACAAGCACTGGTAATGCAAAGGCCAAATAATTTGCTTCCAACCCAATTTTTATTCTCGTTTTTTCTTGGTCTATTCGTCTCTTTCAACGTGTGCGTGTGTTTAAATGTTTTTATTGAAAATGTATCGTGTTTGATATTTTAGTTCATTAATGAATAAAATAAAGCAATTTTCTTATATATTTATCATTAGATTTGCATCAGTTTAATAGATTGTTTCGATATTTCCACATCTTTCTGAGCATCTTTCTGGTTAATGCAAAAGTTCACAGCATTTCTCGCTAAAATATATTTTATTCAATACTTATGAACAATATATATATATATATATATATATATATATATATATATATATATATATATATATATATATATGCGTGTGTGTCTGTATATTGTTAATGATTATGATTGATTTGACAATATGAGAGTTTAATGACAATATCAGGTTTGCTGTATGAACAATACGTTAACTTCTACGTTTCACTCAACTCATTTCTTGACAAAGCTGATTTGGGCGAAACGTCGATTCATTTGGGCTTTGAGCCGTTTCATACTGTCATTTCACTCTCGAATACCATTTGGCGTGTTTTTACCGTTGCTATGATTAGAGACCTGATTTTGCAAACAATTTACTACTGCACTGATATAGATCCTCACCGTGTGTTGCATGATAATCTCTCTGGCCATATCTATATATTTATCTACCTATTTTTACGTAGTCTTGTCATACTCCCAACTGATCACTAGTCAAGTCATGTCTATTCATCTATCTATCTCTGCCTATTCATATCTCTTTGAATTAATTGTATCACTTTTGTTTACAATTCCACCCGACCCCTTCCGAGTCCCTAGCAAACCATCGGTAGTGTTGGTGGGGGGGTTAGATCCCAGTCTGTCTCTTTCAACCTGTCACCATCCCTAATAACGCGCAGGTGTAGAGTGACGTCAACCCGTCTTTACCTCACTCTACCCGCGCCCAAGCAAGCGTGTTGTCTGTCACTTATATATGAGGGTGACAAGCGAAGGGGTCGGGGCTGACGGGTTTCACGCCGCCCAAACAACGCGTCCCGTCCCCCCACCCCCGAGAAGCGGGCCATGTATAGCGCTTCCTTCTTCCTGTCCTTTATTTTCACTTTTTTGTCTTATGTATTTGTTTAGGTACTTCGTTGCGCCTTGGTTTGTATGTTAGGTGTCTAGTCGTAGCTGATTGGTTGGCTTCAAAGCTGAGTTGGATAGGAAAGAGGAGTAGTAGGGGTTATTCTAGTGGCTGTTGATCGGTACGTAAATAAAGTAGATCTGATATTGGCTTAAGACAGTGGCTCTTAACCTGGAGTGTACGCACCCACAGGTGTTGATAAAGGCAATTTGTCGGAGGGGAACTTAGCCTGAGTTCAGTTGCGATAAAAAGCAGTATCAATGATGATGAAAGTAAATAGTAGCCATAAAGAATAACTATAAAGATTCACAAAGCTTCGTCCAATAATAAAAATGGAAATAAAATAAAATTGCATTGTATGGAATTAATCTACCCGTAAATAACGAACATGACACAGAAGAGACTGGGACTGAGTGAGTTGAAGGGTCTGATTTGGACTGGTGCTGAATTCCAGTAGTTCGGTGGTAAGAACAGTCGTATGCTCAGCGAGCCACCCGCTGGCATAGAATATCATCAGTTGTATTACTATCTATTATTTCACATTTTAAAAATATTTCTACTATATTTTTTACTAACATTATACAAAAATGAATCTTACTATGTGTTCGAGGCGGGAGAGGGCTTGAATAGACCCCCCCCCTTCTAGATCCTCAAATCTTTTGGTCGCTGCCTTGAATAACATTTCGTTTTAAGTCTGCTACGAGCCTTGTAGCTTTTGAAAGGTCTACCATCCAAGGTTGGGAACCACTATGATGAATATTGGAGGCGGGGGCAGGATTCGAAATCCCTCCCCCATCTCCTGCTACGCCCAGGAGTTTTGAAAATGGTTAGGAACCGCCGAATGAGAGAAAAGAAGTACCACACTTATACAAGCCAGGTTGCTTCAGGGTCAAACTCCGCTAAAAATTCCATTCCGATCGAAGTCGATTATTACAGCTTTTCTATTGTATATATGATAAATGAAAAAAATCTAAGGATATATATCATTTTGTAAAAAATGTGCTTACTTGTCATAGTGAAATAAGTCCGTGTGTATCAGCATGATACATTTTCGTTATTATCTAAGACTTGTCAATTCAGCACAGTCAGTAGGATAGTCTACTGGCAATCAATTGGTCGTAAATACAAGGGAAACGTTTTGTTTATAGCTGTATTTATCTATTATTATTATATTATTATTATATTATTATTATTAGAATTGAAGGAATTCTTGCGTATTTATGGTATAAATGTTGGTAGATATGTGAAACTTGTCAATTAAGCTCAGTCGATAAGAGACATGCGCTGTACAGGAATATTATTTCTTACACCTTTAAATTTGGCGAGGATTGTTCTTCTTGTTCTTGTTGTTGTCATGTTGGCATTTCAACTCTTTGTACAGGTGGTTGACAAAAAGAAAGATGGAATAGAAGCAAGAAAGACAAGAAGAATGAAAAATGTAGGAAGGAAACGAGGACGGGGAGATAAAGGGATAGAAAATCAGAGTGGGTTTGGGAGAAATAGAGATTAGAGAGAAGAGATAAAAGTAGCAAAAGAAAGAAAGAAAGGAAGAAATCAAGCAGTCATGGACAGGGGGAAGTTTAGGATAAGCTTACATTGCAAACTGAATCCCTTAACTAGATACATATGCAGAGGCTGTTCGAAGAGTGACAGGTACATTTTCCCTACCCGTTGAGGGCTGTGTGAGCGTGTAAAATTTCAAGTCTCTTCTCTGAACGTGTACGGCTGGGCAAAGATCGGATACAATGAATATGGATACATAGATACTTACACACACACACACACACACACACACACACACACACACACACACACACATATATATATATATATATAATCATTATTCTTTTATCATCCGTCGGTGGACATATGCCTTCCCCAGGATTCACCAGATCTTCCTGTCATGGGCGTCGTGGAGCCAATACTTACTGAACTTGTCCAGTTCGTTTATCCATCTTGTATTCTGCCGGTCCCGATTCTGCATGTGATCTCTGGAGATCCACATTGCATGTCATGATGTCCATCGGCTGTCTGCCAATTATACTCTTGCCGCACTATCCATAAATAGATACACGTGAAATGTCAGGACACGCCAATAAACCTTAACCTGGCAACTGCATTTAAACCGGTCTGTTAAAGGTAACGGTGACTAATAAAGAAGAAGAAGAAGAAGAAGAAGAAGAAGAAGAAGAAGAAGAAGAAGAAGAAGAAGAAGGAGGAGGAGGAGGAGGAGAAGAAGAAGAAGAAGAAGAAGAAGAAGAAGAAGAAGAAGAAGAAGAAGACGGTGGAGGGTCGTGAAGAGGAGAAAGATATCGTAATAATGATTCACCCCATTCGGCTGATGACGTGAAAAATGGGGAAAAACAGTAGAGAAAAAAAGCCGACCAGCAAAATAAAGTCTGTATAAATAAGTAGAGACAAGTCAATAGCTTTTATCAGGTGATAGAGTAAATACAGCAGAATACTGCCCCAACCGAAAACAAAGAAAGTGGATACAAAATCTTTCGGAAAGAAAAACTTCCATAAGTGAAAGCAAAGCGGAAAACTTACATCTACAAATATCCGAATTGGAAAGAAAACTTGACGCTTCTCCAAAATACAGACAAAAGCAATGGGGCATCCTCTTCATCTAACATTTTTTCTATTAAGCCAATCCTAGTCTGGCACAAGGCGATTGCAGACAGGGCTTGATGTCGGTTGCAACTTATTAATTCGTATATTCTTTCTTGATTAAAAAATAACCTTGTTTGCTTACTGATAGGGGAAAAAGTGAACGAATGACTTGAAAAAATAATACGCATCTGCATTAGTTACTCCATAGAAACCATCACGTATCCAACATCATTTGGCAGCATGCAGTGTTGGGGATGATCAACTGAAGTATTGGAAAAAGGGTTGATCAATTAATAAGCCATTTTTCACTTGCCTGTCTGGCAATGATCAGTTTAGAGATTGGATTTAAAAGTAAAAACAAAAAAAACAAAATAACATTAACAACAAACAAACATGCCAACGAAAGAATCGATTTATAATAAAATTACGTAGTAAATTGCCCCCCCCCCCACTGAAAACTACTTACGGTGGGCAAAAAATTGAAAAAAACAAAACAAAAAAAACAAACTTTTTTTTCCAAACATAAAGAAATACATACATTCGGAGTAAAGTTTTTAATTCTCAGCATGGTGAGGCCTGTACGCGTAATAGGTAGCCAGCCAGCCAGCCAGCCTGCCAGACCAACTTAAACATTCAAGAAACACATGTTGAAAGTGTTTGTTGACTCGACTAGACTAGCCTTTCTTAACAAGGGTTCTCTGGAATTAACAATTTTGAAGCAAATATGAGGCAGGAATGAGCATGACAATTTTTTTATGTGGCTCGCTAGATTCAAAAAATATGGTCCAAGCCTGTTCTATATGATAGAGATTCGGGATTGCATATCTATCTTCAGCTTGATCGAGTGATTGCAAAAAAAATGGTAACGTATAAATAACTGAGTGAACAACATCCTTAATTCAAGTCCCGAAAAAGCAGAGGTTTGTTATTCCAATATTTCGACGTCTTTTTACACCATCATTTTTTATCAAAATGTAAATGATGTCATAGATATAAGTAAAACCATCTGTATCACCCACAGCAGACAAGTAACTTCGACCTTCATCAGCAAGGCAGGCAGTCATAAAAAGTTATTTTTTGGTCTTGGAAACCTAGATATGTTTACCATGTAAATTGATGGTAATTAAGAACCAAAACTGCCACCAAAACTGTGTACATGGGTTTCATGAGTTTTTTAAGTTGGTCGGCTTGGTCGTGTATGTATCACGCGTACAGGCTGCATCAATGGCGCTAGATGGCTCAGAATTTAAATATTTACTCCTTGTCATGCCGAGAAACCCCACTCCACGATTCATTTTTAGTGGTGGTTCAATTTGCAATACAACTATTGGCTAAAAGGGTCCCTTAGTCTTCATCCTGTAACATTCACACTTTTTTTTCTAATTCGAACGTTTTAGTGATCACTGCACAACAAAAGGTTGGGGAGTAACTTCAATAACTTTAGTCCAATAATCACCCCTTATTCCCATTTTTTAAGTGATCACAGCATAATTTACGTAAGTTTCGTGACGGTTTTTATTTAGTTATTAACCAGACCTGCTTTACGCGGTTTCGGATTGCTATCGAAAAACATTTATTGTATAGTGGCCAGTACTACATGTTAGGATTCAAATACATTTAAGCAATTTAGAATTGATACGATTTTAAAGGTCAGAGATTGTTTATTAACGTAGTCCATTGATTAGAGTCTAAAAACTATATGTTAAAAACAGGGTTCCGCCAGAATATTTCTTCTATAGAAGGGATTTTTGAGTTTTCCAAGTTTAAAAACCACTGCTTTAAGTGATAGAGATATATCATGGATCGGGGAGGGTTACGGTAAGGATATCATACAAATAATCAAGCTACAGAGATGGAAAGGGACTGGACATTTAGCAAGGAATATGACAACAGATGTAACAAAAAAATAACCGATTGGTGCCGATGGGACAGTGACTCACTAGGAAAAGACGAGACATCCGATAGTAGGACGAGATTGAAAGGTTAGCCGGTAAGACATAGCAAATGTTAGCGTAATCACGGTCATCATGGAAGGTTGTGAGAAAGGTTTTTGTCCAGCGTAGGACTCAGAATGGCTACTGCTGCTGATGATGATTTATATTTCCTTGCATGCAAACACGTGCCAAATCCCTAGGGTCCCCTTGGTGGGAGAATGAGACGACGTCCGGGTCAGGGATGCATCTTGGCAGGCCAAGCATTTAGTGATCCGATGACAAATGGTGTTGATTCACTCAACCATGTCGGAACTGCGTTCTGAGCGCTGTGGATTCGAATCACGTTTGACAAAGGATTACATATTTAATGTCGTGTTGTACATAAATGATAAGTAAAGCGTTGTTGGAAATTGATAGTCTTTGTACATTTCATAAGTGTCACTTAATCCAGGTGTGCAATGATTGAGAATCTGTGTATATAAAATTTATTGATTTATAATATGAGTGTGTGTGTGTGTGTGTGTGTGCGTGTGTGTGTCACTTAATACAGGTGGGCAATGATTAAGAACCCATATATATATAATTTATAGATCTATAATATATATATGTGTGCGTGTACGTGTGCATAAATAGATGGATAAATAAAGATACAAAGATTCTCTCTCTCTCTCTCTCTCTCTCTCTCTCTCTATATATATATATATATATATATATATATATATATATATATATATACATATATATGAATGGCTTGGCTTCGCGAAGGAAGATTTTTTGTGGGGTGTGAACATAGAATATTAACCTGCGCAATGAATTTTTAAAGTGGAGCGCGTCATGTGCACGACCAACCCCACCTTTTAAACGATGGGTTTGCATCATATGGTCCTCTGAAATGCACTGATAGGCCCCTTTGTCGTAGATTTGGTAGGAGTTTCCAACTCCTGGCAAATGCCCGAACTAGCAGTTGGGTCTGTCGCCTCTACGAAACTTGAATTCTGGTCAAACATTGATTTATCTTAGATTGATAGACAGACTGAAAGACAGAAAAACAGGCAACAGACAGACAGATAGATTGATAGTTATGAACAGACTGTGATAGATAGATAGATAGATAGATAGATAGCATGCAAGATGAAATAATAATCATCTTAAATTTCATTGAGCCAATGATATACTGAGGATTTAACGACGAAATTGTCTTAATGAAAAGTGAGAGGAAGAACCCAAAAAGAATAAATTAATTGGAACGGAAAACTTATTGATATGAACAAACTGAACTGATAAAGCATAATAACCTAACTACATGGTGAGCTTCAACGCAATTTTTTTCGGTTTATTTGTTTGTTTGCGCTCAAATGTGAGGATCTCATCAGCTGATTTAGCCTTCCATTATGACATAATCAAAATTACGTCATAGAGACTCTCATGACTGATCATTGCACATTGAAAAAGCTTGCCAAAAAACTTGAAATTAAGTTACTTCATAGCTTTTCTCCCGATTCACATACATACATATAACACAGTCATTTTGGACAGTAATATTTTCGTGATAAATAGTAGATAGATGCATTCACTTGTGCATACACCAACGCTCAAACACACATACATTCACACACACACACACACACACATATATATATATATATATATATATATATATATATATAGGGAAGATTTATTGTTGCCATTTAAAAATGCCGTGCTTGATATTGATAGATGTTTATCCTATTTACGTTGTCTTGGCCAAATGAGACATTCAACCTGTTATAGCAGGAGATCATTTAAAAAAGAGTTTCCAAATAGTATACTGCAGTTCATAATCATTCTATTGGATCATGCATCCATTTCTTAATCTCTCAAATTGTCCACAGTGAAAGAAACAAATACAGCAGATACAGCCCATGAATGAACAAAACGAGAATTTGTAGTTGAAACAGTTATTTGGTCCTTTGTTTCGCTGGCAGCTGTTTAGCCCAATGGTAAGAGCAATGCTACGTTGAAGCGGCTACGCTTCCAGTTGCAGGTTCGATTCCTGCTGTAGCCCAATTTTCTTTAATTGCGCATTCAATTTTCGTTGTCTGGGCCAAATGATACATCCAACGTTTAATAACTTGAGGTGATTTCAAATATAGTTTCAATATATTAAAACCCAATTAATGATTATATAGGTATACACAGTCCAGAAAACAGCTACGAAAATGAAAAACATGAAACATTACCTTTCAAAAGTTAGTCATTCCAATCACCTCTTTCCCAATATTAGTTGATATAATCTATGTAATATTCTCCAGTATTTTTCCACACTGAATATAATATAGCAGATTTTTCTTGGTGGAATTATCATTTTTTTTTACCATCTAACCATTCCAGAGATTAAAAAACAAAACAGTTATATTAACACCATCTCCCTTTCACCAATGACTTTAATATATAGTTTATGACATATTACATCAAGTTTATTATTTGATATAGGGTTTTATCATGATGTATTGTGTATAGATATCATTTTTTTTCTCGTATCACTTCTGTTGAGTGTTCATTCCGTATGAATATCAAATCCGATTTCGATCTCAAACAGAATGTAAATCCCCTTCAAGAATATTAGTTTTCTACCAACACATTCGACCGAAGAATTTGACAATTTTTTTTCACTAACCTTAGACTTAATTTTTTCACAAAGTGGTACCTCAAATTGCTCCCATCAATATTTGTTTTTATTTTTTTTTAATCATCAAAAAATTGCTTTATATATATATATATATATATATATATATATATATATATATGTAATAGAATATGGATTCGCTAAACAAAGTAGTTCATGTTTCTGCCCTCTTCGGGCCTCGTGAGCTAGTTTGAGTAGCGATTCCACATTCTACTATTTATTTCCAGCTCTACTCTAAAACAACTTAACTTCAATAGTAAAAAGTCGTATGTATCCAGCACTCTTGACTCTCACCCACACTGATACAAAGACCTCCCTCCCACTCCTACTAAACAATCCACAACACAGAAATATCCCCATTTCTTTCCTCTTATATATACACACACATATGCAAAAATATAATAAAGAAAAGGATGTATAATTCGACAGAATGACACATACATAAAGCTCATGTGTATCGTAAATGTATGTACAATGCATATATATATATACACACACATATATATATATATGTATATATATATATATGCATCAATGTCTGTATAAAAGTATCATACAGACATTCACACACATGAAATATATTGAATCATTTCAAGAGTAGTCTTTAAAAATATGACAAATTAAAAGCATTGTGTAAGTGAAAGAAACCGGATGAATGGAATGAAAAATCCAATCTTGAAGGAGGTTGAAGGAAATGGTTCTCCAGGCAATTTAACTCTAGGCCATAAGAGTTTCGCCTCAGTGTCTTTTTGTGAATGCGATAATAACACTTTGCCTGGAAGGGGGAAGAATGCGTCAAGCTTTGATTGTGAAAAACTTAAAGTGGAACAATTTAATTCAATTCCTCTTGGCTATTGAACTCCTCAGGCCCCAACATAAATGCCATCATTATGCAGATAATATTGGCAATTTTAGTAATAATAATAATAATAATAATAATAATAATAATAATAATAATAATTTGTAGTAGAAGAGGAAGCAAGAAGAAGAAGAAGAAGAAGAAGAAGAAGAAGAAGAAGAAGAAGAAGAAGAAGAAGAAGAAGAAGGTGGAGGGTCATGAAGAGGAGGAAGATATCGAACAAGAACAAGAACAAGAACAAGAACAAAAAGAAATGAAGAACAAGGAGGAACAAGAGACGAAGAAGAAAAAGAAGAAGAAGAAGAAGAAGAAGAAGAAGAAGAAGAAGAAGAAGAAGAAGAAGAAGAAGAAGAAGAAGAAGAAGAAGTGAAAATATTTCCAGGTATAGAATGAAGAATACAAAATAAAATTTATGAAATAAAGACTTCATTGTTTTCCCCTCAAGAATAAAATTGTAACAATAAATTAGTCTTTCTGCACCGATGGCGATTCGGTGGAGATTTGCGTCAATTTAGCGTCGTTTAAAAAGATTAACAGTATAAGTAATTTGAACATAAATAAATAAGTCTGAAAGTCATACCGTAGATCTGCGTGTCTGAAGATCTAACAATGCCAGTGTTGCAATCTTTATTTTAAAATTTATCCTCTTGCTCATAGGGAGGCGCATATAATCAAAACAACAAGTTATTGAAGAGTACGGAGATCTGAAACATAGTTCTTCAATGGTTGATTGATTCAAAATTTCCCTTAAAAACAATGCGTAAAATTAGTGCCCTATACGAAGATTTAACACAAGCATTTTGAAGGCACATTTTTCCGAGGCTATTGTTATTAGGGCTTATGTGGCATTCTATTTAGATATCATCAGTTGGATAATTACCTAGGAATAAAGAAAAAATTGAAAAATATTATGTTGCTCAGGGTTATAAATGTCATTTTTATATTTATGTAAAACGATTTTTTTAGTAATCGGATGGACTTCTTATCTGACAAGACTGGCTGCTGCAGGCTCGAAATCCACTCTAACTTTTATTCCTACTTCTGTTTAACCAATGTAACCGTATAATATTTTTTCTCTGTTTGTTTGTCACTGATGTATCTCATAGGTTAATTCACCTTCCTATTATGACGTAATGAATATTATATCATGGAAACTCTTAGGAGCTTTTGTCTGATTATTACACATTAAAACAGCTTAGGTTTACGTGAGACTTAAAAAGCTTAAAATAAGAATACTTCAAATATTAAAAATGAATTACCCTGTGAAATAGCTCCAGGCACCTTGATGCAGATCCAAACACGAATAACCCGGTTATTTTTACTGGTACGTGCTAGTTAAATATATATATATATATATATATATATATATATATATATATATATATATATATATATATATATATATATATATATATGAAAGATTATAAAAATGGATTTTTTTAGCATAAATATATTTATCTATTAGAAATATTTTATAATCCCTTACTTATCTTTACGATTAATAGATAAACTAAACAATTCAGATCAGTCGGTAAGACACTAGTCGACTTAACTGTTTGTCGATATTTCAAATGTATGGAAACGCTGAATTTGGTGAGGATTGTTCGTTTTGTTCTTGTTCAAAAATTAAGTCGACTCCAGATTCTGTACTAGAATTTAGGAAAAAGAAGAAAAAATAGCTGTGAATCGATTTTCTCAAACCCTTCCCAATTCAGGAGTGATTATAATAAGTGGCCCTCAAGTCAGATGCCCTGAAGCCAGACATTGGTTTGTTTGTTTTTGTCAGCCGTTGAGGTAATAGAGGCTATTGGCTAAATGGTGCTCAGTTTGACAATGGTACAGGGAGGCAACAAGAATTTCTGGTGATCAATGAGGGTTTCCATCATCATCATCATCATCATCATCATCATCATCATCATCGTCGTCAGTCTTTCAACGTCCGTCGTTGGACATAGACCTTCCCCAGGGTTCGCCACAATTCTTTATCGTGAGCGTAGCGGGGCTAGTACTTTCTGAGTTAGTCACGCTCGTCTCCACATCTAATATTCTGCCAGCCTTGGTTTTGCATGTGATCTCCGCAGATCCATGTCGTGAGTCGCGATGTCCATCGGTTGTCTGTCATTCTTGCAACATGGCCAGCCCATTGCCGTTGGAGTTATTGATGGATTCTATGATGTCCCTGACTCCTGACTTCTCCCGGATGTATTGTGTGTGTCGTGATCTCTCCATGTGAGGCTGAGCATGATTCTTTCATGTGTAGGTCGCATGGTTCTCAATTTACTGGCATGCAATTCTGCTGACGCAAATCAAGGAAGACCGAAATAACATTAATGAAAAGAATACAAGCACACATACACACACACACATATATATATATATATATAGCTTTACGTATTCACGTATATATATATATATATATATATATATATATAGCTTTACATATTCACGTATATATATATATATATATATTTATATATATATATATATTTATATATATATATCTTTACGTTTTACGTATATATATATGCTTGTATAGCTTTACATATTTACATATACATATATATATATGTGTGTATATATATATATATATATATATATATATATATATATATATATATATATATATATACTGTTTTAGGAGTTGCATCACCTATGAAGATAGTGCTCAGTATTTCAAAATAGAGTGCAATATGAATAGTGGATATTTACAATTTTGTTGTTACTAATCGGTTTCCTGCAGTCTTTGCGATCGACCGCGTTATGTTGAACTGGGTTTTACTTGTGAACCAGTATATTCAAAATATCCAAATATCTATTCTTCACATGGTAAAAGAAAAAATAAACCAAAACAAAAAAAAACAAAAAAACAAAAAAAAAAAAAAAAAACGAAAAAATAAAAGTTATTTTAATTTTAAATAAATCTGATTTTATCTTTTACTTGGGTATTTCGCTCTTGAATCCGTGTGTTCATTGTCTGAAAAAAAAAAATTATACGACAAAACGTATTTGTACAGCCCGAAATATTCTTATTTCATATTGCAGTAAAAAAACCCGAAACGAAAAATAGAAAACCTTAATGTCACGTTGATATAAAGTCAATCTAATCGTACGGTCCCTACAGATACTCGGCACATTCACTAAAACTTTCTGTCGTTGAAATTCGGAAATGGCTTCAAAATTAAAAAGCATTCAAGCATTCAAATTGGCATCAATGCTACGGACGAGTTTTTGAAAAAAAAAAAAGATTATTAATCGTTATTCTAATAGTTAATTTTTCATCACGTGAAATATAAATATTTTGCGACAATAAATATACGGGACCAATTTAACATAAACTTACATCAATAATTAAACCAGCCTAATAACCTATGAAAGGAAGGTTTATTTTAAAAAAGCTAAGAAAGTATTCATCTAGGCTCAATGAGGAGTAAATGTTGAATTGGTAACACAAGATTCGCAAATTCAAAAATTAAAAAAAAAAAGACTTCTTCATTGACAAGACTGGTCCGGAGGGCGGATTTTCAGCTAGTATCAACAATGGTAAACGCTTAACAATGAAAGGAAACAAGAAAAATAAAAACTACAAAACGATTCGTTCTTCTATTTCTCGTTCACAGCCGTCATTGCTCCTTTCTCAACGCCACCTGCTGGCGACTTTCAGCATCAAAAGAAAAACGCTGTGCACAAAGGTATAAAAAAAACCCACTGCCGACAAAAGACAGTTCTTACGGAAACCGAGAATAATAAAAAAAAAATAAACATTAATTAATCAATAAAGAGAACCGAAATAAACAACATATAACAGAAAAAATAATTCTTATTTATTTTTTATTAGATTCGGTATTGTCAACCATTATTAATTTTTGACAAGCGTTTTCTTTCATCTTAACTTTTGTCCAACTCCAATACAAAGTCTCAAGTTGATTTTGTTCTCCTCCCGTAACAAGAACAACAAGGACAATCCTCGCTAAAATGAGGGGTTTAAAGCGAAGTGTAAAATCCACATCCCCCTACGGTGATCCGAAGTCACGAACAACCGGTCGCCAGTGGGCTGTCTTATTGGTTGTGCTTAATTGACAAGTTTTAGGTATCACCAAAAATTTATCTTGCAGACGTGGAAGGTCTTATTTCATTTTTAATTAAAAGTTGCAATAATCATTTTCCGTTGGAATAGAAGTTGGAGTGGAGTTTGACCCTGCAGCAGTCAGACTTGTCTTTATTGCGACTACGATAGAGAGTAAGCATCATTGATCTGGATTGAAGAATGTGCTCTTAGCGAGACTCGAATTCGCTTCTCTTTTACCATGAGAAGCTACCTATGTATGGCACAGCTCTATTGACTGAACTACTAGAACATTTTGCAGCTGGAGGACAATCAATTTGAACCCTTTAATATATTTACTCTATTAACGCATATAGAATATTTTGAAACAATCACAAGTATGGTGCTGAACAATTGAGAAAAGCATAGTGTTTACCTGAGTAAAAGCGGGCTTCCCAAGTCCCATGCATCCTGTGTGAGCCACGCACACTTCCTTGAATTCTTGCGCTCGGTTGCATGAAGAGAAAAATGTCATGCTTTCTTATAAAAAGTATTTGATGTATCCATGATAATTAAATTGGTTTTGATTTCCGATAAAAGAAAGAATTATCACAGATGAAACATGTTTTAGATTTCTAGACAACACTTTTAGTAGCCGATATGTCCTGGAACGCAATTTTACCCTATCTTGGTTACATAATTACCTAAAAGCACCCGCCCTCTCCGCAAATTTTCCTCCCCTCTCTCAAAATTTTTCGGGAAGTGGAGAGGGGTCACATCATTCTCACTCATCGCTTAACATTGAAACTGTACATATCTGTGACAGGCAAGATAATTTTTTCTAGAGTGTGTCTTGGATATTTTCAGGTGAAAAACGGTAAGGCATGGCTAGAAGACGCTTCATCTTGGTCACCATACAAAGAACAAGCCTGGATACTGTGTGGTCGAACCCTACTTTAACTTCTATTTCGACTGAAGATGATTACTGTAACTTTTGTGTTGTCTATATTCCAAAGACTATTTGTTCATAAACTACTAATAACCTTTGTTTGTCAATACCAGACTCAAGAGGCTGTTAATTAATTACATCCTCCATTTAAGGGAGAAGACGTGAAGCAAGAAAAAGTGACTTTAGATAACAAGCAGAGTGGGCGATTTCATATTTTAATATTGAAAATGAAATCAGTGAAAAATTGCCACCACTAAATTAGGTGAGGATTTCTCTTGTTCTTATTTTTGTGCTTGTTATTACGGTTGAAAAACAAAGTCCACCCCTGACTTGGACTGGAGCCTAACAACAACAAAAAAAATGTTGTGAATCGATTTTCCCAAACCCTTCTCAATTCAGGAATGATTCGATGAAGTGGCCTTCAAGTGAGATGCCCCGAAGCCAGACGTTTGTTTGTCTTTGTCACACCTTGAGGTAATAGAGGGTATTGACTAAATGGTGCTTACTTTTCACAATGACACAGAAGGGTAACGAGTATTTCGAGTGGTTGATGTTGATTTTACAAGCATGCAATTCCACTGGCACGATTTTTGATGAAGAATAAAACTTGCAGAGAGTACACTTCCAAAGAGAGAGACGCAAATGCGAACACATGAGACAGAGAAAGAGACAGAGACAGACAGACAGATAGAGACAGAGAGATAGACAGACAGACAGACAGACAGACAAACAGAGAGATAATGAAATAAATTAAGCTTCGCTTAAAATAGCTCTGAACCCTAATACGGGTAGCACTTATTAATGTTTGCACTTGAGTTTGAAGATATTCACAAACGATAAGAGATGGATTTATATTGCGCTGAGAAAAATGTTTCTTTGGAGTAACTTAAAAATATTACTTTCTCGAAAAAAAATTTGTTAACCTAAATTCATTACTTTGTCTCGAAGTAAATTTCTGATTAAATATGATGAATATTCATTTGAGATCAACTTATAGATTAAACAAGTTAGAGTATTTTTCAAGTTGTCATACGTAGCACTTTTTTCAGTGTGAGAATATAAATCCCAAAGTATATAGCGATCAGACCAAGGACTGCCCTCATGATTTCAACCAAAACGGTATATTATGAGTAAAAATATTTTTTAGAAACCATCAACCAAGACTGTCACCAAAACTATCAACATAGGTTTTTTCAGTTTTGAAGTGGGTTTAGCTTCTTGGCTTTTCCATGTATGAGTCGTGCGAACAGGCGATACCAATCAAGCTAGACAGCTGAAACTCTGAACAATTAATTCTTATTTTGTTTAAAAAGAACAATTTTTTCTTTTTTGAAAATCCCTCTGCCCTAAATAGGTTTATATGGGTGACCAGTTTGCAATGTAAATCTTCCCTAAATTGATCCCTTATTTGTGTCCGTGTTTGCTTTTGCTTTTGTTTTGTTCTTTTTTTAAAATTTGGACGTTCAGTAGCTGATCAACAAAAGACCAGAGAGGTAACTTATTCATTGATCACTCCTTTTACCAATTATAAATGATCACCCTCAACATGCTGCCAGAAGACATTGGCTGCATGAGGGTTCACAGTGGTTGACTAACCAGACCTGTTTTTGTTGCTTTTCGTTGACTTCAACGAGGATTGTTTGCTGAAACAGTTACTGAGCAATGCTACAGTGAGCAATAGGCTCGTTTGAATGACGCACTGAAATAGAAAAAGATCTTGTTCAGGGCCAGGAAGTCAATCGATGATCTAGACATGAGACAACACGACAGCAAAAGATCTTGAGATAAGGTTTGGAAGTTCTACATGCAGCGAATATCCCAGACCTGTCACCTGACTATTTCTTGTTTTTGTTCCACGCAACATTTTTGTTTGGTCCAAAATTAAAATAAATTCATGATATTCAAGGTTCCTCAGAGGACTAATCCATTAAATCAAAACCAGAATATTTCTTTAATGATGAAATACGAAATTTAGCTCGAAGGTTCTGTAAGATCATAGAAAACAATGGTAAATAATTCGATTGCTGAATAATGACACTATGAATTCATATGGATGAAAGATTTTGAGCCTCTGAATTAATATGAATGAAAGATTTGGTAGAATGCTGAGCTGACTGTAATTTAGCGACAAAAGTATTTTTTTAAAAATAGAAATTGACATTAACCTGATGGAAAGGTTATTTCTTGTTATTGGCTGATCCGATCACTGCATTCTTATATATTTTAATTTAAATGCGTATGAGGTCTGTCCAGTATACTGAGGGCAGCTTTATACATCTATAATAAAACTTTGTTAGAATTCGATGACCGGACAACCAGTATGTTGTATGCATATATCTGTGTATTGTAAATAATCTAACCAAATACTTAATTAACAAATGCAAAGTACCAAGTGTCTACCAATATATTTTCCAATCGTTGTTCGATGAATTACTTAATACTAGATCGTTTTATATAATAAATTTATTTTTTTAATGCTATTAACCATATGAATACGAAATAATTCAAACTGGGAAGAGTCAGAATAAACAGTCAGCAAATGAGATATAATTAGATGTTTTTCAGGACGTGGTAAAGTTTCTAAAGACATACATTTATATTCACAGGGTAACTTTTCTGGGGTCATTGATGTCTACTTTTTAAAAGAAAAACCATTTATACCTTGTACAATTGTATATAAATTGAATAAATTTCTGATTTCTTATTTCTGACTTCTGATTTTATTGAATAACCTGTTTTTTTTTTATCTGATTGAACATAGGTACTAATCTTTATGAAAATATATTGATTTTTCTCAATTGAACATCCGTGTTTTTCTTATTTTTTCTATATTGGCTGGCATACCATATATATATATATATATATATATATATATATATATATATATATATATATATATATATATATATATCTGGTACAGATCAGGCTAGCAATATGACATAATATAATTATACATTAATAATATAAAGCCACTTCTGATATGAAATAGATTTCTTTTTTCATAGAGTGCTCGATACATACAACTTTTTACTATTGAAGTCAAGTTGTTTCAGAGTAGGGCTGGAAATAAATAGTAGAATGTGGATTCGCTACACAAACTAGCTCATGTTTCTGCTCTCTCTGGGCCTCATCAGGCGAATGATATATATATATATATATATATATATATATATATATATATATATATATATATATATATATATATATACGTCACTGTCTTTAAGGAAGTCAGAATTGTGAAGAGCTTAATGACTTATTAAAGGGAAACGAAGGAATTAATGAAAAAGAGTAAGGAAGGAAGAAAAGAGAAAAAGAGAAAGAAAACAGAATTGAACACACACACACACATATGTATAAATGTATATGCATCGATATCTATGAGAAAGTCAGATTTTTCGAGAGGTTTATCACTTATTAAAGGGAGAAGAAAGAATAAATGAAAACAAAAGAAGGAAGGAAGAAAAGAAAGAAAGAAAACAAAACATATATATATATATATATATATATATATATATATGTATATATATATATATATATATATATATATATATATATGTCAATGTCTTTGAGAAAGTCAGGATTTTGAAGACGTTAATAACTTATTAAAGCGGAAATAAAAACAAAGACCCTTAGCGTTTTATGCAATGACGGTTTATGGCTTTATGTACTTCCACCCCAGCCATCCCAATTGTTCATTGATAGAAGACTGTATTGATACGGGTAGCATAGCCCGGGTCAGCAGCTGAATTGTTGACACTTGACACTACACACCTGAAGTCGTTGCAAGATAAATGAAGAAGAAATAGAATAAATAAATAACGAGGCCGATCCCTTGAAACCTCTTAATAACACCCCGGCTACAAAAGATCCCCCCAAAAGATCAACAAAAGATTCACATGAATACATTCAATTATTCATACAACTATCATTATATCAATCTAGCATTGCCTTTTTCACACCTGTTTATCAAATTTGTTTCTATATGTCCATCAGTCAGCGATGCCCAGTTAAGGAAAATTAAAACCTTTAGCCCTTTCATTTGAACATATAATTAAAAGATTTTGCAAGTATGTTGTGAAGTTCTACCCTGAGTGTAAAACTAACGTCGGAGTGAGCTCTCTGTTTCAATTTCCCGCCGTCAACGAATTCGGAAAGATGAACACGTATTCGGTGGCATCTCTCCGTCTGTTCGAATTCGTCTGATTGTCTCTCCATGCGATATCTCCTAAAGTATGAATTGCCTTTCAACGACATTTTGTGTATAGGTTGAAATCGTATTTAAGTATACGTTCATGACTGTCCACCCGATATTTCCAAAAGTTCCCAATTAATTTGCGATTGAGAGATATTTATCCATTTTTTTTTCAATAACATTTATGTTTACATTCCTCATTGTCCGAACCGAGTGATATCTCCAGAAGTTACGAGTGAATTCCGATGAAACTTAATGGAAGGGTTGATAACGAGGTACAGGAAAACTGGTCTAATTTTGGAGTGGATCACAATTACACCCTCCCTGCGTCGTTGATATTTGTCCAAATCTTATAATATCACCTGATATCCTGGTCTCTCTGCAGAATTTCTCCAGAAGTTCTCAATGAATTTCGATCAAATTTTGCTGAAAGATGGACCATTGGCTCCGGGAGAACTGATTAAATTTCTGTGACGATCAATCGACAGTTACTTTCCCTGACAATGGTGTTGGCAGAGGTATGCGCTCTACGAGTGCTTTCTTGTTGTTACATGAGCAATGACACGATAGAGCATACCAAGGTGCTCAGACATCATTTTGGGCCAAGCTGACATACGAAACGTGCACTTATTTTTCCAGGCTCATATTTGCCAAAAATGGGTGGATTTTTTTTCCTTTTTCGCTGGAAGTAAAATGCCAAAATTTTCGTGTAAAAAATTTTCATTAAATAAAAATGGAAAGAAACAAGAGAATTCATGGAAGAGAAACAAAAATAAATAGATGCATTGTATTAACATTATTGCTCTCACTTAATTGTTTTTTAAATTGTTTTATCTTGCTTATTTTTCTCGATTTTTATTAATTAAAAATGGAAAAAAATAGGAGAACTCGTAAAAGAAAAATAGCAGTAAGTTATGTCTAGTACTTTTCCATCCTCGATAAATTCGAGACGGCCAGGGTGTGAAAAAAAAACCCAATAGAAACAAATTTTATTAATTGAAAATAAAAATAAATAAGAGAATTCATGAAAAAACATAATATTATTATTGCTTTGAATAAATCTTTTTTTTTTTCTAATTGTTTTGCCTTGCTTATTGCTCTTCGCTTTACATTCTGAATTCCTATTTGGACCACCGTGGCTATGTTGTTCCAAAACTTTTTGATATCTTCTAGAATTGGCACTTTTTCTCCTTCAATAAATTCTGTTTGTAAAAAAAAAACCCCACGAAATTCGAGATAGCCAGTGTGCAAAAATAACCACCACCACCAAAAAACGAAGTAAATATTTATCAATTAAAAATGAAAAGAAATAGAAGAATGAGGTGCAAATTATATTTTGATGGGCTCTTTTCCTCCTTTGATGTTTTAGTAATTATCAGATTTTCTGATGGGCACTTCCGAGGGTTCAATCTCTTGATGGATTGATATCCTGACGGGGAACGTTCAACGTAAGGAATGTTCGCCAAAAGCCAGACGAAGCCGGGTGTCGGTATTTGATTTGCTGAGCTTCGCGCAAGATCTGATGCTGATTGCAGAGATGTTCTCACACAACGTCATAAAACCCTGCGTACAACCACGAGTGCATAGCACGAATCCTATGGGCAGACTGACTCAGAATTTTTCGATTTATTATTTTGTACGAGTAACTATCACGTCTTGTTCTGTTCTTAACTAACATCTATTTTTTCTTTAAATTTGATATATCGTAATGTTTATGTTAGAATGGTCTGACTTTTTTAAATGCACGTTGTTGAAACATATGTTGAAGGCAAAACTGGTTTAATAAAGTTGACTTGTATACAACAAACTTCGAGTTTTTTAAAAATTTATTGTTAAACTATAACCGTTGAGTTTTGACTTTATTTTCGTTTGTTGCAAAAAGGGCAAGGATCTCACTAAAAGCCCGGGATGTTATGATAGCACAGATGAGAATTGCGTACGCAAAAAGTGACGACGAATTCACTCTCTCAACTCAGGTCAACTTGTTCTATCGCATGAACTACTAATTAAGGAGTTGAATGAGACATCGAGTTTCGGAATGATATCGTACCAAGAAATTAATTCTGTTTGGTTTATCTTTCAGGTTTTAATTTAAAAGGAGTTTGACCCTAGCGTTGCAGAGCTTGTATAAGTTCTATTTTTAATTTTGACTGTCATTGTTTAATGTAGACTGTATACATGGATGCGTATAATTCAACAAGCACACGCATACACACGTTTATAGAGATAGAGATTGAGAAAGAGATAGATTATTATGAATGTATGCATATTGGTAGATTAAGTATATTTCTATGTTTCCTCTGTATACTCCTGGCATTTTCTTTGAATTTTTAACAGCACTGTGTCTTGCTGACCGTTGTTAATTAGTGTCCAACCCATCCAACTTTGCACCTTTCATTATATCCTTATGTCACACAAGGCTTTCTTCGATAATTGCTTTAATCCTCCCCGTTTTTTGTCCCTGGAAAAATAATTTGCTCTCTTTATTTTCATGCGTTGTTCAGATCATGAACTGAATATTGCTTGATTGTCAGGCGGTTAAGTGAATTATGAGCGGCTGTTGATTAACGTTCCGTCGGAGAAAAACGTTTTGATAAATCATCAGGTGTCGTTCGATCAAATGGACCGGCTTGTTCAAGAGACACGCGCTGCAATCGTTGGTAGGATTTCTCTCACGCGGCAGGATGCCACCGGCAGCCTTCATAAAATATTTTTACCCACAAGGCATAGCTCCTGATAGTGGACTCTGGTTCCATATGAAAACTTTAAACCCTAAAAACACGTACTCACACAGCACACACCACTGAAGATGGGAAAAAATCCCAAAACATGTCTGGACCATTAACATTTAAGGATTAATAAACCTTACCTCTGAACACTTTACTCCCGAGTCTGTCTCACTCTTTACAGTTCATATGATATATATATATATATATATATATATATATATATATATATATATATATATATATATATGTGATAAGTAATGGATATTAGTATCCGACAATGTGAATAATGGAAAGACAGCTTAAGGAAATGCTCGAACCGAATAATTTGCGGTAGTGAACAAAACAACGAATTCGAACCCTCACTCATTACCATGGGGGCACCTGTATAGCCTTGGCCTGCACTAACTGATTGAACCAACAAGACTCCGATGGGAAACAGGGGTCGAAATATAACCCTTCACTCGTACCTTTTCTACGCCGAGGGCTGGCCAGTTTTGTTTATGTGTTCTGTAAGTCTCCGAACTACGGGTATTTTTACGTATTGTTCGTAAGTCGACGGTATGATAAGTAATGAATATTACTATGCAACGATGTGAATAAGAGAGGACAGTTTCAGGAACAGGATTTGACTTGGCTTAAGATACACAAGAGCTCCCATGGTGATGGATGAGAGTTCAAATCCTGACCGGGACTTACTTTATTTTTCCGATCATTGTCGTTATTCTGCTCACTACCATAAAAAATTCGATTCGAGCAAAAATTAGTTCCTATAAAATGTCTTTCCTTATTCATAACGTTTAATAACGTCATCATCATCATCATGAGTGTTTTAACGTCCGTCTTCGGACATTAACCTTCCCCAGGATTCGACACAATTCTCCAACATGGGCGGTACGGGGCTAGTATTTTCTGAATTTGTCTAGTTCATCTCTCCATCTTTTTTTTTGTCGACGTCGGTTTCGCATGTGATCTCTGGAGATCCCTGTTGCGAGTTGTGATATCCATCGGTTGTCTTCCATTCTCGCAACATGACCAGCCCATTGCCATTTGAGATTTTTTAATGGATTCTATAATGTCTCTGACCCCCATTTTCCTTCTGATATAATGTGCTGTCTTGTGATCTCTCCATGTGAGATT
>OY735231.1:16494526-16522026 GCA_963457665.1 Thysanoteuthis rhombus | reverse complement strand
CCAAGTATGAACGTATGCATCTATGTAAACAGAGATATAAGTGCGAAATCTAATCCAGTTCTTTTTGCTGAATGGCTACGTTATGTTTTTGCAACCTGAAATAAATCCAACAAGTTAATTATCTCCATCTATAATTTATTACTATGGCGTGTCATATCATTTTTCGTTGGTGCAATGGTCTTACAAAGGCAAGGGTTGTCCCCAAGACCTTACAGATGAATTATAATTTCCTTAGAAATGTAACAATGAATTTTACTGGAATATATTTTTTCCATCCAATCAAGCCCGTGAAAAACTGATGATAGATGTAGGTCAGATAGGGAAACATAGGCCCTATTTCAAACTGCTCTCCAAGTATTTTGCAATCAGTGCTAAATACTGTGTGCATCTATGTAAGTATATATGGGGCTACCATAGGAATCGAACCCTGTGATCGATAAGGTAGCCGCTTCAACGGAGCTTCACCCATAGCATTGAGCTAAACAGCTGCAGGTAGTATTTGAAGGTCGAAATAACTGTTTTAACTCCAAATCCTCGTTTTGTTTATCCATGGTCTATATCTGCTCTATTTGTTTCTTTCAACTCAGGCAATTATGTTTTTTTTTTCAAGAAATGGATATATATATGATCCGACAAAATGATTATAAATTGCGTTATATTATGTTGAAGCTGAATTTGAAATGGTCTCCCGTTATTACTCGGTGAATGTAAGTATATATGTATGTACAAAATCTAATTCAATTCTCTTGGCTGAATTGCAGCAAAAGATGGAAGGTGCTGTTGAAGCTGATTGGCTCCACGCAATGTGTTGTGCAGGAGGATTATCATTAGTAGTTGTTACAGTAGCTAAATACATATGATTGGGTCTACATGCCCGTTCAAATAGTGTAATTGTTAGTGCCTCAAACACAGAAGGTCGTGAGTTCGATTCACGGTATGAGCAAATAATGAAGAAAACTCTTCATCAGGACAGATTTCCCCGACGATACCATGGTCGAAACAGAGAAGACATGATTTGATTATTGTCATTATATGAGTCATTTTGCAACTATTCATCATCATCATCATCATCATCAGTCTTTTAACGTCCGTCGTTGGACATAGACCTTCCCCAGGATTTGCCACACTTCCCTATCATGGGCGTCACGGAGCCAGTACTACCTGAACTTGTCCAGCTCGTCTCTCCATCTAACATTTTGCCGGCCTCGGTTGCGCATGTGGTCTCGGGGGATCCATGTTGTGAGTCGCGATGTCCATCGATTGTCTGCCATTCTTGCAACAAGGAAAGGCAGAGACTGGACTCTAATAGTCTTGATGATGATGATGATGATGATGATGATGATGGTGGTAGTGGTGGTGGTGGTGGTGGTGATTTATTATTGTTGTTGTTGTTGCTGGCTTTGAAACAATTTGGCAAAGGCAATAATTGAAAAGTTAATGCGAAAATGATATTGATATTGAGATGTTAATTGAAAAAAAAAGAGAGAAAAGAGTGGTGAAAGAAAGAAGGAAGGGAAGAAGGAACAAACAAAGACGGAAAGAAGGAAAAAAGGCACGAAAAAAAACAATAAAATAAAGTCGACGAATTAGTTAGGAAAGGGAGATAGAATAAAAGATAAAGAAACACACATACACATAGATATGTGTATAGATATGTGCGTGTGTATATATATATATATATATATATATATATATATATATATATATACAGAGAGAGAGAGAGAGAGAGAGAGGGAGAGAGAGAGAGATTAATAGATGGACGTAAATGAACAAAGAATGAAGAAAGAAGGAAAAATAGCATGAAAAAAGAATGAAAGAAACCAAGTCAACAAATTAGAGAGAAAGAGAGATAAAGGAAAAAGATACACACACACACACGCACGCACACACACACACACACACACACACACACACACACACACACACATATATATATATATATATATATATATATATATATATATATATATAGATAGATAGATAGATAGATAGATAGATAGATAGATAGATAGATAGAGTGATTGGTAGACAGAAAAAAATGAAGAATGAAGAAGTAAAATAGATATGAAAAAGAAAAAAATGGAAGTAAGTCAAAATAGTTTAGAAGGTAAGATAGAAAGAAAGATAAAGGAATACACCCCCCAACACACACATTTATATATATATTAGATAGATAGATAGATAGATAGATAGATAGATAGATAGATGGATAGAAAAAACGAAGAAAGAAGAAAAGAAAGAAAGAAGAGAAGACGTGAAAAGAATAATGAATGAAAATCAAGGGATTAGTGAGAAAGAAAAGAAGAGAAGGGAAAAAAGAAACAGATAGATAGAAAGATAGGCGTAAAAAGCAGAGAAAGAGCAATATTAAACTAGGTGAGGAGTAACGAAACGAAGAAAGAGATAAGCAAATAATCATGAAAGAAAAACAAAGATATAAAAGAAAAAGAAAAAGAAAAAAAGAATGACAAAGGAATAGAAAAAAACGAAAAATACAAAGAAAGAATGAAAAAATAAATCGAGGAAACAGGAAAGAAACAATTATGAAAGAAAAGCAAAGAAAATAAAAGATAAAGTGAGAAAGAAAGAAAGAATATCAGAAAGGAAGAGGAAAGAAATTCATAAAAACGCGAAGAAAGAATGAAAATAAGCCGAGGAAAGAAAAACAATGAATTTTTTCATTAAAAATTACAATGTAATGTACGTGTATAACTTGTTAGCTTCAGTCTTTTCTTTTCTTTTCTTACCATTCTCTCTCATTTCATAATATTTCTTTCTTTCTTTTCAATTACTCTCAAATTTGAAAATAACCTCTCATTTTTATAATAACGTCTTTCTCTCTTATTAGCGCCTTTTTTCCTCCTTTTCTTTCTCATGTCTGTACCTTTGATTTTCTTTGAATCTCTTTTCCCCGTTTTTTTCTCCTTCTCTTGTCGACCTTTGCTTAAAAGCCCTTCTCCTTTTCGTTTCTCCTTATTAGAAACTGCCAACCAAAATTGTCATCATATGTTCTTTCAGTTTTTGAGTTGGTCTGGCTGACTTGCAATGTATATATGTATCACGCATACAGTCTGCAACCAATTGGGCTAGAGAGCTGAAAATTTAAACATTTATTCCAAATTATGCCTGTAAAAAAACTTTGCACGGTATAACCAATGCATCCTCCCGATAGTCACCTATGGAGTTGAAATATGGAACCTAACTAAGAGACAGATCCGCATATTGAGAACCATGCAACGTGCACATGAAAGAATTATGCAGGGCCTCACATGGAGAGACCATAAGACAGCACAGTACATCCGAAAAAAGACAAGAGTCAGGGACATCAAAGAATCCATAAAAAATCTCAAATGGCGTTAGGCTGGCCATGTGGCAAGAATGGCGGACCACCGATGGACATCACGACTCACGACACGGATCTCCAGAGATCACATGCGCAACCAAGGCCGGCAGAGTATTAGATAGAGAGACGAGCTAGACAAATTCAGAAAGTACTGGCTCTGTGACGCCCATGATAGAGAAGTGTGGCGAATCCTGGGGAAGGTCTATGTCCTACGACAGACATTAAAAGACTGATGATGATGAATCGCTTAGTTTGTGAAACGTTTGTTTGCTTGTTTGTTATTTCTTTTTTAATTCAGACTATTCCAGTGATCACCGACCAACAAAAGGCGAGAGCAGCAATATTCATTGATTGGCCCAGTTTCTTTTTTTTCAATTTTTTGTTGATCACCCCCCCCCCTATACGACAAATTGCCAGAAGACGATGGTCAGGTGACAGTTTCTATCGAGTGACTGACCAGACCTGTTTTATGAAGTTTTTTAATCAGTCAGTCACGTTTGGGCAGGTCAGTGTTAATATGTTGAGACATGTCGAATAAATCGGTGACCAACGGCCAGACACATGGACGAACTCGTGAGAATGGTCTGTCATAATAAAAGAAGGAATAACCCGCTCATAAACAAAGCTAGTTGCACTCGTCATCTGGACATGCAAGAAACAAAGAATTGCTGTTATTATTACTTGCATAGAACCCGTCAAAACGGCGGGATTATTTACGTATAGATAAATCACATAAATATATATGAGTGGCCTCGCATGATAGGTGCACAACACACCATTTAAAAAAACAAAACAAAAAACGCTGACATTTTCGTAATTCTTAGTGCTACATTGCTCTAACATCGTGCGTTATGGTTAACAAGGATACAAACTTCAAAATAAAGAGCATTGCAGCTCTTAACACAAAGAAAATATTTACTTTTTAAAAGGGTTTTCTTTGTGGGGGGCACTTATCGTATATTTTAGTGTAAATATATTTAATGCAAACAAACAAAAATGCATAACTGGGACGAAACTTATTTTATTGTCGCTTGTCTTAAACTCATCATATTTACTGTTTTTTGTTTTTGTTTTTGTTTTTTCAAATGATTTTTCAACAATGGGGCCACAGAATAGGGTAAGACAACAAATTTCTTTTTAAAAAATTCATGGAAATCTTTCATTCCACATTGGAAAAATGAGGTTTGTGTATTAATGGAACCACATAACAGAATGTAGTTTAAAACCTGCCCTAGTATGATCTCTTTATCATTGAACCATTTTCTAGGGGTAAAATGCAATTTTCTGGAAGGACTTCGGATTCATCTGCTTAGGTGAATTTCCTATTACTATAAGATAATTACTAACGTGTCTGGTGGCTCCAATCATTTCATATTTGCAGAACTTTCTTTTCTGCTGTCGTATCAGGCATATTTGGGATGACCAGAGTCTCTGCAGAGAAATTCATCAGAGGGTATGAAGTTTCTACCGGGACCCCTTTCTTCCTCTCACCGAAGACTTACTGAAGCAGAACAAGCAGTCTTTGATCGATGGAACGAATAATATCAGGTGCCGCAATAGTGCAAGACAAGTGAAAATGCATCAGTGAATTCCGACCATAAAGTCACAGGTCCTAGAGTCATGGACCCTGAAGTCACGATGTTGTTGGCGCACTTTGATAAAATGAGTTATATTTTGATTCAATTTGTACTAATTAAATTATGCAATGATTTTAATTGGCATGTCTGAATAAATAAAGGTTGGTTCCTGATTTATTCATTTCGTTTTGATTTGCTTCGAAAGCAAGATACTTGTTAACTCGTCAGCTGTGACTTAATAGCCGGTTACATTTCTTAGGTGGCAAAGAATACCACCTACATTGTGCCTTTAGTTCTGTGACTTGGGGAGCTGTGACTTTATAGCTAGTGAGCATATTCACTTATCGCATATTCGGCCACAGTTTTTGACTTGAGATTCGAAGGAAATATTTTTTTTTCCTGAAATGCTTTCATAGGCATTAGTGGAATTTTTCTTCTGGACATGATATTTTGTGTAAAAAAATTGTGAAGAGTTTCACTCAAGAGCCCACAATCTCCTCTATTTAATTGTATGACATCTCAATAAACATCTAACAGGACTAACATGAGTTTACATTATAAAACATTCTGAACAATCTGAATCAATTTAGTTTTTTCTGAAATTAATCCGACGAGAGTTAATCAATATCATCAACCAGCTGTAAAATAAACTTATGTAATTCTTTGTTTAGCGACTTTTTAGTGGTATTTGTTGAGATACATTGCAGTTCTTATGAATTTTTCAGCTTATGAGTTCCCTTGTTCGAAAAAAAAAATTATCTTGTTCTACACACTTTCTAATGTTCTGAACTTTGCTTCATATATCTTTCAACATTGTTATCAAACTCCCAGAGTTGACTTTGTCATAGTGAATTTGTCAGACATTTGAATTTAAGACTTTTGAATTTCAGACCATTATAAGAGAGAGAAAGAGGAGAAAAAAAGAAAGACTGGCGTAGTGCCGACCTGCGTTTGCGAGTTCAAGGTGTTTTTGTAAGCATTGAATTCCTGTTATGAAAAATATTGTCAAACTGTTACTTTTGAACTATCGACTTTATTTCCATACGTCATGAAAATGACAATGATCCTAGCAAAAAACAGTGACGTGATGATGGTACGAATAAGAATTGCGTACGCAAAAACTGATGACAAATTTACTCTTTCAACTCGGGACGATTTGCTTGATCAAAGGAACTACATATACAGGACTTGACATGGGACACGTAGTTTTGAAATAATATTGCATGGGAAAATCAATTTTATTGTGTTTATTTTTTAGATATTAATGATGCAAGGGAATTTGACCCTTGCACAAACAAGCTTGTTTCTTTTTGGTTCAGTTTGCTTTGAATATATGAAATAAATTAGTTTAAATTATCTTGAGATTTTGAATATATCTGAGCTAACTGCAAAAAGGTGTTATTGTGTTTCAATGCGTTTTCATTTTTTATACAAAAAAGATTGTTATGTACTTCCTTTAGAACCGTAGCTTCTTCGCATCTTAATTTTGAATACCAGACAAAAATATGAAATTAATTTGACATTAGTTAGAACATAGCTATGCCCTTGATGGCTTTTGTTGACAATTTACTTTATAAATGTTGACCAACTGCCTGCTCTTTCTCACGGCAGGTGTTTGGCCATGTTTGAAGCTCTACTTGACTTGAATGTATAGAGCACTTAATGAACTAAATCAATCGCACATCTGATTTGTAATTTGATATATATATATATATATATATATATATATATATATATATATATATAATGAGAAGGAAGTAGACAATTTTGAAAAAGAATGACTTGAGGCTGGATAGTACATCTCAATATATATATATATATATATATATATATATATATATATATATATATATATATATATATATATACATATATATATATATATATATATATATATATATACATATATATATATGTATATATATATATATATATATATATATATATATGTGTGTGTGTGTATGTGTATGAATAAGTGAATTAATTAACAAATAAAGTCTCTATATTCTTTTACTCCTGAGTTTGCCTAATCCCCTATTGTTCATATATATATATATATATATATATATATATATATATACATATATATATATATATATATATATATATATATATATATATATAGAGAGAGAGAGAGAGAGAGAGACACATAGAAAGATAGATATCATGGCAGATTGTCAGATATATAGTCCTTTCTATGTTGTTTAAATGTTTATAGTCCATAAACATTCAAGAGACGTCACAGAACGAAAATCAGGTACTTATTGCATTCAAGTAGGGCGTTGGCTTTTCTAACTTCCCGCCCATGAATGGGATTTGTGCGTGTGGATCTGGTTGGATTTTTATACTGAAAATGATCACGAATGTATTCCCTGATTTAATCTATTTCCAGTTCTACATACTTAACATATATATATATATATATATATATATATATATATATATATATATATAAGTAAATATATTACTTAATTCGGTCCTACTGACCGTCCAGTTCTGCGTAGGGCAGGGGTAGTGCTTTTGCCTCAGAAGTGAAGGTTTCGACCCTACGTGGCGGTACTGGGAGGGATCCTGGGTTGTCAATAGCTGCACTGAAGAGTTGTAATACAACGAAACTGCTGCTTGTGGATGACACAATTATTACACGTCCCATTGAGAGATAAATTCATTTCTTACAAACCCCCAACCATTGTTGGAGTTGACATTATTTTCTTACTTTAACAACATTGACTCTAAGTTCAGAGTTCATTTTAAGACTGAAAACGAGGAAAAGTAATGAAATTTAGATTATGAACAGAGAGATTCTCTCCCTACATCATCAAGCAACGAAAAGAGAAAGAAATCAAGAAATAAAATAAAGAGGGAAGAGAAAGAAAAAGAGAAAAGGTAAGGGAAAAAGAGGGAGTGAAGGGAAAGTATATATATATATATATATATATATATATATATATATATATATATATATATATATATATATATATATATATATTGATATTTAGATAGATAGATAGATAGATAGATAGATATATGTAGAGAGAGAGAGAGAGCAAAAGAGTGAAATTAAGAGAGAAAGAGAAAATGGAATGGTATGGATGCTAGATTGAATCATCTGGTGTCGCTAACCAGATTTCTTTATTAGGATTCATTACTTCTTTTTCTTATATCTTCATTATAATTGTTTTTCTTTCTTCTCTTCTCTTTTGAGTTACACCGATGGAGTAAGAGCGGAGTTTGACCCTGAAGCAACCAGTCTTGTATAATTAATTTACGACTAGTTAATTAGAAACCGTCAACCAAAACTGTCATCAAAACTGTCAACATAAGTTTCTTCAGTTTTCAAGTTGGTCTGACTGATTGTCTACGTAAGTATGTGGGTAAGTAGGTATCATGGGTAGAGGCAGCGCCAATGGAGTTAAAGGGCGGAAATTTTCAACATCTCTTTATTATCTCTAGAAAAAACACTTAAAAAAATTTTTTTTCTAAATTCCTACTCAAGATTTTGAGTGGGAGTTTCAATTTTAAAAGTTCATCTTAAATTGGTCCCTTTGTCTTCTGCAAAGTCATACGTTTCAAATGATTACTGTCCAACAAAAGGCGACAGAAGTAACTTATTCATTGATCAATCCTCTTTTCCGATTTTTTTTTTCATTTATAGCCCCCAACACAGCTTGCTGCCAAAAGATGTTGGTCACGTGCCGTTTTCTGTCGAGTGACCAATCACACACGTTTTTAAACTGAGTATCATTCTCTATTCGATTTTTTGGCCCGTTTATCTCCCATCCAATTTTTGTAGGTTGAATTACCATGTTTGAATTGTTTCACATCCCACGACGGTTCAGTAAGCATCGTAAATCGTTAAATAAAAGTGACCAATGACGAAATTTGAACTCACACCCCTTACCCTGCAGAGCTCGTCCGGTGCAGGGTGCAAATTCAAATCTCGCCTGGGACTATTCCTTTAATTTTGGTCCATACGGTTTATATGGATCGGCCCTGAAGTCACTGGCAACAAAGTCACAGAACTAAAGTCACATGTTGATGGTACGCTGTAAGACCTACGAAAAATAAGTGGCCATGGCAGACACTGAAGTCAGAGCAAAAAAGAAAAATTCTGAATGCAAAATAAGTTATACTCTAATTCAATTTATACCAATTGAGTAGTGTATCATTTTTCATTGGTAAATTAGAATGAACAAAGATTGTTTTGTTTTTTATTCATTCATTTCGTTTGATTTCGCTTTGAGAGGAATTCAAGCTAGATAATTTTCGAAGGTGCAATGAGCAGCTCATTGTGACTTCAGTTCCTTGACTTTAGTGCCCGTGACTGTATGGCCGGGATTTGTTTATTTAACGCCCGTAGAATGAGCAGAGCATTGCAATGAAACACTACTATCTGCTGGAAGAAACTAGTCTGAAATTAATAATGATTTTGTAGAAGGTCATACCAGCTAAATGTATTGCTTTGGAGCAATGGTTTTTATATGCAGTTGAATTCTATATTCTGTTGACATACAAAGTATTTATGTTGCCTCGTCTGGCGCACGATTACAAATGTAGGTATTCAGGAAGGCTCAAAACCATTACACAGAATTAATTGAACTATTAAACAGCCCCGTTGAAACCCGGACATAAAGTCATGTGCATGGAACCTAAGTCATAATGTAGGTGTCACACCTACGAAACGTAACCGTTCATAGAGGCACAAGACTTCAAGTCATAGACCGAAAAAGTCTTTTTAAAATGATATAACAAATGTCTTAATTCAATTTGTACCAATAAGTAATGAAATGTTAACAAAACGATATTCATTCATTCAAATTTACTAAAGAAATTCTACATAACTTAATTATTTGAATTAGAAATATTAATTCTATTGGAAAACCCCCCGGAAGAAACGAAACGAAATAAGTAAATAACCAATCAACCTTTAATCATTGAAGTTAACCGATAAAAATATTACATTACTTGATTGGTAAAAATCAAATTAAAATATTACTTATTTTATTGAAATCTGAAAATCTTTCGCTCTGTGAATTTTAACTCGGTCTCGTTTCGGAGGTGGCCTAGCAGGCCGCCTACAATGAGACTTTACATCCATGACTTTTAGGCCTGTGACTTTATGGCCGGTCACCGACCTGTTACCCATTGACAGCAAGTCAGTTTTTTTTTCCAGTACACAATAAACTCTTTTTGTTCCAACACTCATTCTGAAGGAACTATTTTATAACCCACGTCCTAACGGCACGTTTGTTTTTATATTACTGCAAGACTATTTTGGCAGAGCTAGCTCAACCTTAAAAAATAATAAGATCCCATTATTCCTAAAGAGAAGGGTGTATAACCAATAGTCACTTACGGAGCTGAAACATGGAACTTAACGAAGAGACACACCCGTAAGCTGAGAACCATGCAACGTGCACATGAAAGAATAATGCTGGGCCTCACATGGAGAGACCACAAAACAGCACAGTACATCCAGGAAAAGATAGGAGTTAGAGACATCATAGAATCCATAAAAAATCTCAAATGGCAGTGGGCTGGCCATGTTGCAAGAATGGCAGACAATCGATGAACATCACGACTCACAACATGGATTCCCCGAGACCACATGCGCAACCGAGGCCGGCAAAATGTTAGATTGAGAGACGAGCTAGACAAGTTCAGGAAGTACTGGCTCCGTGACGCCCATGATAGAGAAGTGTGGTAAATTCTGGGGAAGGTCTATGTCCAACGACGGACGTAAAAGACTGATGATGACGATGATGATTGACGGAGATTAATGTGCAGCAATAGCACAATGAGATCATATTTTTTTTTTTTTGCTTTCTACTTTTGCCTGTCCATGGTACTCACCGAGGAATTTACGTTCAACAAACAGTTAATTACTTACCAACGAATATATTGTTAGCATAATTACTTCCTAATTCATTCATTTTGTTTGCAGACCTATAATCCGTGAATGAGACGGTAGATGGTGAAAAGATTATGAAAATTCATGATGGTGTGTTCTGGTTTCTTATCATTAATACACTTTTGATGAAATCCACCCATTATTATTCCAAATACTTTCTAACGGCACTCTTGAACCTCCGTTGGCACCGAAGTGACGGGAATCGACTCTATATTTTGACCATCCTTAAACTTGATATTTAATTTTGATCATATCGCAGGATTTTATTGGGTCTCCCACTTCCCCAGAATTTCCTGCTTGATTGGAACTCTGCGTTCCAATGGTTATTCTAATTTTGAGGAGATGACTTAGGGGTCACTGATGGACATAAGCAGTGATTTTATTACAGATTTTCAGGTCATGAATCGAGGTCACGCAGCCAGATAATATTTTAACCACTTCTTCTACTCTTCAGTTATATTTTCGCTCATGGCAGGGCAGAGTTTTTGACAAATCACTCCACACTATTTTTTTTTTTTATATTCTCCTTTCTCCCCTCTTCTCCATTCCTCTGATCTCTTGTGAAATCCAAAAATTCCTGACATTTACTTTGTTTTCTTCTTCTCTTTATCGCTCCCGATCACAAATAAAAAAACAAACAAATTCTGGCGCTGGTGGTGGTGTGTGTATGTGTGAATGTGTGTGTATGTGTGTGTGTGTGTGTGTGAGGGGGGGGGGGGTTCAGCGTATTTCGCTCTTATCTTTATTTTCTCTCATTTCAATTATTCTCCTTTATTTCCCGTCCCTCTCTTCCTTTCTTCTTCACAGTAGATACACCAAAAATTTATATATATATATATATATATATATATATATATATATAAATATATATATATATATATATATATATATATATATATATATATATATATATATATATATATATATATATATATATATATATATATATATATATATACATATACATATTGTAGAATGTGGATTCGTTACTCAAACTACCTCATATTTCTGCCCTCTTTGGGCCTCATCGGGCGAATCTTTATAATATTGATATATTATGTAATACTGCTAGCCTGATTTGTACCACATATACAATGTGTATAAATATATGAATATATATATATATATATGTATATAAATATATATATATATATATATATATATATATATATATGTGTGTGTGTGTGTGTGTGTGTGTATGTGTGTGTATGTGTGTGTGTATGTATATATTTTCAATATATATACTAATGGTATTGAACTTGTTTTCAATGATAAGATGCACTTGAGATATATACATAATTCGGTATACATCAATATTTATGTATATATATATATATATATATATATATATATATATATATATATATATGTGTGTGTGTGTGTGTATATATATATATTTATATAATGTTACTTTACATGTGTACATAATAATACAAATATACATTAACATATTTACACATATATAAAGCTTTGCATATTTAAATTTCATACTTATAGTTTTTTTTATATATATATATATATATGTGTGTGTGTGTGTGTAGTGAATAATATATATATTTATGTATCTAGTAACTTGATATATTTATATATATATATATATATATATATGTGTGTGTATGTGTGTAGTAAATAATATATATATTTATGTATGTATCAACTTGATATATTCACATATATATATGCGTGTGTGTGTGTGTGTATACGCATATTTACATATATATATATATATATATATATATATATATATATATATATATATATATGCGTAAATACGTAGCTTTACATCTATATATATATAGTTCTACACTTATATGTATATATATATTGCTCATATATATATGCTAAGAAATATATATATATATATATATATATATATATATATATTTCTTGGCGTAATTAAATGTATGTATCTATAGAGAGTTTCGCTCATTTACATATATATGTAGCTTAACATATATGCATTGCTTTACATATTTACGTATATGTTTATAGATATATGGCTTCATATGTTTACACATGTGTATGTATATGTATATATAGCTTCGTTTATTTGGCTTTACACACACGTATATATTTAGAGAGAGAGAGAGAGAGAGAGAGAGAGAGTGAGAGAGAATGGGAGAGAGCATGGGAACGATTTTGGTAAATATCCTTCTAGATATTAATATTTTGCTTTACAAGTATATGTACATGTATACATGTATACATAAAAGAGTATATATGTATATATATATATATATATATATATATATATATATATAATTATATATATATGTATATATATATATATATATATATATATCTTCTCACATACTTATTCATATATTTGAAGCTTTAGTTTTTCGAACACATGTGTATATAAATAACTATTCATAACTTAATACACATATGTATTGACCACATATCTACACATATAAAGCGCGTTACAAATCTACATACATGTACATTTACATATATGTATACATGAATATAACTTCCCATATTTTCATATCTCTCTCTCTCTCTCTCTCTCTTTCCCCCCTCTCTTTCTCTCTCTCTTTCTCTCTCTATATATGTGTGTTGTTTTTTGTTTTGAAAACTTTTTTATTACTGTTTTTTGTCCATTTAACGTTAGATTTTTACCAAACTGGCTAAAAAAATATTTAAATATTTTCTAACAAAATATTTTTGTCGGTAATTTTTGTTTACTTATTCATTTTCTCTATGAAAGATAGATAAAATTGGTCAAGATCCCTATATTTCCTGTTCTTCACTGGTTAAGAAAATTAGAAAAGAAAAACATGTAATTTTATGTGCTTTCAATGAATGAAGACCTTCGCCTGCTTCGGAAATTTGTCAGTTTTGAGGAAAATTATATTTTCAATGATTGGCATTGCTCTGACTAGTTTCGGCCATTTCGCGTTCTAACCAAATGAATTTACACCAAGGAGAATTTTTTAGGAAGTTTCTGCCCCACATGTTCACGTGTGAGGTTTCCCACGTTAAACTGACTTTGAGTTACATCCTGTTTTCGTTGGGGATTCGTGTAAATAGTAGCTCAAGTCTGATGATAAATTTTGGGTTATTTGATTATCTTGGTACTGAAGCTACTTAATTTGGTCAAAAGATCCAATAAATTTTTTCTTATGCGGCAGAAGACATTTGACAACCTTGACCCCTTGGCTGATTGGACTTCCAGAAATGAATAAAACTTTTATCAGTGTGTTAATGTTAGGCATAAGAATGTTTCCCTCTTCCAGATTAAATGAGGTGTATCGTGAGACAATGTCTCCATATCAGAAAAACGACCCAAAAAACAAGATAATCCTATTTACTATACCCTTTAATTATTATTCATTTCTCCTCTGGTGTCTTCTCACGCCAATAAAACGTGTTGATTTATTTGTTTTAAGATGTTCATGAGTTTTATTACTTCTTTCCCCTTTTGATGTTTCGCCGCTCTCAAAGTTAGTAAAAAAAATCCGTCAAGTCAACTGCTTCAAAGAGTTTGTCCGGACGATTGATCCCCTTTTTGTTTTTTGTGTTAACACATTTTGACCGATCCATTCTACGGCTTTCTACGGGTATACTATCGGAATGTGACAATGGTAAATAGTATCATTCGCGATGCACAGAAATCCTCCACCAAACAAAATCACCATCGGACAGGAAATTTTTTTTTGTAAATTTGTATAGAGGTTTTATTGTGATTTTATTCTTTCCTGTCATATTTCACAGGAAGAATATCATTAGTACAAATTTATTTTTTCTTTCTATTGATAAATAGAATAGGCCGAAACGATTCCATGGCTTTCTTTATCTTCTTTCATGCCAAATACAAAGTTCCCTAGAGGAATTTCCAATTTTGAGAAAGAAGATTTTGACCATTAATTGGATTTTTAACACTAGACGAGACAACATCATCTCAGTTTTTATTAGTCACATTTTATGATAAACCAAAACTTTCAATTTTTATTTTCAAGTTCGTACATATTGGTGGGCCGATGGGGTTTTTGTTACGGATCTTTATTACCCAATGGTAGCAACATTACTAAGTTGGATTCGTGTTATATCTATTTCTTTCCTTGTTAGGCTTGGATTTCCATACTTTAACCTTCTTAAGTAGCGGAAGCCACGCCGGGCTCAATAATCCGGAACACTCTTTGAATGCTAATGGCCCTTCTCAAAACTCTTGTCAGTCTCGAGTCAATTGCTATCCACAGGAAATAAGGCATGGTATCCAACAGCAATGATATTTAAATTTTCCCCTTTCATTATTTCTTTTCCCCACCTACCTTTTCAGACTAATGAACCAGCGTAAGAATAGCATAGGATGCTTATGCTTGGATTGGAGCAAAAGGGACCGAACTTTCACAATAACAGTCATCCATTACTTCTTACTCGCAAGACTGAAGCTAAAAATTCAAGTTTCAATAGTAATAGACCAGGCGTATTGATAACAATAATAGTAACAACATCATCATCCACAACAACAACACCAACCAACAGTGACCTGACAGGAAGAGAAATGAAAGTGGAAACGTAAACACAGCACTGACATGATAAGCGAAAAAAGAGAAGAGACGTTGGCTGAAGACCTGAGGACACTTATAGTCACTCAGCCTTCAGCAATGACCACTGGGCAACCGGTGAGAAACTGTAAACTGCAGTATTACTGTGGCCTATGAGAACTGGGAGAGAAGGGCTGGAGACTTGAGGAGACTTGCTGTCATTCAAACTCCAGCGGTTACCACCAGGCATCTAGTATGAGATTGCAAAATAATAATAATAATAATAATAATAATAATAATAATAATAATAATAATAATAATAATAATAATAATAAATCACACGTTACAATTAACAGTGTGTAGGGGTCTTCTGTCAAGCTCAGGGACGCAGCTAACGTAACAAAATAGGATTTCATTCGCGTAACTGGCGATTCCATTCACGCTCTAATGACAGGATGAAAATGCTGAACTTGAAGAATCATAGAAAAATAGAAAAAGTTATAAAAACAAAACCATAGAATAACCCAAATCTGCTTGTGGTCAACAAAACGCTTTTCTCCAAGTTCACTGCAGTGTAGAACTCTATCACTCATGTATAAAAATGGCATGTGTATAACCATGTATCTCATACATATGCAGTCATTTTTTTACAGCGGGTGGGGGTGGGGGGTAAAAATACACGTCCCGACTTTTCTGGCCGAGCCTTGCCCGGGCTGGCTTAAATCGCTGGCACCATCACTGAAGAAACTTTGTTACAAAGATGTAGGAATTAATGTATAAAATTGATTGGTTCGTACTGTAAACCCTGATCAGGTTACAGTCAGTACTCTCCTAGAATTTTGTTGATCGAGGCATCTCGAAGGTGTACGGCAGAGGTTCCCAAAGGGTGCGCTGTGCCAAGCTGGTAGGTCGATAGAAGATTGCAAGTGTATCGGGATGATTCAATAACTATCAAAGAAACATTCAAACATTCACCATCAGTCTTTTAACGTCTGTCGTTGAACATGGACTTTCCCAAGGATTCGCAACACTTCTCTATCGTGGGCGTCGCGGAGCCAGTACTTTCTGAATTTGTCTAACTTGTGTTTCCATTTAGTACTCTGCCGGTGTACCAGAATTACATATGGAAGGATCCTAGAAAAGTGACTCCGAGGATATCTGCCCTTTAGGAAGTATCATAATTTGCCCATCGTATAGTCTCCAGTAAATATTTGTTAGGTTTTATCAAAAATGTTTGGCACAACGTATCGGAGGTGGTCCCGATTGACAAATAATCTAATAAACTGTTTATCCAAAGCAAATACGATCTATCTATTCACTTTTGTTTTTCTCTCATGAATTCTCTCATTTTTTTAAATATCTTTAAGCAATGAAAATTCGCTTTTCTTTATTCTAACAGAGAAATTCGTTCATTTGATTTTTAGCAATAATCAGAAGAAGAAAAAAAAAATAACATCGAATAGTTTCACACGGGTTTCGTTACATTTTGGTTCGTAAATAGCTTTCAATAAATAGTTCGGTATATTTTTCTCTTGCAATTCCAGTTGGGATCACCTTTGCTATGTTGTGCCAAAAGTTTTTGATAGTCCGGTTGTTTCGCTGAGTAATGTTTCGTCAACATACAGTCAGCCAACAATCTTCTTAGAAATGGTGTTTCACAGACTTGACTTTTCGCCGACTGACGTTTCGCCGAGGACGTCTTCATCAGTAGTTTATTCGCTCATTCATTATTTTACGTATGAATATGCAAGTTTATTGTCTCAAATATAACTCTTTCAGAATATTGACTTGGCTTTTCGCCAACTGATGTTCCGCCGAAGACTTTTTTGTCAGTAGAGATGATGTCTGGCCGACTTGACCTTTCACCGGAGACTTTCTTGTCAGCAGTATATTTCTTTATTCATTATTTTACTTATGAATCCGCAAGTTCATTGTTTCAAATATAATTATTTCATAACACAAAAAATAGATAGATGAACATAAGTTGATTCTTAGTAAATTTCACTTTGGTCTTTTTGTTGTTATCTTTTATCTATTAGTCATTAAAAAAATTGAATTCCTCAAAAACGAATTTATTTTACATCTTGAACAACATTGGACGAACAGAGTGATACAACAAACCGTATTATACAATTAAATTTTGCGAACAATTAGAAATAATCCTATAGACATCGGCATCTTATTCTAAAAACGTAATTGATTAAAATTCAAAAGATGTCGTCCTTGAGTTTTTCTTTGGTTTACTAGAAAGAAAAAGGCTCTAATTTCCGCTTAAGGTAGCGAAAAACAATTTTCCATTAATTATCAGGTAGAATGGGACCGTTCAAAGTCTATTTTTTTCATTTAATTTTAATTATTACTTATTATAATAATGTTATTAGTTATTTGCATTTATATTTTTCGATTACTTGAAATCCATTCTTTCCTTACGTTGTATTCAAGATATATGATTTACATGTTTATATCACAGTATACAAATTGTTTTTCTTCTTGTTCTTTTTGTTTTTGGTTGGCCAAGTTGTTGATTAATTGTATTATATATATATATATATATATATATATATATATATATATATATATATATATATCCAATCGGATTGGGGTCCTGGATAAGGGGGTGGTAGTCTATGAAGCAGCGTGTTAATCTTTGACATGTTCCCAGTCATCGTGGCATGCCAGTATGGAGCCGTTTCTCAATATATACAGCCATGAGACGGAGAGAAGAGTAAGTAGGTTCATGCCTATCAGAAGTTCAGAGTAGGCTTGGATTAACCAATTGCGTTGCCTTTAACACAATATATGAAAGGATCCTTTTTTTTTTTTTAAATATGTCTGATTATGACTGAAAAAAAAACTGTGGTTGTTGGTGTAATGACCGAGATAACTCGACTACTGTCCATTGTCGGAAGTCGACATTCGCCGTACATATCAACTCACAAAGCTGTGCAATGTCGAATTCTTGTGAAGTCTAATGAAAATGAATTTTAAACATCTATTGGTCTTTTATCTTTAGTATAAGATCTGTAATCTATCATATAAAATATCTAAATTGGCAAGAGATCTAAATCTAGATATACGATTTTTTTTTATACAAGCCAATGGAATAATTTGAAGCTGTTGTTTCGTACGACGGCTACAAAATTATTATACGTGACAATTATAGAAGGTCGCTCAACACACCAAAAAGTTCTGCTCCTTCCAAACAGGCACCTTTGGAACGACTACTGCCTTAGTCTAACAACGATTGAAAAAAAAAATTTCTGTATGTATGCTCTGCGATGACTTGACCACTGACCATTGTGTAAAGTTGATATTCGTCATATATATTAGTCAACACGCAAGGCAGTGCATTATCAAGTTCGAAGTTTTCCGGGGCAGTAATTCTCATGGAATTATAGATACTTCACCTAAATTTGAATATAAAAAATGTATATTGACAACTGTGAAAAGAAGCAACCGAAATACTTCGAAGCCGTGCTTTCGTACTACGGATGGGACATTATTTCACACGGCAATTATGTCAGGCTGCTCAACACAACATTAAGTTCGGCCCCTTTAAAATATGCACCTTAAGAACGAGTGCTTCCCTCGTAATTATTAAAACACAACAGTTTTCCTTTGCATTGTAAAGTGATTAAATTCGTTCATTTGCTTACCGCAAAATAATAAGACAAATATGTTTAACATTTCAGAAATAGTTACCAGAGGGCCTGAGGCGCGTTCTCATTGTTCAGCTATGACGCGTTTTTAGAAATCGTCAACCAAATCTGTCACTAAAACAGTCAAAAACGGTTTCTTTAGTTTTCAAGTTGGCCCGGCTGGCTGGTTGTGTATATATATATATATATATATATATATATATATATATATATATATATATAATTATATATATATATATATATATATATATATATATATATATATATATATATGTTAGATAATGTATATTTCGGCAGCTATTTTTCTCTGGAGCATATTTCGTTGAAAACGACTGACAAATTTCGTCGAGTTAACTTTTTAAATTCCGTTTTTATTCATTTCAGTAATTTTTTCCACTCACTGCTGAAGAGTACTCGGCCTGAGTTTAGTTGCGATGACAAACACCAACAATTCAGACTTCTTCTAGTGATCACAACCCAACAAAAGACGTGATAAGTAACTTATCCAATGATCACCTCTTTTTTCAATTTTTTTCATTGATCACCCCCAACACAGCATGCTGACAAAAACACGTTGGTCACGTTACGGTTCCTATTGGGAGACTAACCACACCTGTTTCCATTTTCGTTTTGACCTTTTTTGCTGAGGTTATTATTCCTCTTAGAAATACCTACGTATACAGCATGTATCACATAGATATCACTCCCCCATTAATAACAGGTGATAAATGACAAAAATCGCTCACCTTAAACACCTAGACGTTCATAAAAATTGAAGGCAATATAGTATCAGAGAAGGATCAAGGAATTTTCGCAGGGTTGGGGATCCAAATCCTTTCACCATTTTACATTTTATATTAAACATCATTTGGATGAAATGAGACTGAAAAAGATTGGGTATATCAGAAAGTTCACCAAAATGAACAAATGTGTAAAAAAAACCCATCTTTCTGTACACTGTAGTACACTGAAAATCTAATTTTAGAATATGATATATATGAATTTCTGAACACACTGATGGGTCGATTGCTGTAATCATGATAATTTTATGCAGGGGTTCCCTGAGATACGAAAGTTATTTCAAATCTCAGTCTAAAAAGGTTGAGAAATGCTTAAATAGAGTATTGAAGAGACTTGAACAAGCGTCACGAATCACGGGAGCTCGTCTTACACAAACGACGCCTGAATAACTTTGATCTTAGTGCACTAATCTCATCGGCTATTGTATCCGTTCTAGAGGCCCTTATTTCTTGCTGCACAAGGAACTTGAACTAAATATATGAATTGCACTATTAAAACCGGGCCTGCCCGGCCTATTTTCACAACCTCCTCTATTTACTCACCATCTCCTACGCTGCAGTTGCTCAGAAGTCATCGGTGGTTATTATAAGACTGCCTAAGCCGACATCAAACGTGTGACCGACGACCTTTTCTTCCGCCTATTTTTTTTGTTTTTTTGTTCCGTTATTAGCACCCTTAAGGGCATCCTATTCGGTACTATTTCTCGCTCCGGACTCTTAGCACAACTACTCTTAGTGGTTTTGTCCCTCACTGCTGCCCCACCCCCGGTCCACTTTAATACTGATGCATCAGCGTACAATAGAAGGACACCCACACGAACAACTCAGTGTAGAAACACTCTCACACTAAGAAATGTCCACACACTTTCACCTGAGCTTGCAATTATATGGTGACGTAATCTCGACAACACGCACACAGTGACTGACGCCTAGGGGTTATGTCTGTAGCCCACAACCACAGTCGAGAGACACATATACGAATATTAACCCTTGACGGGCAAAGGTCGACAAAAGTGACGCATTCGTATTGACTTGTTTTGGATAGGAAATGGGAAATAAATCTTAAAATAGAACTTTTTTTTCTATATATAATTGTAAAATTGCCCAGACATATTTATCTATCCTATTAAGATTTTCAATGCAATTTTATTGTAGAACAAAACTGAAGAGTATCTATTTGAATGATAATAAGGCCCGACTCCACATCAACTTCTATTCTGACTGAACTTTTCTACTGTATATGCAACCAATAACAAACTCCTAAAAAGGTGTATATTTTTTTGTATAAATGAATCTATTCATTAGAGTGAAATAAACCCTTACGTATAATTATGAAAAATGTTCGTTATTTTCTAAGACTTGTCTTTTTGTTTGATCACCAGGACAGTCTCATGGCTATTAATTAGTCACAAATTCAAATCACAGTAGCAAAATGTACACCCTTCATTTTGGTGAGGATTGTTCTTGTTATTTTTGTTTAACTTATGCCGGTTAAAAAAAACAACAAAAAAACAAAGTCAGCTTTGTGCTGGAGTTTCACAATCATTTACGTTATACATATAATAACCCACAACTATGAGTAACACGTCTACTTAATCCCACTCTTGCTTACAGTACATGAGATGCAAGTCAAAGTATCAGCAGAGGCCACTGCCTTAATAGGATTCACTCTGTTTACCTTTAGGGTCGGAGAGTATTCGACCCAGAGCGTTGTCATAAAAATCAAAGTAAAATGAAGGAAACTAGTTTTTAAAAAATCAATAGGGTCTCCATGTCTCAATCAGCAAAGGTGACGTCCACCGCAAAGGGACTCCAAAGGATATGGAAGTTCAAATCGGTTAGGGGCTACTTTTTTCCCGATCAACGCTTCTTACTTCGTCGAAAGCAAAGCAACCCGAGCGTTGCGATATCGATAAAAGCATGTGGAAAGGGAAAAAAAATTAATAAGCAAAATATTTCATCAAAGAAATTCGGACAAAACTACTTCTAGGCGTAAACAGGCAACATGGCGTGGAGGAATCGGATGGGGAATGCTGTAGCTATATGATTAGATTTCTCTTCATCTTACTACTTGGTGTACGTGACAAAATCAGTAAGGTGTCGTGCATATCAGACAGGCATAGAAGGTTGCATTTAAAAAAAAATTCCGATCCATACTGCTTACATAGTAAAAACAACCTGAGCATGGAAATAAAAATCAATAAATCAATAAAAAATCACGCAACTACAATATATATATATATATATATATATATATATATATATATATATGCGTGTATAAATGGCATAATCATGAATGCGTTATATTACATTGAAATTCTATTTGAAAAAACTCCCGTTATGAAGGATAATGTGTCACTTGGCCTGGACAGCATGAATAGAATAAACAATAAAAGAAATGGGCTGCTGCGAGCATCGAACCTTCAACTGTTAGGCATCCGCTTTAACGTAGCATCACCATTACCCTCGAGCTAAACAGTCCGCCGGAAAGTTGGAAGTCAAAATAACTGTCATGTGTTCAAATCTCATCTTGTTCATTCACTGTCCATACATGCACTATTGTTTCTCAACCCGAACAATTATCATTTGAAACTCTATTTGAAATTACCTCCCTGTATAACATGGAGAATGTGTCACTTGGCCTAGATAGCGTTGTACCGAACCATATATTGTGGTACTGGATGGGATAATGAATAGTCTATAGCCTCACTGAAGAGTTGTAATACAACGAAACAGCTGTCTGTGGATGACATAATATATATATATATATATATATATATATATATATATATATATATATATATATGGTTCGGTAATACTTTTATGTTTCTCCTTTACATACGTACCTAAGATAAAGTTTGATTTCTAAATAATCAAAAATCATAAATTTGGGGGTTTTGAAGCCAAGAAAATCTTTGGTAGAACACTTTGAGTTGAACTCAAGTTATTAGGCAGTTGTTGATTGGTCTTTCTAATCAGCTTGGCGAAGCTGCAAATTAAAAAAAATTGAAAAAAAACTTATCCGAGTGGTTAACGTCTCGGAGAATGGACTTGGTGTGCCGAATTCAAATTCCGGTTGAAATTGAGAGTTCATTTTGTTACGATACCCTACAGTGAGTTATGGATGAATCCCCACTTAGCTATGGATAAAATAGCCCAGGTTGCCAATTTAGCACTTTTTGTGCCAAAATCAGCGCGTTTCTTGTTTTGGCAGTGCGAAAAGGCATTGAATTAGCACGAGTGTACTGATTTTAAGCATTTTTTTGCGTCTTTTCTTCACCCTCGGCTGCATCTCTCAGATGTTGTTTTTTTTTTTTGCCGTACCTGTCTAATTCTGCGCTTTTTGGCCGTCAAACTAACATGAATATATTTTTGTGGATTGGCAACACTAGAAATAGGCCAGGGTGAATTGAATGAGACCACTCCAGGTGCTTGTCAACTCTGAGTGTGATCCACATATCGCCAACCTTCCAAGTAAGGAACAATGTGGTTTGTAGAGCCTGAACAGGGACAAATGAAGCCGTAGCCAACTTAAGGGCATTACATACTTGATTTTACCTACAAAGACTCCCATAAATGAGCAGACGAACTATTTTTTTCCCTATATAAGCTACCAATGACTTGGAGTTCCGGCGTTTTCAACAAAATTAGTTGACCTCACTTTTCGATTAATTGGCTTCGTCGATAGATTGGAGGGAGGCCATACGAATGTTATTTGCTTACTTCCTCTTTGTCTCTCTCCTAGTGTATGTGTGTGTGTGTGTGTGTGTGTGTGACTCTCTCCCCACTCTCTCTCTCTTTTGTCTCTCTTTCGCTTACTCTCTCGCTCACTCATTCAATCAACTCGCACACTCACTCACTGGAACGTTAGTGGTTGGAGTAAGATGGTGTTCTGGTGAAGGATGCCGACATAACCAACCAATGAAAGAAACCTTGTCAATATTGCTCTCTCTCTCTCTCTCTCTCTCTCTCTCTCTCTCTCTCTCTCTCTCTCCATCTATCCGTCTATCTATTATATATATTTATTTATATGCATACATGTCTATGTTTACCTATCAAACTATCTATCTATCTATCTATTTCAGTTTTTCATTTCTACCTATATCAGTCTATTCATATCTATCCATTTAACTATCTCATTCTGTTTATATGTATATCATTCAGCTTGTATTTATCTATCAATCTATCTATCTATCTATCTATCGATATCAGTTCTTCACATCTATCTACTTGTATGTTCCTATCTATCTATCTATCTATCTATCTTTATCGGTTTTTCACATCTATCTACATGTATGTTCCTATCTATCTATTTATCTATCTATATATCCGCCCCTCTGTCTATCTATCAATATTAGTTCTTAACATCTATCTTCATGTTTGTTCCTATCTATCTATCTATCTATCTATCTTTCTATTTCGGTCAGTTCATATCTTTCTCTCCCCTCCCCTCCATCTCTCTCTCTCTCTCTCTCTCTCTCTCTCTCTCTCTCTCTCTCTCTCTCTCTCTCTGTGTACCAGGCGAAGAAAGTCGGGGTCAAATATTTAAATAATACCACAGTTTCTCATTTCCACTCTTTCTGCATTACTACGCTGGGGTAGCCAAACGTTGGGGGGCCTGGGATCGAGGCAAATTGCGCATGCGCAGACAAAAGAGCACGAGCGTACCAGCCCGGGAAAGAGGCTGGTCGTCGTTCGAAACCGGACGGTACAATATCCTGGCACGAAGCTGTCTAAAGGCCTTCCAGAATATCTGGGGGAAGTGGATTGGTGAAATGTTACATTGACTCGTGACTCGACAATTGGAAGGGACCAATTGAATTAGCCTAAATGTAATTTAAAATATAGCCGAGTTTGCTTCAGCGAATGTCGCCGCGACGTGGAAGACCTCAATGATTCAGGCGATTTGCTTCTTCTTCTTCTTCTTCTTCTTCTTCTTCTTCTTCTTTTTCTTCTTCTTCTTCTTCTTCTTCTTCTTCTTCTTCTTCTTCCTCTTCTTCTTCTTCTTCATCTTCTTCTTCTTCTTCTTCTTCTTCTTCTTCTTTTTCTTCTTCTTCTTCTTCTTCTTCTTCTTCTTCTTCTTCTTCTTCTTCTTCTTCTTCTTCTTCTTCTTCTTCCCAACTATCCCTCTTCTCTATTCTTCCCCCTCTTTTGATCACTCTCCCTTTTCTTCTTTTCCTTTCTATCATACTCCTTATATTTTCCCCAGCCCCTTTCTCTTAAACCCCCTAACCCTCAGTCTTCTCCATCCCTCCTCTTTCTGTTATTTACTTTCTCTCCCTCTCTCTCTTTTCTCTTTTTTATTCTCTATTTCCCTCGTTTTACCAAATTCCCCCTCCTCCTCCCCCATTCTCTCTCTCTCTTGTTACTTTTTTTCCCTGCACAAATATACTATGCTCTACCAACGATTTCAACTTATTCCTTTCGACGATCAACCTTCCCTCGATTAACCACACGAACTCTCACCAAAGACAAGACTCTATATGAGATTTTGTGTTTCTTCTCAGGAGCATGCAATTAAAGGAAAAGCGTTCGTCTCTTGAGGGACAACTCCCATTGGAGAATACGGCCAATGACTAAACCACGGTTTCCTTTGCATACTCATGCTTCGTGATCTTTCCATATTTCAGGTCTGTGGACGTATCAAAGCCGCTCGATGTCCTGAGCACAGCCAAAAATGGCCCCCACACTTTGACCCTCCAATTGCTTAACTGACAAGATTTTTTTTTATATATATTAAACAATCGTGAAGAAGACGGTAGAGCATTCATGTCTGGAGAGACGATTCCCATCAGAATATTAACGGTCGGTGACGTGTCAGCTGGGTGATGCTTGCAAGTTTTAAGTCTGGTCGAGACCAGAACTTTGTTTTTATTCTATGACTACCCTATTACCAGGCTGCAAGTTCACTGAAGAGATACTCCCATCTCAACCACACAACTTAGGGTGTGATCAGTTAGCTGCTGAGTGCAGATGGACGTTTATTCTGACGAGAATCCTTCACACTTCACCTATACTAGAAAATTGAATTTGGAACCTCCTGCGTATACGGGAGACATACAAGCCATTACACTATGTGAGTGGACTCATGAACTCTCACCAAAGACGAGGCTGTGATGGAATGAGATTTTGTATTTCTTGACGAGAGCAAGCGAAGGTAGCACAAAATTGGCAGAAGAAGCCAGACAAAACCCTATTGTTACTGTGAAGCTTGAGGCTTGTACAACATGTTGGCAGGAGTCCCGTATCTACCCTGAAGAAACATCCAATACATTTTTGTCTCCACCTGGAAGAGACACCCGTTCCATTTTTGTGTCCACATAGATGAAAAACCCGTTTGAGCCTTGTGTCCTCTTGGAAAAAATACCTGTTCGTGTCCACCAGGGAGAGACACCTGTTCTAGTTACGTGTCCATCCGGAAGAAATACACATTGGATTTTCGTCTCCACCTTGAAGAGGCACTTGTTTCAGTTTCGTGTCCACATGGTAGAGCACACTTTCGAGCCTTGTGTCCACCGGAAGAAACATCTGTTCGATTTTTGTCTCCACTCTAGTTTTGCGTCCTTGCAGAAGGGAACACGTTCAAGCTTCGAGTTCATCCGGGATAAATACCTGTTTGGGATTCGTGTCCACCAGAATAGACTCCAATTCGAGTCTCGTGTCCACTTGGAGGAAACACCCGTTCAATTTCCATCTCCAGCTTGAAGAGAGACTAGTTCTGCTCCCGTATCCACGAAGACGAGAGAACACGTTCGAGCCTCGATTCCATCCCGTCTGAGTTTCGCGTCCTCTCAGAAGAGACACCCTTCTGAGTCACGTATCCAGCCGGGAAAGACGCCCACTCGAGTCTCATGTCCACCCGGAAGAAAAGTATGTATGGAAATTCTGTGGGAATATTTAAGATTATTTCACTGTTCAAAGTTCAACTCCGCCAAAATGTTCCTTTTGGATCATCTTGCCGGTTCCAAATCTGCGTAAAGCCGTAGTGGAAACAACAGAAACAAAAGAGCGTTGTGGGAGGGGGTGAAAGCAAACCTGGATCAGATCAGGCGAGACGGGAGCAAAGGACCCAGCTGTATGGAGTTAGCGACAACTGAGTTTGCTGGCATGTAGTGGTTGTAGCCACATGTCCTGAAAGGGACAAATAGGGTATAGGGTATCAGTCCGTCGTAACAGGGTTACCTCTAACATATATTTATATCCCAAAAATACCCTTTTGCATACCCACCCTTGTTGGGGGGGATCAATGAAAAAATGGAAAAAATGGGATGATCGATGAAGAAATTACTGCTCTTCTCTTCATTTGGCAGTGACCATAAAATAAACTCCAAATTAGAAGAAAAAAGTGTTGCTGGATACAAATTAAGGGACCAATTTAAGGGACCAATTTAGCATAAACCTACTTAACAAATTACCCCCCCCTCCAAAAAAAAATATTTAAGGGGGCAGGATTTAAAAAAAACGACGCTTTTTTTTTTAGACGCAAGGAGCAAATGATTCAATTTCCAGCTCTCTTTTACCAATGTTGCATTTTAATGCATGATACATACATACATACATACATACATACATACATAGCAAGTCGGAGCTGCCTCAGGACAGAAGGAACCTATGTTGACAGCTTTAATGACAGCTTTGGTTGACAGTTTCTTATAATAAAAAAAAGGGATAAGAATAAGGGGTTTATTGTCAAATCACGTTGGATACACCATTTTTTTGT
>OY735231.1:16487026-16489526 GCA_963457665.1 Thysanoteuthis rhombus | reverse complement strand
TATACACACCTATATATTTGATATATATGCAAGGTATTTCCAAAAATTCTCCTGCAGTTTCGACAATCCAGAGAAGCGTTTGCACGTCCTAGATGTAATTTGACTACCTACCAGTGAGGAGCTTACTGCACGGGAATGAATAGAAACTCACCCATTGGATTACTCAGTCGATAGTGAGACACTATTGAGTCAAATTTATAACAGTCAAGTCTGTACATTCTCCAGGTCTTGGGAAGTTTTTATTATATCCTTTCTTACAGTCTATATCTGTCTCCTTACGACTACTGGTATTTCTTTAAGAGAACATGGAGGAAGGGAAGCCAATCATGCTAGTAATGACAAAAGAGGACTTTTGATATCACTGCGGAAGTAGAAAGGACACTAGGATGAGTGCAAGAGCAGTTTAGGTGTAATTGACCAAGGTGTGCAATGTGTGTAACAGCTTTTTGCTGTTATTGCTAATTGGTTGGTAAAAATACTTATGAGAGAGAGAGAGAGAGAGAGAGAGAGAGAGAGAGAGAGAGAGAGAGGTCTTCCCAAGTGTCCATATAAATCATTGATTTGTGTAACTGCTACCATCTCTCATTCCGATGTCGCGCCGAAGGATCACACAGTAAAGAGAGTGGAGAGAGAGAGAGAGATGGAGACACAAAAGCAGTCACTGCTGAATACAGCTCCCCATCACCAGCAAAACCACCCTGAACCTATCGTAAAAAGTGCTGAAGGTACAACAAGGAGATTATTTGGTCAGAAAGTAATTAAAAAAATATTGCAAACGAAGGAAAGGATGAAAAAAAGAGAGAAAAAGTTGAACAAATAATATAAACTGGAAGTCAAAAAAAAAAGTAAAAACAATTTTTGTTTGTATATCTATATAAACCGCCAACGTTTCTCGGCAGCATTCCATGTTGGGGTGATCAATTAAAAAATTGGAAAAAGAGGTGATCCATGAATAAGTTATTGGTTGGATAGTGATCACTAAGAAAGTTCAAATGAATAAAAAGTGGACAAAACAAAAAAAATTACAAGTGCAAATGCTGTGGGACACGAACTAAATTTATATCGTAAACTGACCCCCTTAAAAACGTAAGGGGGGGGGTCAGAAGCCAACTTAAACGTTTATTCAAACGAAAGATTCTATGTGTTTTTGATAATCGTTAATCTTGTAATCATTCACCTGAAGAGGCTCAAAGAGGGCAGAAACATAAACCTCTTTGCGTAGCAAATCAATTTCCTATTATATTTCCAGTTATACTCTGAAGCGGCTTTCAGTACAAAGTTGAATGTTTCGAGCATTCCATGAAATAAATCCATCACGTATCAGACATTGCTTTATATTACATTATATTATGCTATATTGCAAAACTGATTTGCACTATATATATATATATATATATATATATATATATATATATATGTGTGTGTGTGTGTGTGTGTGTGTGTGTGTGTGTGTGTGTGTGTGTGTGTAAGTAGCCACACATGCAGTAACAATCGAAATGCATACTTTCGTTTCATTGAATTAAATATTTTTTAGACCGTGGGATTCCTCAGGTACTCCAAAAATATACAACAATACTTTATTTCTAAGGAACCCAATTGGTTTCAGACACACACACAACGAGTAATTATTTACATGGTCAAGTGCCCCATATGTTTGGGGTAGTATAATATTAATTAACACACACAAGCACACCCACGCTCACGCACGCACTTGCACACACATAAAAAAACACACAACACAGTACTTTTTCATGGTCAAATGCTCCGAATATTTGAGTTCTACATCATTCACCCCCACTTACAAACACATCCACACACACACACACACACACACACGCGTATATATATATATATATATATATATGAACCCATGTATATGTATATAACCTTATTCGATGGTTTAGTCAAACAAGTCGGAATTCAAATAAAAAAGAAATGTCAGTGGGTCAGTCAGTGGAAAAAAAGAGGCAGAAGGGGTCATCAAGTCCGGGTAGCTTTTGATCCAGACAAGCAATCCCTGGATAATAATACAAGCCGGACATTGATTTGGTGACTGGCCACTGATATAAATATTGTCGAAAGGGAAAGGAAAAAAAAAAAAAAAAAAGAAGAGAAGAAAAAGGTAACAGAAATAACTCCGACTCTGACTAGCCTCTCTGATTACAATGATCAGGTGAGTAAATGATTGGCGAATTATCATTATGGATAACAGGTAATAACAGCGAATAATAATTACGAATATTTGGTGATCGGAGATAATGATTACTTTTGGCGGTCCCACGTGTAGGAGGAAGTGCCATCCTAGGTGCACCCGTTAATGAATCGGGAGAATGAACGGGGTTGTCTAGCGAGGGTAGTTGTTGTACACATGCCATCGTAAAAAGCTCAGCTGATAAACATCTAAGGATTAACAACTACGAAATCTTATACATTAATGGATTGGATCAACGAACGAAGATTCTTGGAAAGGTTTTCTGAAACAGTAGGATCATATGTGCGA
>OY735231.1:16462026-16482026 GCA_963457665.1 Thysanoteuthis rhombus | reverse complement strand
ATTGACTGAATGGAGTGTGATTTGTGTACAGAAACAAAAAAAAAAAAAAGAAAAAAAAAGCAGCGTTAATACCTACACTGAAGAAAACAAGGTTACAGTTTGATAGAAAAAAAGCTATCATGAAGTGTAGATGATTTGATGAGAGTGATATTCGGTGATGAATCATGAATATGCATTGTCTAAAGTTATGATGCCGGAACTTTTGTCTTGAAACGTATAAAAATGACTGCCAGAAGGAAACAAGTTGATTTCCCCTTACATTTATTATAGGGGATCACATATCATGTAAAGGACCAGAGGAGTTTGCAATTATCACTGCAACGGTCACTTCACAGGGATACATTGAAACTTTGGACGCCTCTCTTATTCCATCGTTAGGAAATAGGTTTGATGATGGTTAAGTAATTTTCTCAGGATGATAACGCATTCTACCATGAATCAAATAATGTTGAAGCTCTTCTTCAGGAAAAGCTTATCATCCTCATGACATGGCCAGCAAACTGTCTGAAAACTTTGTAGAAGAATTTCAAAAAGTGGTCCATGAAAAAGCTCTCTCCTACAAAACGACCCGCTGAATGTTTTTCGAGAAATACGGAACCACCTTGACGAAGAAAACTTTTTCATTAGAAAAACCTATGCTTCAGAGAACTCATCGTCATAAAAGGTCGAGGAGAAGCAAAGAATTGATTGGCATTCTTTGTCAATGATTCCATATTTTTCCTTCAACATTGAGTGATTCTACATTTTTTCTCCAACTTGTCTTTGAAACAAAATACGCCGTTGATTTAAGAAATAGTTTGAGGTATATTTCATGTCAAAAAATTATTTTGCCTTAATATCTATGATTTGTTTATTTGCTACGAAGTATTAATGCCGGATGAAGTGTGTTGATTCAATAATTTTGCTTGGAGTTGTTGTATTTATCAACCGAACTTGTACTTCAAACAACCAAAATTGAAAAAAAAAATGAATGTCATCCGTTTATTCATTTCACTACACTTATCTATTTGTTTTTCGTTTCGTTTCAGGGGAAAATTCAAATTTTAGATGGAATATAAAAACGCTGCAGAAAAGCCAATGGCCAATTTGACGGAATGTTTAATTCACCAATAAAACATGGAATCGGAACGAATCAGGTTCAAAATGTTGTAATAAACAAACACTTCTGTTTTGTTATGACGAGTGTCGTGATAAGGCTGTATAATAGTGGAATGGACTATGGAAACAAAGACACATGAATTCACAACAAAAGATTAATACATATACACACGCTCATACCTACATATACACACAGATTTATCCACACACTGTGTATGCTCCTCTGCACCCCATACACACACACACACACACACACATATATATATATATATATATATATATATATATATATATATATATATATATTGATGGATAGATAGATGGATAGATAGATAGATATACATAACACAAATCGGGAATACAATATAATATAATATAATTTGAAAAGAAGACCATTCGTGCTTGAAGAAGTCCAAACAGGGTAGAACAGAAATGTTTTCGTGAAGCGAATCTTTACTTCATCATATTTTAAGCTCTACTCTAAATCAACTTGGTGTTTAATGTTGAATGCATCAAGCACTATATATATATATATATATATATATATATATATATATATATATATATATATATATTAGACTCAACAATTACAGACACAGAATTAAGTCACAAACCAATCACAGCCCATTTCCCGTAGAACTACATTATCGCACACCCGGCCACAATTTTGCCACGGACGCTAGTTTTACTATTATAGAAAAAATAGAAAAAAAAATACTCATAACTAAAGTTCTGGGGAAACATGAAGATATGTGGATCAACAAACTCAAAACTCTGTATCCTAATGGATTAAGCACTACACTTAATAACCCTAATCACACAGATCTAAAATTCACAAAACTCTTACTAACAGTATCCTCACACCCAAATCTACCCCTCCCCCGCCCCACCACCCAGATAGTTTCAGTACTGGGAACTTCAAAGTCTCTCAGACCCATAGGAAAAATCCAGTTATACCACTAGTCTGAATCATAGCCAACACATTTTTGATGACTTTTAAGGTTGAAACCTATGTAATTCCTTAACCTCATCACCCCTCCATTTACACTATCCCTAAGATACCCCAAAAATCTAACTCCACATCACTTCCCTCCTACCCGGACACACTTTGCCCTTAACTGCTGCTTAACCATAGACTTCATCACTGGCTGGACTTTCTCTCACATAGCAGGATGCCTCCAGCAGCCTTTATAAAATATTTTACCCCCAAGGCAAAGCTCCTGATGTCGACTTTGTGTCACATTTTGCTACAGCGGGACAGCGAATACCCCCCCCCCCCACGATAGTGGACTCTGGTTCCACATGGAAACTTTAAATCCTAAAAACACATACTCACACAGCACACACCAATGAAGATGGGAATAAATCCTGAAACGTGTCTGGACCATTAACATCTAAGGATAAATAAACTTTACCTCAAAACACTTTACTCCCGAGTCTGTCTCACTCTTTACAGTTCATATTATATATATATATATGAGAGAGAGAGAGAGAGAGAGAGAGATAGAGTGGAAAAGAGGTGTTACTCCTAATTGTAATCGTCTAATTGGTAAAATTCCAACTAACAGAAAACCCTTAAAATGCAGTATTTCAAAATTTCAGTTAATCAAAACAAGGATATGAAATAACCGTTGTTTACGATCACAAGTTTGTAAAACCAATTTTTTAAAAAGTTGAAACGTAGTTTTAACTTTTTCTTTTGCAAAATATGAATGGATACGCAATTTTAGTGGATTGAACGTTTATAATCCAAACAAGGATATAAAACAAACTTTTTTTTTTTACAAAAAGGAAGTAAATTTCGCCGATTAAGCAAATCTACTGATTCTTCTTAATATTTAAAAACATACACAAAAAACAATAAAATGGAAAATATCAGCAGAAATTTTATTTCAATTTTTTCAGGGCAGATTTTTTTGTTGTTTGCTTGAATCCTGCGAAGGGTTATAACTATTGCGTATTTTCCCGTAAACAACTAAGGAGCATTGAGCTACATGGCAGTTTCAGTATCAAGTACGTTTTCTGGGTTGGAGTGTCCAGTTTCACACGAAAGGCGGACTGTCTTACAGGGCTGGACGGCTTCAAGTGCCCCGTCATTTGCTCATAGATACAGGGGAAGTATATTCATGCCTATTTCAAGGGTATTTGTGAGATTTGAGCCTAAACAGTTTTGGCCTTAACTTAACCCAGTTTGCCAATTCTGTTGTTCGTACTGGTTACTTCTACGCCACTTTGCACTTCCTAACCGCTTGACTGAAAAAACAGGATTCCTAAGCTAGGGAGAAATAAGTTCAGTCAGTAAAAAAAGGCGTAATGTATGTTTTTGATTTAAGCTAAGTGAGATGTGTGATCCATGATCAAGCATTACTGAGCGGAGTTCTGATTTGTCCTTACCAGAATTGTTTATCAAAAAATCATTTTGAATTAGGCTATGCTGTTAGCTTTTTGTTGCTCTATTAAATTGGTTTTATTTACTTCAAAATGAATCTTTATTTCCGTAAACAACCGCGGCATTCACTTCTCGGAACTGATTTTTTGAGATGATTCTATTTTAATATGATTCGCAGCGACTGCCACGGACTTTTGGCAAAAATGTCGATAAAAAGGTCTGAAATGGAAGTGGGGACTTAATGTCTCATTGACGAAGGTGAAGAATAAAATTGAAGAGGTGGGGAAACATTGTTAACTGGTTCATCTCAAGAAGATAAAACTCACGAAAAAGAATTTAGAAATGTTCAAAGTTTCTGGGATGAGTTGGTTATTGACCTTTACCAATTTGAGTAAAATTGGAATAGGAAAATTGTGCTGGGTCAGTCTTCCAAAAGAAGGAAATTTGTGTCAATTGAAAAGCAACATTTGAAATACTGGCGTGTATCTGGGCACGAATAACAGGCAGTCGGGATGGTGGCTGCTACACAACTGTCTAAACCACCAAGCAGCTCCAATTAGAGAGGGAGCCACCTATCAAATTCCCAGATATTGTTATAAAACATCAGGGTTATCAAAATCAGTCGGTCTCAAATATATTTTTAAAAAAAAAACGAATTCAAAAAATACTAAAACGTTTATAATCATATCAAATTTTATTATGTAAATATTTTTTTTTATAACTATGAATTTAACAACTTAGAAATAAATTTACAAAAAAAAAATGACACTACATTTGTAATAATCAATATACTGTTTAAACTTTTATATCATTTGCTTGATTTTATAAGCTGGTTATTGGTATCCAGGAGATTCAATTTTCGTAGTCGATAACGGCTCAGACAATGGAATCACCGACCCGAGCTCAAGTTCCGTTTCATTGTCTGTAGAGACAGAATTGTGGCCATTGCTATCTGAAAGTCTCAATGTGATCAGTAAGTGCGACTTCCTCTGTAGTTATTTACTGAGCTGAGCTTTCTTGATAAAGCTGTTCAAGACTCAAAAACAGACTGTCGTTAAAACTATACAAATGAAAATATGCAAAACAAATGTATTCATATATCTCTGAATTTTTGAGATGAGGTATTATTATTATTTCTATTAATATTCGGACCATCCTCATCTTGGTTGTTTTTCACACAACGTTTCGGCCGTTGCAGCTGTGGGCACGAATACGCAGGTGAAACATGTCACCCCTTGAAGGTTCGGGTGGAAGAACACTGAAAAGCGGTGAGCAAAGGTGAAACCAACAAATCGGGTATAGCTGATCATGTATGGAAAGGGAGACCACCCCTCCCTCTGGAACAAGGTTGAGATAATTGATCTGGAAGAACACTGGAAGATTCGAAAATTGAAAGAGTCGGCCCATATGCTAGGCAAGAAAAACTGCCTCAGTAATCCTAGCATTGAAATGGATATCATATGGGAACCTCTAAAAATGAAAGACAGAAAACAATAACATCAAAAACATCAAAACTGTCACCTGAGGTTTAAGGCTCCTAAAAATTAGCACCTGTTGTCCACATGGACACATAGCGTAGTGATCACAGCATCAGACAAATTACTGCAAAGTAATCTGAAGGTTCTAGGGTCAATTCTAGTGTGAGACAATATAACAATAGTACTAATGCTAAGAGGGGAGTGCAGTCAATATACACCCGTCGGATAAATAAAGGGTTCGGTTTGTTACTTCCCCACACCTACCAGATGATACTTAATGAAGGCTGTAGAGTGCAACAGCCGAAACGTTGTATGAAAAACAACCAAGATGAGGATGGTCCGAATATTAATAGAAATAAATGTATTCATTCATACTACAAAATTCTGGTTGAATGAGACATTCCTTGAAAAGACAGATAAGGCACTGTCTGAATTTTTGAGAAGGGTCATTAACATTCAAAAACTTGAGGTACATAAAAAGCCCGTATTTATTGACAAAACGGAGAAATCTGGGATGGCTGACCACATCTAGAGAGAAAAAAAGCAAGCATTGTCTGCATTACAGACAAAGACGAATCATAGAATCAACGTACGTCAACATGTCGACTGGGTGTAAAAGTCTGACAAGTGTAGAGTTCAACTCGGTGTGGCTTCCTCTTCTCAATAGTATCTAAGTATGGAAATCTAGGCCTAACAAAGAATAAAAAAAGAAAATACATTGCCCGAATCCTATGTCATAAGCGTTGCTACCAATGAAGAGGAACATCCATGTTCAACACCATCACGTCCAGAGAGAACACTTCAAGATGAATCGGCCAAAACGTCATGTTAACCACTCAAACAACAAAAATAATAGTTATTTATACTGTGATGCTTTAAAAGATGATATGTCAGATAGTTCCAAACCCTAGGAAAGACCACTTCACTGGAAAAGAACTTAGCTGTCGAAGATTATACGTACATAATGATGATGATAGCCTGGCTAAAATAGAGGAGGCAGGCGAGCCCGATAGCATAAGCCAACGAACTACCCCATCGCCCTGATAGTTAGTATTTTGGTAAGAATATTGATATGATAAATTGAATTAAGGACGGACACTTCAGTACAAAATATTGATATTTCATAGAAGATAAATGAAATACTGATAAATTGCAAATACAGAATAAACGTTATTGCACAATTGTATTTACAGCTACTCGTTATAGTGCGGTATTCTATTGTCGAGCATATATTTTGAATGAAATTGCTGGCCATAACCCATTTTTTATATTTATTTCAAGATCTTTTATTATTCTATCACTTATAACTATATCATTTACACCAAACACACACACACACACACACACACACACACACATTTATATAGCTGTCTGTGGATGACACAATTATTGATTATTATAATAATTGAGGCTCCCGTCTTTGGGGTTGAGCACTCTTAGGTAGGACACTCGTCTACAATAAGCTTCTATGCAATGCTCTTCCGACTCCGGAATGGAAAGTGGGAATCGTGCAAAAGTAAATATATTGCTTGATTCGGTCCACTGACCGTTCAGTTCTGCGTAAGGCAGGTGTAGAACATCTGCATCTACCTCTGGGTCTGAAGTGAAGGTTTCGACCCTGCCTGGCGGTACTGGAAAGGATATTGGATAGACTATAGCCGCACTGAAGAGTTGTAATACAATGAAACAGCTGTCTTTTGATGACACAATTATTATTATTATTATTATTATTATTATTATTATTATTATTATTATAGTACCTGTAAAAAAATGATGGTATTATTTACGTATGGATCGACACTATTCCTTAGGAACAAAGAATCTGTGCGTACTACCTAGGATCAAAGTGTTGCTCCTCGGTCATCTACCTATGATCAAATTGTAGTATATGTGCATTTTAATCTGAATAACAGACAAACAGAAAAAGAATTACATTGCTGATTACATTGATAAATAGATTATTATTATTATTATTATTATTATTATTATTATTATTATTATTAGTCATATGTATTTAGCATTGCTTACAAAAGTAATTAGGGAGAATTTTCAAACGGGTTCTACAATTCTCATCTGGTCTGAATCTAATACCAGACCTGGTGATCACGTATGTTTCGCTTGCTCTTTTTTTTTGTCCGTTTTCACCGGATAAAGTTTGCTAAATCCGACATTCTTTACACTTAAATTCTTGTTTCTCGGCTTTTAGGGTAAAGGTTTGACCTCCCGTGACAGATTCACTTCAGCAAAATAATTGCAAGAAATGCAAAAATCGATTAATTAATTATATCCAGTAATTCGCGCGAAATAGCTACTGTTTTATAACTGCATTTTCTTTTAAAAGTGTCCAGTTATAATATGAACTTGTTTTTATTCTTGCTTGAGTAAAAAGGTTCCTTAAAAGACAACTCCCAATGGAATATGGAGTATGGTTACGAAGTCCCGGTTTCTGTTGCATGCATCAGCTTAGTGATCCTTACTAGTCAAGTCTGGTCGAGACGAGAATTTTACTTACAAGTTCTTATGGACAACCTCTAGCCAAGATGCAAGGCCACCGGAGGGATATCTCCACTTTAATTACTCAGCTTAGAATTTACTCAATTAGCTGCTAAATTGAACCCAGAATCTTCTGCAGGTGAGACTGACGTGCTAACTAAATTACTCTCCGAGCAGACTCTGCAGCAACTGAAGGTCTTGGTAGTGCCAGTAATAGTTGGCACATTTGGAACAGTGCCAAAAACACTGAAGGACTTTGAGAGAGAAGGAAAGATTGAGACTATGCATACCATGGCACTATTAGGGTCTGCAGGAATGCTGAGGAGATAAAAAAAGTATGTGTCAGTAAAGTTGGGGAAGGGGGGTACGGTACAAACCATTGATAATCGAAGATGTCACTCAGCCTTCAGCGATAACTGCAAGACATCTGCCGAGAAAATGCAAATCACAGCACTACTATAGATTGTTGGAATGTTGAGAAGAGGGCTGGAGGTTTCTGGAGACTTGTTTTAGCGATGACTCCCAGAAATAATAATAATAATAATAATAATAATAATAATAATAATAATAATCCCAAAGATCATCGAAGGGAATTAGGAATTCAGTTAATTAGGAAGCTGAAGAAGTTATGGAACACAAAAGTGACTGTACTCCGAATAGTGGTTTGAGCATACGACGACACAACTGAGGTTTTCCATAATTCTAAATAAAGATTCCTGAAGTGTTGTGGAGAGTTGCTGTCACTTGATCTCCAGTGAAGGCCACCAACCACTGCTGACGTGAAAACTCGAATAATAATAATAATAATAATAATAATAATAATAATAATAATAATAATAATAATAATATCGAGAGAACTGAAGAAGATGTGGAACATGAAAGCCAGGGTAGTGCCAGTCATAGTGGGCGCACTAGGAACTGTCACAAATACACTGAGGGCGAGACTGGAGGAGATCGGGATAAAGGGAAGGATTGAGACTGTATAGACCTCAGCACTGCTAGGAACTGCGTGGATACTGAGGAAAGCGCTAGAAATATAAAGACTGTAACACTAATTGTCAACAATGACCTAACAAAGGATGGGAAATGAAAGCGGAAACATAATCCACAGCACTGGCATGATAGGCGAAAGAGAGAAGAGATGTTGGCTGAAGACCTGAAGAGACTTATTGTCACTCAGCCTTCAGCAATGACCACTGGGCAACCGGTGTGAAACTGTAAACTGCAATATTACTGTGAACTAGGAGAGAAGGGCTTGAGACTTGAGGAGACTTGCTGTCACTCAAACTCCAGCGGTAACCACCAGGCAACTGGTGTGAGATTGCAAATAATAATAATAATAATAATAATAATGGTGGTGGTAATGATGATAATAACTATGGCGGTATTTTTCTCGGAAAAGGTCAACGCCAGCAAGGTGAGGTCGTTGACGTTGAATAAACAGAAGTAGCGTTATCAGTCTGTTCACAAGAGGGAGCGGTCCAAGTATATAGAATTACGCCATATACATATGCAATGTATATATCTTGGCGTGTATACATAAACGCCCATTTATGTATGCTCTGTTTTACAAAAAAATATGGCGAAAGGCGGTGGGAAGACGGTCGAGGGACGATTGATGGCAGCTCTAGGCAGCGACAGTGGCGGAGGAGGAGGAGAAAAATGTTTGAGGTTAAAAATAAAAATTTGGGTGTGTGGAGGCGGAGAAGAGAGAGAGAGAGAAGAGCAAAATGGAAGTGAGGCTGGCGATATTGTTTAGTAGGGTCGCGCATGCGCGTTGAGGAAACGGCATATCTGTGGAAAGAAAGTAGGAATGGAGGCAAGGAAGAAAAAAAGGAGCGAAGGAACAAAAAAAGGAGGAAAAAAAAGAAAGAAAAACAGAACAAAATGAAGAACAGATCGAAAGAAAGAGAGGAAGGAAGGAAGAAAGAAAGGAAGAATAGAAGGAAAACATAGTTCGTTTTTTTTTGGGGGGGGGAGAAAAGAGGATGTGTGAGAGAGGAGGCAAAGCAAAGTGACAAAGAAAAAAGGAAAAGGGAAAGCAAATAAAAGAGGGTAACAAAGACAGTGAGAAAGTAGGAGAAAAAGATAAAGAAGAGAGAAGGCAGGAAACGAACCAGGAGGGGAGAGGAGTGAGAGAGAGAGAAAAAAATGCATGCAATGGTAAGACAGTGCAGGGGAGATGGAAGTAAAGAAGAAATGAAAGAAAGAATGAGCCTGCAACGGAAAAAAAAGAAAGAAAAATGAAAGAAAACCAGAAAGATATAAAAGAAAAAAAGAGAAAAGAATGGGGAGCTAAAAAGAAGAAACAAAAAATGAAAAAAATAGAAAAAAACAAACATTGAGTACCTTTGGCGATATCGTTTTGACAGGCATGAACCCTCGGTGATAAATACAACATAAGAGATATAGTTATGCTTGGATCCAACCCGAGGCACCCTTTGTGTGTCTTATTGTCAGCACTTCCTCAAAATTCCATTGAAATTCATTGAGAACTTTTGAAGATACTGTGTGGACCATTATAAATGTAATGAAAAACGAAAAAATATCTCTCAATCAAAGAAAATAGATCCTGGATCGGACCCAAATGTAACCACTTCTTTTTTGCCTCATTGCCCATCCTTCCACAAAATCTAATTGAAATCTATTTAGCACTTACAGAGATATCGTGTAGACTGACAGACGGAAAGATGGAAATACAGGCGGAGAGACTCGACCGTATACATATATGCCTACAACTTCGTATGCAAAGGTGAATATAAAAAAAACAATTATACGAAACTAGAAGAGAAACAGGTTTGATTAGTCACCTAACAGAAACTGTCAGATAATCAACGTCTCTTGGTAGCTCGCTAGGTTGGGGATGATCAAATGAAAAAAAATTTGGAAAAAGGTCATCAATGAATAAGTTACTTCTCTCGCCTTTTATCGGATCACTAAAAACGCAGCAGGGCGCGAATTAGGGAACGATTTAGCATAAATGTATATTGCAGATTGGGCACCTCCCGCTACAAACTTTTTTTAGGAGGGGAGTATCAAAAAAACAAAACAAAAATGTTCTTTGTTATCATAATACATAGTAGATCATAAAATTTTTGGCCCCCTAGATCCATTTGTGGAACCTATACTCGTGATACATGCGTACTTACATCCATACGTAGCCTGACAGCCAGTCGGGACAACCTTAAAACTGAAGAAACCTAGGTTGACAGTTTCGGTTGCTGGTTTCTAAGAAGAGGACGCCAACATTACAAATGGAATCGAAAGAAGAAAAAGAGGAAACGAATGAAAGAACGAGAAAGTGTCAAAAGAAGAATTTCCAGATAAGGAAGAAGAAATATGTCTACAAAGCACTCAAAAAGCTCATATCTCTGCCAATGCCATTATCACCAAAAACTGAATGAAAATCAGTATATATATATATATATATATATATATATATATATATATATATAAAACTTGGATCCTGCCCAAAATTTGATCATTATTATTACTCTGCCAAAGGCTTCAACAAAATATCACTGAAATTCATCGAAAACCTTCGGAGATATTTTGCAGGCCAACATGGGTGAATATACGAACATATCAAAGAATGAAAAAAAGGTCTCTGAAAACAAAAAGATTTCCTGGATCCTCCCCAAAATGTCAACAATTTTTCGTCATTCCTAACCTATAATAAAAATTTAATTGAGAACTTTCGGAAATATATTGTGTACAGTCATATGGCCCCGACAGAGTGATGGTGGTTGTGAAAAACCCTGGAATCGCCTCAAAATTTATGCTTTAACATATGACTGCCCCATCGTCAAGACGTCAATGGATTTCAATGAGAAGTTTTGGAGATAGTGTGTGTACATTGATGCAGCCACGATACACTGATGGTAGTTGTAAAAATCCTGTAAACGGCCCCAAATCCTAGTCTTAGCATATGGCCCATCATCCATTGAGAACTCTTGGAGATATTGAGTTGACATAAAGCCAGGAAGACACACAGTAATAGTCGAAAATCCAGAAATTGCCACAAATTTTCTGCCTCAGCATTCGGTGCACCCTTTTATAAAATGTCACAGAGAACTTTCGGAGATATTGTGTGGATAAAAAGACGTGTCGGCAGACAGAGAGGGAAATTGTATCGATCGCCCAAGAGTTCCTGCCTCAGTATCTGGCCCACCCTTCCACCAAATGTCATAGAAATTCATTGAGGAGTTTTGGAAATATGGCGTGGACAGACAGACGGCTGGACAGACAGACGGCTGGACAGACAGCTGATACGAGTGAATACATATACCTCTCCCAACTTCGCTTACAGATGTAGAACAAGGATAATGAGAATGAATATCCATAAAAGAACAGACATGGTGTATTTGGTGGAGTAAAGAAAAAAAGATGTCGTGTAGTAAAGTATGAGTAACGTCGGAGCATAAAATCTGGTAGAGAAAAGTCTACAAAACAAAAATAGTGAGGGGCTTTTAAACTGATCGTAAAAGATCTGTGTCTGTGATTTTGTCAGTGAGTGTGGTTGGGGTGCGCACATGTGTGTATGGGCAAGATTGTGTATGTGTGAGAGCGTGCATGTGAGTCTATGTATGCACATGTGTGTATGTGCGAGTCTATATGCGTTCATGCATTCAGGCACGTATGTAAGTGTATGAGGGGCCTTAAGACTGATCGTAGAAGATCCAAGTCCGCAAGTGTGTAAGTGTGTGTGTGTGTGTGTGTGTTGTATATGTGTATGTGCAAGCGTATCTACATGTATGTATGTGTGTGTCTTCTTATCATGTATGTGTGTATGTGCGTGTGCACGTATGTTCTTGCGCATGTACGTATGTATGTGCGTAAGGGGTCTTTCAACAGATCTGTCCGTGAGCGTGTAAAGATGTTCGGATTAGATGTATGCATGTGTGTGTTTGTGTGAGCAGGTATGTATGTGTGCGTGTGTGTGAGCAGGTGTGTACTCGTATGTATATGCAGTATGTTCACTTGTAAGTGTGTGTTCATGAGCGTATATACGAGCATTCATGTGCGTATACATATGTGTGTGCGTGAGGGGGCCTTCAGACTAATCGTAAAGGATCTGTGTCTGTGGGTGTGTGTATTTGTGGACTAATGAGATATGTGCATGTGTGTATCTATGTGCAGAAGTGTACGCATGGGTATGCACGTTCACGTTTACGTATGTTTACGCGTATGTAAGAGCATGTGGTCGGAAGTTGGCGAGAAATTGGGTGCGCGAGTGCACATGTGTGTTTGCGTTTGTGTGTGTATACGTGCACATATGTATGTGAGTAGAAGTACATGTACACGCTTATGTGTTGATGTACACGCATTTGTGTATGTGATTGTCTATGCATGCATGTGCAAGTACGTATCTATATACGTGTTTGCGTGAGTTCACGTGCTCATCTCTTTGTGTGCGTGAGAATTCGTGTGAATGCCTTCTATGTGCTCTTGCATGTTTGTGAACATACGTACGTGTGTGTGTGTATGACTGCTTGCGTGTGTGTACGTATGTCCTTGCATCTGTGTGTATATGTGCGTTAACTTATTTAGGTATGTGCTCATGTGTGTTCACGTGTGTGTCTCTACGTACGCGCATCATGTGCTGTATGTGTGTTGGAGCACCTCTTCGTGTGTGTGTGAGTGTTCATGTGCGTAACTGTGCACGTCCATATTCATGTGTACGTTTACGTATGTTCACTGCATGTCTCTGTGTGTGCGAGTGCATGTGTTTGTTGTTTTTGTGTTTGTGAGAACCAACGTGCACGTGTGAGTGTGCATGAGTGTGAGCATACGTGTGCGTATGCGCCCTCACGCGGACGTGCGTGAGTGAGTGTGTCTGTTCACCCGATTCTTTTTTTTCTCCATTATATCCGTTGTATCGGGGAATGACGTTGGTGGGGAGTTGGTTATGAGAGAGCCAAGCAAAATAGCGGGAAAAGGGCAGAGATTTCGACTGTAACTTTATATCTTGGTAAGGAGATGTTTATATACAAGTTTCGGGTGAAGGTGATAATTCTTGCAGTCACTCTTCCTCCTTCACTTATACACGAACACGCACACATACACGAATACAAATACACAAGCAAGTCGAATATATATATGTATATATATATATATTTATATATAATGTATGAAAGTATTTATCTACGTATGTTTACAATCCGTAAGACGAATTCTTCGTATTCATGTCAAATTGATTCAATTTCACACTTTAATTCTTTTATGAATTCTTTCGTTCTTTCCATCAACCATTATATATATATACATATATATATATATATATATATATATATATATATATATATATATATGAATGGCTTGACTTTGCAAAATAAAATTCTTGAAGAAATATATATATATATATATATATATATATATATATATATATAGTGAATTTAATAGACAATGTGGAAACACAAAATTTTGGAAACTGGATCAGTTGTCATACCGAAGTTTTGTGGAATTTGACCATAAAATGTTCTTAATTGGAAAAAAATACACACAATTTTCACCATCTCCCTCGAAGTAGTCCCTTTAATCATGCATAGACTGATCATGGCTGTTTTTCCAAGGTTCCTCGCAAAAATTCGTACGACATTCGGTTTGTGTGCTCGGTTCAACCTCTTAATTTTGGAGTAGCATCCCGTCTACCTATATAATTCAATCAAATCTCCCTGGTTGGTTCTGCATGCACTCACAAATTTATTGACATTTTTCGAAAAAAGTGAAAATCATTTAAGTATATTTTTAAAAATTCCTTTTATGATATTTTCGTGAAGATTTTAATCTTTGAGGATATGTGTCCTATTTGATCTTTACACACGCGCTTCAATTCCACCAACGAAGTTACATAAATCCCACTAAAATTTCAGTCTGATCTTTTCTCTCCATGGTTTCCATCTGCAATAATATAACAACTATGCTAAGCGAAAGACAGGTCATTTCTGTACTGCCAAACTACCAAACTGGAATCGACTTTACCGTAGCAGACACAAGAACAAAATCAATTCTCACCAAAATTATGAGTGTAAGCTGATGGGTAAAATTCACTATCCCCTATCATGATTCGAACTCACAGCTAACTGATTGCAAAGGGGGTGTCTTACTGACTAAACTAAATCAACAAATCTTAGATTTTATTGAAAATTTATCAGGTGCACAGGCTTATTTGGTTTTTATAAATGAATACGTTTATACAACAAAAATGATTTTTTTATATGTTCAATAGGAAAGTTGCAGGAATCATCTTTAATCGGAATAGAAGATGGAGTGGAGTTTGACCCTGCGACAGCCATGCTTATTATAAGATATATGCTAGAGAAAAAAGTCCGTAAAGAATCAAACCATTTTAGATATCTCAGAACCAATAACACAGTCTTGATGTGACTTACAAATCAACCAGAGGGTAACTTCCTGTGCATTTGGAAACAGCAACTCTCCGATGAGGTTTCTCAGTCGGTTACGAGATGCTATTGAGTGAGCTGGTGTACGATGTGACTATTGCAGTCTCAATAATAAAGGTTTAAGCAAAACATTCCATAACCCATTCTATACAGCCCCTACTTCCCTTTGCAGTCCAGATTTGGCTTCTCCACCCGTCTTTTGGCTGATTCCAACGAGATTTCAGACTGTGAACGTGATTAAGAAGAACACACCAAGACAGCTGATGGCAATCCCGAAAGAAAACTTTTCAGACTGTTTTGAAAAGCGGAAATGACACCGGTATCAGTATGCAAGGTCCCACAGGGAGTACGTTGGCGGAGACTAAAGCGTTATTACGTTTGGTTGGCCACTTATTCATCATCATCATCATCATCATCATCATCTTTTTAACGTCCATTGTTGAACATAGATCCTCCCCAGGATTCGCCACATTTCTCTATTATGGGCGTCACAGAGCTAGTATTTTTGGAATTCGTCTAGATCGATTCTGTCGGCCTCGGTTTCGCCTGTGATCTCTTCGGATCCATGTTGTGAGTCGTGATGTCTATCGGTTGTCTTTCATTATTGCAACATGGCCTGCCCATTGTCATTTGAGTTTTTTAATAGTTTCTATGATGTCTTGAATTCCCGTTTTCTTCTTGGTATACTGCGCTGTCTTGTGATCTCTCCATGTGAGGTTGAGCATGATTCTCACACATGCACGTTGCATGCTTCTCAGTTTGTGGGTCTGTCTCTTGGTTAGGTTGTATGTTTCAGTTTCATAAGTGACCATCGGGAGAATGCAATGGTTGTATACCCTTTTTTTTAGGATTATTGCAATCATCTGGTTTTTGAAGGTTGAGCTTGCTCTGCCGAAGGCTTGCCATCCCTGAGTGATTCTTCACTTACTTTCCTCTTCTTTTTAGGATCTCATTCGTTGATCTTAAAAGGTCGGATATTTTCCGGACAAATCTTGTAACTACTTCATTACATTTAAAATAATAAGACAGCACATAACAGTTGGCTGGAAAGCATTTGGTATGAATAGAGACATACTGAAAAGCAAACTTCCAATATGCTTGAAACGTAAAGTATGCAATCAATGCATTATTCCTGATATGACATACGGATACAAAACCTAGAAACTTTCAAAACCAACAAAAAAAAGGACAATGGAAAGAGCAATGTCAGGAATGAGTCTTAGTGATAGAAAAAGATTGACATGGATCTGCAGGAAGAACTGGGTGAAGGATATTGCATATCAAGCATTAAAAATGGTGATAGGCAGGGTACATAGCGAGACAAACGGACAACAGAAGGAGATAAAATGCCTAGTGATTGGTGCCCAGTAAACGCAGTAAGAAAAGACCAGGCTGAAGATGGAGAGACGAAATTGAAAGGTTTGTCGGTAAGACATTGGTAAGAGCGGTTGTCGTGGAAGGAGATGGGAAAGAATTTTGTCCAACCGTCGACTTATAGCGAATGATAATGATGATGACAATTCAAAATCATCGGCCGAAATCTTGTCCTTCTCCTAGGGCTCGAACTCCGACAGAAAGCAATAGTACAAAATATATAACCATCACGGTATTTATCAAGATCAGCATGGTCCCGTGAATGTTCAAAATGGGGGTCAAAAGTATATGATACACCTATCCATTTAGCCTGAATGGATTTTTTTGATTTGAAAATTGGTATTCGAAACCCTGGCTTTCTGTAGGGCTTGAACAAAGTGAGCTACATCAACCCAAATCAATCCAAAATCTTCCTGAATGTTTGGGGCAAAATACTTCATCAATATATATTCGTATCATGGTTATTCGGCCGTCAAAGTATTTTCATTGGTTTTCTGTAACTTTCTGTCACCTTTCAGGTAAAATGTGTATTCTCATCGTGAACTGGATTCTGGATTTGATTTGACAAATACTTCGAGGAATCTTTTTGCTATTTTCAAATTGTCGAAACCTTTCACTAGACAATAAGTGTTGCAGGAAGCAAAGCGTTGCAAGTCTTACCTGTTAGTCAGTCTAGTGCCATTTTTAATACTATTTATCTTCATTTTAATTTTTCAGTTGATTTTTAAGTTATGATCTCTTTTACCAGTAAAAGCAAATAAAACGTATCAAAATATGTTTGACTAATAATGTTTCGAGCTTTTGAACACCTTCATTACCTTCGGAAAATACTGTTGTTGAAAAAATTGGTTTGGAGTTTTTTTCACTATGAACCTGCTGAGCTAGGAACTTACTTCTTGTCTATCAAACGACTGTTCGAAACCTTTTTGAAAAAAACAAAATTTTATCTTTTTAAAAATGAAAAAATCAATGATTTTTTTTTCTCTCCGTAAAGTAAGGATCCAGTTCAAAATTACAGTTACAGCATGAATGAAACATCCCCTTCCAATTAAGATTTTCAATCTTCCAAACTTTCCCAATCGTTACGGAGATTTTATTGATTGAAGGCACCAAAGTTTTCTTCTGAATAAGTGAAAAAATCTTTTACATTTTTTGGCTTTAACTGGTAAAAAGACTGTTGACTTCTTTTTAATCATAAATTAATCCAGGCTGTCGATCCATATATTTAAGTAAACAACGCTGAACGGAAGTACAGTGTAAATAATCTTTTCTCAATTTTTGGGGTTGTATACAATGATATATTAAAGAACATAATTTGCACTGCGTCACACACACGCAAGCATATATATATATATATATATATATATATATATTGTAACGAGAAACTTTCGACCTCAGATTAAAAGTTCTTGACAATAAAGTTGTGAGTGTCCTACATTACTACATAAAAAATATTACTTACACACGCACTTTTTCTGTTTTTTGGTTTTCCCATCAGCACTGACTGGTAGCCTCTACTGGTGATCAAGTGTCAACAAGTCTGCTGAATTTTCGTATCCAGACCGACTCCAATAGCGCTGTTGTCCGAGATGGTGTCCGTCCTTCCCTCAGATTCCCAGCCCCATACAAGTCTTTTTTCTAGGTTCAAGTGCTCTAATCACAATTGGCACTACTGTCAACCTCATATTCCATAAGTCCTTCAGCTCCCTTGCAGGGTTAAGATACATACCTTGCTTTTCATTCTCTTTCTGCATACCCTATCTGACACCCTTTTTCTCCTTCTTGATCTTCTGGCATGGATCAGGTTATAGGTTTAAACCCCGAGGCCCCCAAGAATATTGTTTCATTTTCTGTGACGCATATACCATTGGTCTGTATTGCTGAACTTCAATCGCTTGCTCTGTTTCCAATGGATCACCTTCCCCACACAATTATGTCTGTTTCTGTAATCCCTCTTGCTACACCTGCTTAATTTGTGGTTGTTTGTCTCATCTGTATCTCTTTAGAATCTCGGCAGTTTTTCTGTATTTTGTCTATCTTTGCCTTTATATAGTTATTTTTTTTGGTGTTGTTCTAGGCCGTTATAAGGAAGGATTCAGTTCTTCGGATTAAGTTTCCTCTGCGCAGCCATATCCTAGTCGTTGAGTCTGCAATTCATTTGGTTTATCTTTTGAAGTACCTGTATAATTGTTTTTCTTCCTATTTTTGTATTGTTTGTGTTTCCATAAGTTCTCCGATTTCGCTGTTAATTCCATTGCTGTCCCTAACGCTGCTGTAATTAATATTTCTTATATTTTTATAGTATGTTCTTGAACTGCCTTAATTGCAGAGTCAACGCAATCTTCGATGCTAATGAGTCCCATTCCTTCTTTGTTTCTTCTTATATAAAGTCTGTCGACATCGTCCCTTGGGTGCAATGCTTTATGCATTGTCATCAGTTTTCTTGTTCTATAATACAAGTTATTGAGTTTCTCACTTGTCCAGTTTAAAAAGGAACCGGAGCATCTTACAAAAAACAACTATCCATTTTATCATGTTTCTGCAGCAGATTCTAGTTTCAGTGATTTCCTTGTATTTCTTAGGTATTGTCAATTTATCTTTTCTGTTTCGTTCTGTTTGATTATGTTTGCTCACAAGATTGCTACGTATTTGTGGTTTTCCTTTTCGTTGAGTGGTTTGATGGTTTCCCGGTTTGGTAATCATCGTCAAACTCCGGATTTGACTTGGTTTTCGTTGAGCAAGCTCATGCAAGTCCGATGAGTCATTCATGTAAAACCATGACGTGAATACAAACTACAACAAGAATGAATAAAATAGAATATATTCTATTTCGCCAAACAAATAATAGCAAATTGATTTTCAAATAAGTAAGATAGCTGAAAGATTTACGAAAAAGTTGATTAAATTTTAACATTTGTTTGTCGTAGAATTTTGTTTGTTTGAAAGTTGAGAGTTGTTCTGTTTTGTCTCTCTGAGTTAACTTTGAATTTCTTGCTTATGAACGAGTTGAAATGGGATACGTAATTTTGGAATATTAGTGGATGGAGAATGAATTCTTTTTTGTTTACCTTCTAGATTTTAATGAAGTAAGGGAGTTTGAACCTAGCACAGCCAAGATTATTATTATTATTATTATTATTATTAGTAGTAGTAGTAGTAGTAGTAGTAGTAGTGGTAGTAGTAGTAGTGGTGGTGGCAGTAGCAGTAGCAGTGGCAACTGGGTTTAGATCGGAAAAGTATATTATGAATAGAATCGTATTAATTGTTGTGTCTCCATAATATTATAATAATCATTTCTTTCAAGTACCACATGTCAATTATTGAGGTTGGCTTTTTATCTGCGGTCTTTTCTTATATATATATATATATATATATATATATATATATATATATCATTGCCACTGATTCTTTTTTAATTGTCCCCCTTAGTCCTCATTCTGCATGACAAACTTCACCCGGGTAACGCCGAGCGACCGTTCCACTTGTATGATTATAATGACATTACGGTCTTATATCAATATAGAATTTATGTATGAGTTCACATATCTACTCAACGGGGAGGGACCGAGAGGAATGCTCTTTATGCCAACCAATTTTTTTCAGGGTTGCCAAATCAACCATTTTCCAGTTAACCTTGCTGACTCTCCCCCACCACCCCAATACCCAGGATCTTTGCTGGTTCGGGGTGGTTATTTCAATTTGCCGGGTCATGTACATATGGACTGAAATATCGGCGGAACCTCACCCCTGACGGAAGAGAACGAC
>OY735231.1:16442026-16457026 GCA_963457665.1 Thysanoteuthis rhombus | reverse complement strand
GTGGGGGAGAAAGAAAAAACATGCCAAAAGAATTTGTTTTTAAATTGATAAGAAATGAAAGCCGGAAAAAAGTCAAAGAAAACATAAAGAGGAAAAAAGACAGAGAAATAGAGAAAGGAAGGAAGGAACAAAGAAAGAGAGAGAGAGGAAGAAACAAAGAAAGAAAAATAAAGAAAACAGAAAACACTCAACAAAAAAAAACAAAACAAACAATATACACGATGCCCCTGTTGAGATCAGCGAGCATCTCGCGGAGGGTAATGGAGATTTGAGAAGACTTGCTGCCTCTTGATCCTTATCGATAGCCACCAGATATTTCTGGTATGCAGATGCATATGGTATTCCGTTGTAAGGAAAGTTTAGCCGAATGTTTCATTTCAAACACACATATATAGAGACAATGAAGATAAAGTAATCATCCACACCACTACATTCTCCAAGCTCAATGCAATTCAGATCTCTATCATCCACGTATTCATAATACAGTGTACATATTCATTTCATAAATGCCATCAATTTTGACGGCACGGGTCAACTAGTTAATTGATAGATCTACTCTTGTCTTGCGAACCTTATCCTATCTGTCAACAAGTTTTTCGATACCAGATTTGTAAAATTCCTTTATTTTTACCCGAAATAAGAAACTAACTGATTTTCGATCCATTCTGTTGAATTGAATCTTTGTCCATCTAATTGGTCACGCAAATCCCTAAACAAATGTTAGTAAGCTGGATAAAGGTCTGGAGACAATGGTGGACAAAATATTTCCCCCCCTATCTAATTCCTCTGTGAACGTTATGGAAACGTACATTATCGTAATGAAGAATGACCCGTGTTCCATACCTGACCAAACTAATATCAGGAAGCTGTTCGATGTAGCAATGGATGATAAGCAGGCCATTACCGCTGTGGTGAGTTTAATCCTCATTCAGAGCCGAACACTAGTGACCTTGTACCATACTAAGGTAACTTTAGTAAGTTAGGAGCATCGCAAGGTAGCAGTTGTCAACAAGATGGTTTTATGTAGAACTCGGCAAGGTAGACCACTGCATCTACCTAGGACAACGAATCTCCATGAGACTCTCAAAACAGGAGGAAATTAAGTGAAGAATCACTCTGGGATAACAAGCCTTCGGCAGAGCAAGCTCGACTTTCAAAAATCAGATGATCCCAATAATCCTAAAAAGAAGAGTATACAACCATTGCATCTTCTCGATAGTCACTTATGGAGCCGAAACATGGAACTTAACCAAGAGACATACCTACAAACTGAGAAGCATGCAACGCGCGCATAAGAGAATCATGCTCAACCTCACATGGAGAGATCACAAGACAGCACAGTATATCAGGGAGGAAACCGTAGTCCGTGATAACATACAATCCATCAAAAAAATCAAATGGCAATGGGCTGGCCATGTTGCAAGAATGAAAGACAACCGATAGACGACTCACAACATAGATCCCCAAAGATCTCATGAGATGGAGAGATGAACTCGACAAACTCAGAAAATACTGGCTCCACGATGGGCATGATAGAGAATTGTGGCGAATCCTGTGGAAAGTCTGTGTCCAACGACGGATGTTAAAAGACTGAAGATGATGATAATGATGAGGTCTGCATAACCAGGCTGCCTTATAGCGATATTTAGAGAGCTAGTCGTGTACACCGGTGTCTAAGGTGATTCTAACTTGGTGAAGTACAGTTTGGCATTGGGCTGTATTTGGTATGTATCAACTTATTTTCTGAGTCTTCTCCAAGAGATTCCTTTTAAAACTAAAAAAAACACACCCACAGAGCACATGCCTTCATCTTCGCCATTGTCACTAAAACCTGAACAATTAAGTTACAAACCAACGACTATGCCACGAGAGCTTGTAAGAATTTTTCATTAGAACTTATCCTACTTTCCTTTTAATAATGTACATAATAACAATATTGCATTGTACTCATAAAATAACAGAAACACCATGTTGCACAGCATTAATCCCCGTTCAATATTCCGTAATTATTGAACTGATTTAAAGGTGAAATCAAATAAAAAAAATACTAATTACCTAGTTTGACGTAACAAAATTCTATTCCTAAGTTACGTCATCAGTCGTCATTGATGACGTAAACATGATAGTCGACTGCTACACATTGCTATTTAGTATATATGCTTATTATTTGTTATTGCATCTCACCTCCTTTATGTGATGGCGTCATCCCTCCATTACATCCAAAAAGCTGAACAATGTCCCTGTAGGAAGAAAATATCTGAATGGATTTGTCCAGCTCCAAAATGTTGTCCTCGGAAAATACTGCTTTTTGACCGTGAATGAGCAAAAGTAGGGACCATGACAATTTTAAAGTAGACCATGGACGCACACTGGAAGTGCCAGGCGGTCTCACGCGATTTGTTGCAGCTCTAAGTAGGTTTAGAACCTATCTCACAATGTTTTAAAAAAATTTGCAAAACCTTGTTCCTTGACCCAAGGCTCAACTTTCTACAAACATTTCATTGGAATTCATCCAGAACTTATGGAGATATTGTGCAGACGAACAAACTGACAAGCAAACATGGTTGAATACATAACCTCTGTCTACTTTCGTTGGCAGAGCTGAAAATAAAATACAACAAAACACTAGTAATGTGGAAAAGAAATTCCATTTATTTTGTTTTAATCTTTCATCGAGATCATTTTAACACCCCAAATTCTGTTGGAGCCATATTGAATTCACTGTATACATTTTTTGAAGTGATGATAAGTCACGTGATTCTTTTTTTCTTTTCTTCTTTCTTGCGGGATGGGTGATTGGTTGAAAGAAACTCCCACAACTGCAATGTCTCAAACTTCGAAAAGTAAATAGAAAGAAAGAAAGCAAGAGCGATATATATATATATATATATATATATATATATATATATATATATATATATATATATATATATATATATATATATATATATATATATATATATATATATATGAAGTAAATGTTCAACTCAAAATCTGTCTGTCTGTTTGACTTCCTAGGCCACAATTTTACTTGCAGGAAGCTGAAATTTTGCATAGAGGTGCATCTTTTCACAGCAGCAGATGGGTAATTTTTCAAAAAAAGTTTCACGATGTTGTTCTATCTACGATGTAATTATAAAACTAAAGTGGACCCTAACGTAATCGAAATATCAATTTTGCACATAGAATTGCTGAAATTTGTAATAGAGGAGCTATGAGGGGTTGACCTCATCGATTCTAGTCGTTTTCATCCAATTGAAACTATTGTAATCAATGATCTTGCCTCTAAGTATTTAAAATTTGACACGGAGCACATCTGAAGGTTTGTGGAGTTGAACTCGAAAGAAATTTCAATTTGCCTGGGAACATTATCATTTCTGATCATTTCTAGCCAATCGAAACAATGGAGGGGCATAATTTTGCACCTGGGAATCCGATGTAAGGCATTTGGGCATATCTTTTCGTAGGAAAGGTAACAAGCTATATGAGGTCGGCCTAAGAGGTCATTGCAGGTGTACTGAGGTGATTGTTACTTTCTATCAAGATGTGAGGTAGACAACTCATTTTCGGTTTTTTTTTTCAAAAATGGCAAAATTTGAAAACATTTTCTGACATTTTTCTCCCACTCATATATAGATTTTAAATTGCGTAATATTATTTTGAAACCTTCCCATTATTACACGCTTAATGTATCATCAATAACGTAGATAGACTAAACATCGATATAAGATCAATAGCGTAGCCTCTTTAACGTAGCGTAGCTCATACCATTGAGCTAAACACCCATCGGTAATGCCTAGCCCCAATAACTGCTCTTAGTCCGAGTTCTCAGATTGTTCATTCACTTTCTGTATCTGCAGTATCTATTTTTTTCAGCACAGCCAAATACTTTATCAAGAAATTAATATATAATCCAACAGAAAAAAAATCATGAAATATGTTGTATTATTTTGAAACTCCTGTTCCTACAAGATTCTACGGACTTTGTCCTGATACAATCATCTTGTATTAGCGGGAGGTCATTTCAAATATCAAATTTTTCCTATCCTATAGTTCTCTCTTCATTTCCTTTCCTAATAGTTAGTTGTCAAATAACAAGATTAACTCCTGAGGAAATTTTGAATGATACCTCTGCATATGAGTTAATATCCGGAAGAGAAAATATGATGAATAAAAATTGTATATTTTTCAGAGAAGTCTTTTCTGAAAAATGTCTAATGTCTTTCAGAAGCTGACATCTGCTTATCAATCTATCAACAAACAGACCACTCAGGCATAATTTCAACATAGGTGGAAAGCAGTGGGTCTGTAAATCAATCATCATTATCATCATCATCAGTCTTTCAACATCTATCATTGGACATAGACCTTCCCAAGGATTCGCCACACTTCTCTATTGTGGGCGTTGCGGAGCCAGTACTCTCAGAATTTGTCCAGTTCATCTCTCTATCTAATACTCTTTCGGCCTCGGGTACACATGTGATCTCTGGGGATCCATGTTGTGAGTCGTGATGTCCATTGATAGCAATTAATTGGCTGCTGTTTTTAGCACCATGTAAATTTTATCTATCTTTTGAAGAGTTCTTGCTAAATGTCCTAAATGCATGATATGAGTTTCAAATAATACAACGCAATTTATAATTATTTCTATCGGATCATTTAAGCATGTCTTTATATATATATAGTGATCAATAAGATTTTGATGATTCTCAGGGTTTTCAATGGATAATCTTTGATTTAATATTTGCTTCATTTCAAAGTTTTCTGATGATTTACCTACGTATTTTATTTTTTTCACAAATACTTCAAAGTATCTTCACTTTATAAGAAAATTACCAGGGATTCCTTCAAATTTGACAACACGGTTGAAAAAAATGTTCTTTACACAGCACAAACCACTGAGCCAAAAACTGGTTTAATTGAGTATACACGTGGGCATTTTGGATGATATTTCAATACTTTTGCATATGTTTTCTCATATCGGGTGTCATGCACACCGGAACGACCCGCACACACTCCCAGACGGATCCATGCACAAACATACGTTTCAGTCGAATATTTGAAAAAAAAAAAAATGGAATAAATTAATGTTCACAAATAATTTTCTGTGCTTCAAATCCATATGACCTTTGTTTCCTCCGGTAATTTGTCACTCTCGAGAGAAGAAGATAGAGAGAGAAAATTGACAGACGGATTGAGAAAGAGAAAGAGAGATAGGCTGGAAGCATATTTTTTACATGAGAAGAACGACAAAAAAGTGATATTTATGATAAAGTACTCAAGTCTGTATGTATGTATATTTGTAAGTACTCTTGAATGTCGAGAACTCCGCGTCACAGGGGAAAAGAAAGACATATCCGAAATCACTTGGCCTTAATTTACTCAGAGTGCACATTTTTAGGTTGAATTTGGCAAAATAAAAATTTGCCGACTTTTTTTTGACATTTGCATTCTTGCTTTCTGAAAAAAGTGTGTTTAATAAATATTCGTTCTTTTTTTTTCATCTGGGATTTCGGAAAAAAATAGATTAGAATTGAGTTATCAAAACTATGAATATACATTGAATGGGCATCGTCTGGAGTGGGTTCTACCATTTATTTGAACATGCACACATGTGAGGTGGACAAAGCTTTTCTTTTCATTTCTTTTCGGTCTCTTATCTGCGGCTAGGAAAATCTTGGTCTTGCAATAGTTGACTGGTTCGAGGCACGAAAAATGTAATCGCTGTATAAGTTCAAACTCCGACGGGGAAAGTTTCCAATTTTATACACTTTCAATTATCGCTTATTCAATTTCATGAAATCACTTTTTCTTTCCAGCGTGGCTGGATTTTTTCCAGGCAACACTTTTCATCCCAGCTTATATATATATGTATATATATATATATATATATATATATATATATATATATATATATATATATATATATATTCTCGATTTGAGAAAAAAACAACGAACAGAAAACGAATCAGAACAGATTTTATACGTGGTAGATGTTTAATCACAGTGCGCAATATTCAACATAGTAAATAGAGCTATTAGTATATATATATATATATATATTAGTGAGAATTACAATGACATATACCCGGTGAATATTAACATTTCGTGTTACTCGCCTTCATCAGCAACCAGCTGTATGTAGTTTCCGGCGCACGAAAAGTTGACATTCTCCGGATACATGTCATTGTAATTTTCATTTTTTTCATTAAAATAGGCTAATATATACATATATCAATATATGTATGTATATATTGTATATTCAAATGTGCATATAGTGTAAAATATACAATTGATATATAATACCAGCTATGAGGGATGCAAGACATGAAAATTAAGAAAACCAACAGAGAACCAACTCAGAATTGCCTAAAGAGTCACGGAAAGAGCAATGATAGAGAAAATTCTAAGAAAAAGACCATTATAGATCGAGGTGAAGAATGGAGTGAATGATATTATAGAAATAATCAACCAACTAAAATGGAGATGGGTGAGACGCGTGGCAAGAAGTGATGACGCAAAAGGCTAACTGGTTGGTGCCCATAGAATAATGAACGCTGTTGGGAAATAACATACACGAGATAGAATGGTGTGATAAAGAGGTTTGCCGATAAGACATGAAACAGACAATAGTCAGTGCGATTGCAGTTGTCATGGAAGGAAATACGAAAGGTCTCCGTCTAGAAAGGGCCGATGATGAGATATGTCTATATGTATAGATACAAAGGAAAAGCATAACCTAACATATCGACATAACGATTATAAATTGCGTTATATTATATAAAAACTATTATTTGAAATGATCACCATTTAATACACGGTGAATGTACCATTTGGTCTAGACGATGTGAATAGAACAAACAATCAAAGAAAATCGGACTGCTGCAGTAATCGAACTTGGGACTGAGAAGGTAGCCACTTCAATGTAGCGTTGCTCTTAACACTGAGCTATACGACCGCGAGTAATGCGTAGGCAAACATTCTTGCATTACTTATTCACGGTCTATTACTGTGCAATTCGTTCCTTTCAATGCAACAATTATATTATGAGGAAATGGGTATATGGTTCGACAGAATGATTGTAAATTGAGTTACATTATATAGAAACTATTATTTGAAACGATAACCCGTTATTATTTGGCAAATGCATCATCTGACCAAGGCAACCTAAATAGAATAATCAGAGAAAATGTAGCATATGTAATATAACGCAATTCATAATTATATACATATATATATCATTTTACAATTTTAATTATCATATGTATATATATATATATATATGTGTGTGTGTGTGTGTTTGCGTGTGTGTGCGTGTGTGCGCGTGTGTGTATGTGAGTGTATATGTATTTATAAATACGTGTACAAGCGCACATAGAGGGGGAGCATCAAATAATCTTCTCTAAAGTGTGAAAAGCTGAAACCAAGATGGCGTCGCGGCAACACCCCGAGGTAAAGCAATTTAAATAAATAAATAAATCATGAATTATTATCTCGGATTAAAAAAAAATTCTATTTTAGCAAAAAGGCTGGCAAAGTAAATAAGTTAAAGGAAATCACAAGTTGTAACTAAAGCAAACATAAACAGGTCTGGTTCAGAAACCTTCATGTGACCAACCTCTTTTAACAGCGTTCCTTGTTGGGGTTGATCAATTAATTGGGAAAAGATGAGATCAATGTATAACTAACTTAAACTCGCACCGCAGAATGAACCGCCCGCTGAAAATATGATTAGGAGAGGAATTCTTCAGAAGACAAGAAAAACCTTTTTGTAGAGATAATATGGAGTAAATGCCTATTTTTTCAGCCCTCTAGCTCCATCTGTACGACCCACGAACGTAATACGTACATACATATATACAGACCTATTTGAAAACTGAAGAAACCTATGTTGACAGTTTTGGTGACAGTTTTAGTTGATGGTTTCTAACGAATGAACACTGAATCCTTCTGAACGATTAGACAGACATTCTGGAGAAATTGGAGAACTTTGAGATGTTATTTTTATATAAAAAAAAAACAACTTTTGCAGCAGTCGATAGGCGCCTGCTGTAGAGACATGGTTAGCCAGTGAGTTTCACTGACCAAAGTACAAATGCTGCGATATGAATTGCAGATAGCCTAGTAGTTAAGAGCACGGAAAATGAAAGGGGCGTGCAGATTCTGCGTTAAGATTCTGGATCCTCTGTAAAAGCCTGACCCCAGGAAAATTAATTTGTCGCTGATCAAAGACGGATCTTTTGGAAGATTATGGATATAGCTTTTGAGAGAGGATTATTCGTAATTCATCGTTGACAACTACTCAGGGTAGCCAGATAGTAAGAAATGTTTCTTGTCAAAAACACTCAATGTATAGAGCCAAATATGGCCAAATAGAACAATTGTTTACCAAAACAAATTTGTATCCACTTTGCACCAATGCCTTTCGTAAAGTCATGAAGAAGAATGGACTCTTAACCTTTGATTGGAGACGAACAACTTATCCCGAACTAGGAATACCCGACCCCCTGTCTAATGCCTTGAGTGACAGGCAACAGGCAACGTAAGGAAATTGTCCCTGAAATGTACCGGTAACGGGACTCTGGTGGAGCTTTGATCGGCGTAGCAAGCCGGAAGTGGATTGTAATAAATTGCTAAAGTAAAATGAAATGAAATTTGAAAAAAAAAAGATGTATGGAATAACGCTACTGCCGTCCTCTTCAAGTACAAGTGGAAGATTAGGAAGAAAAGAATTGAAAGAACAGATTCAATTCGAAACCTGCAGCGTTGTTTGTAAAATGTTTGATAGCATTAAACAACATTTGACAACACTCATTTCTGTAATAAAACTATTCGTTTTGATATCTCTGAAATTTTGAGATGAGGTATCATTATTATTTCTATTATTATTCGGACCATCCTCATCTTGGTTGTTTTTCATACAACGTTTCGGCCGTTGTACTCTACGGTCTTCATCAGGTATCATCTGGTGGGTGTGGGGAAGTAACGAACCGAACCTACCAGATGATACCTGATGAAGGCCGTAGAGAACAACGGCCGAAACGTTGTATGAAAAACAACCAAGATGAGGATGGTCCGAATGATAAAGGAAATATTCATTTTCAGTTATTCCTTGTTGAAATGACTGAAACAATATACATCTATCTTCTATAGGAATTGAGTACTCTGGTGGATGAGGGATTTTAAATATAACGCTTAAATTCAGCCTTACTGTCCAGTTCTGTAATCGAGAGGTAGGATATCGGCCTACGGGTCTGAAGTGAAGGTTTCAATTCTACCTCGCGGTACTGGATGGGATATTGGAATGTCTATAGCCACCCTGAAGAGATGTAATACATCGAAACAGTTGTGTGTACATAACACAATCACATATATATATATATATATATATATATATATATATATATATATATATATATATATATATATATATAAACAAAATCGCCTTCACGGTCAATCAGTGAATAACCATGGCGACAGACTTTCTAATCATGTGAAATAATCCATCGAAGGTTATTATGGTCAGAATGAATTCTATTTTTGAAATCACTGGCATTTTCCAGGAGGAAATATCTTGAACAGAGTAAAATGAAAAACAATCAACAAAAACTAGTATCTAGAGAATCTAGATGTTACTCATATATCCCAAAAGGTCCAAACTGTCTCCATCCCACCAATTTTTTCGTAGAAGAATCGTTGTGGAGGACTGAGAAATTATAAAGAAAAATCTATAATCTGTAACTTTTAATTTATTTTTCATTAGATTTCACGAGAAACATCGATCCCCCAGAAATTTAACTCAAAACTGCACCGTCATGTGTGCTAATTTATACATTTGGTGAATGTCAGTTTCGTGCAGGGGCCAGTTGTCGAGTAATTGCAGTGTGCTCACACACAGAGGCACAGGCACATAGTCACATAGATTTTTTCAATTGTAGTTACAGTTTTGAATAGAGGGCTACTCAAAATTCTTTACAAGAAGCTACGTTCATTTTTGTTAAACATGCACACTCTTGAAAAATCAATAATATTACTCTCTCCGTAGGAATTAATTATTTTCTTAGCCACTCATCAAAATTTCAATATCTTTTTTTTACCAGGAGTGCTTCACCAGCAAAACTCTTCAAATTATGGTTGCAATTCTGCTCTCTTTACAATTGTGTTTCGTCCAATTATAGTTCCACCACCAACCCAGAAATGGATCCTTGCAACGGATTTTCAGCGAATCATTTTCCTCGAGTGATTTACTGCTGTGGCCTTTTTGCTAGACAAGGTCCAGCTTAGCAGATAAATCTTGCTACCATGGAGTTGTGGTTAACCAGCTATTCTTGTTCGCCATTTTGCTACTGTTGTGGGTTCGATCCCAAGGCGTGTCCCACAGATGAGGATTTGTGTTGTCCAAACAAATATGTCATTAATTTATAAAGGCACGATTAATGTTTCCCGAAAATGTTTCATAGACCATGAGTTAGATCACGGAATTTTATCCTCACAGGGTGTCTTAGATAGTTCACTCTTGTGTCAAATCAAGTAAGACTAAATAAATATGTACGGAGACACCAGCCGTGGAGCAATGGTTCGCAAGTTGGTCTTCTACTCGACTCGTAAATGATGTGTGTTCGAGCCTCCCTTATTTTGTATGTGGGTCCGTTAGAAACAGTAAACCGAAACTTGTTGCATAGGTTTCTTGAATCTTTAAGCTTGTCTGGCTTACTATGTACGAATGTATGTATGTATCACGCGTACGGGCTGCAGCAATAGTGTTGTATGGCTGATAATTCAAATATTTACTCATTATTTTGTACTTCCCCTAAATAGGGTTCTAATGCAGGTGTCGGGGTGTGTTTACGTGTATGTGTGTGAGCTTGTGTGATGGGGGTGAGGTTTAATTTGTAATATAAATTTTTGATCTTTAGTTCCTGTCCGGTAGCATGTACAACTGTTATTTTTTTAATTTCAGACTTCTTTTAGTAATCACAAAAGGCTGAGAAAGTAACTTATTCGTTGATCACCACTTGACACACATTATTAATTGACTCCTCACTGAAAAGCTATTGAGGTGGGGTGTAGAAGAATTTTTTTAAAATTTTTTCTTTGGACGTAATAAGGAGTGAATGTTCAAACTTTCAATCCTTCAGCTTCAAAATTGAAGGAACCTATTGACGGTCTTGGTGACAGTTTTGGTTAACAGTATCTGATAGATCGATTGATAGATAGTTAGATAGATAGATAAATAGATATGAACAGACTGAGATAGATAGATAGATAGATAGATAGATAGATAGATAGATAGATAGATAGATATGAATATACAGAGATAGATGGATATAAATGGATAGATATGAATATCATGAGATAGATAGATAGATAGATAGATAGATAGATAGATAGATAGATAGATAGATAGATATGAATATACAGAGATAGATGGATATAAATGAATAGATAGATATGAATATCCTGAGATAGATAGATAGATAGATAGATAGATAGATAGATAGATAGATAGATATGAATATACAGAGATAGATGGATATAAATGAATAGATAGATATGAATATCCTGAGATAGATAGATAGATAGATAGATAGATAGATAGATAGATAGATAGATAGATAGATAGATAGATAGATATGAATATACAGAGATAGATGGATATAAATGAATAGATAGATATGAATATCCTGAGATAGATAGATAGATAGATAGATAGATAGATAGATAGATAGATAGATAGATAGATATGAATATACAGAGATAGATGGATATAAATGAATAGATAGATATGAATATCCTGAGATAGATAGATAGATAGATAGATAGATAGATAGATAGATAGATAGATAGATAGATAGATAGATGGATAGATAGATAGATATGAATATACAGAGATAGATGGATATAAATGAATAGATAGATATGAATATCCTGAGATAGATAGATAGATAGATAGATAGATAGATATGAATATACAGAGATAGATGGATATAAATGAATAGATAGATATGAATATCCTGAGATAGATAGATAGATAGATAGATAGATAGATAGATGGATAGATAGATAGATATGAATATACAGAGATAGATGGATATAAATGAATAGATAGATATGAATATCCTGAGATAGATAGATAGATAGATAGATAGATAGATAGATGGATAGATATGAATATACAGAGATAGATGGATATAAATGAATAGATAGATATGAATATCCTGAGATAGATAGATAGATAGATAGATAGATGGATAGATAGATAGATAAGAATTTAGACTAAAATATAAAAATGACTATAAATAGGTGCAAGGTTCAACATGGTGAAAACAAGAATTAATATGTAGCTACATCAACAAGAAGTTAATCAGACTGACGAGGGTGGGGCATAATAGGTTTTGAATTGACAACTTCAAATCACAAAACAACAGAGGAGGAGGAGAGAGAGAAAAGGGAAAAAAACCTTTGCGCAGTTCTGCTGAAAGCGATCATTAGGAACCCACGCACAGGTTATGCAGTAAAGACGAACTGAAAACAATTGAAAAGTAAAATATAAAATGCGGGAAATTAATGCAGTTAGTGACTAAAGGAAATCATCGTTCACCAAACGAGAACTGCTCTACAAACCCAAATCAGTTGTGAGATTTGGGGAATTGAGGCCAATTTGAGGGACTGAAAAAAAAAAGTACAAAATTTTGGCAACAGCTGGTGGGGGTGCCAAGGGGTATGGGGGTAGCGTTGGTGTGATGAGGGAGACGAACGAAAGAACAGATTTCAGAGAGAGAGAGAGAGAGAGAGAGAGAGAGAATGGGATACCATTTTTTGCTCACAAAGTAAACCTTCTTATGGTGGACACCTCAACAAAGAGAGAGAGAGAGAGATGGGGTTTGAGGCTGAATGTGAAATAAGGTTAAAAAAATTATAAGTAAATGCGAAGTCGGAAAAAAAAAGAAAAATGATTTCTAATTGATAGATAGATTGATAGATCTTAGATACACATGCCACCCCCCTCGACTATTAAATTACGAAACGGAATGAAGAAATAGCTCCTGGTGAGACTCGAGTTTGCAACACATTTCCCAAGAGCTTATCTTCTACGTACGACACTTTTAGCCCCTTCAGAAACGGATGCTCTAGGGTTAAGCAAGGCTCGAATCGATAGCCATATCACAACCTCTTTTGTCTGATTCTTCACGCCATATAATTTGTTTACGACCTCGTAGTATCAGTGAAAATCTTCAATTGTTAAGGCTCTGAGAGAGACTAATTCCATGACTGATTGTTGGGATATTGTTTCCATTGGTGCTTTTCACAACAACATTCCTGCTTGAATAAGTAAACAAATAAAAATTAATCTCTCAATGGAAACCGTTATTTTACCAACGTCTTCTGGCAGATTGCTGAGTTGGGGGTGATCAACTAAAAACACAGAAAAAGGAATGATCAATGACTAAGTTTCTTCGTTTGGCAGTAATTGCCTTTTCTGGGATTTCTAAAAAATCTGAATTAAAAAAAAAAAAAACTACAAAAAACAAAAAAAACAAAAAAAAAAAACAACGTGAAAGCTTCTAGACACCAACGGAGGTACTGATTTAGCATAAACTTAAATTGCGAATTAAACCCCTACCAAAAACTATTGGGGTGGGAGGATTTTCAAAAAAGAAAAAAACTTTTTTTTTTCACGACATAAAAAGGAGTAAATATCCAACTCACAACTTCCATCAGTGAAGCCTGCACGCGTGATTCATATCTACACAGTCAGCCAGCCAGACCATCATGAAAACTGACAGTTGACAGTTTTAGCGACATAAAATCTAGGTCTCAGCGCCTTTCACCGAGGAAAAACAAAGAAGTAATAAAAACTACTGTAGGGTCAAATTTTACTCTCATTTCTACTTTCGTGCATATTTGTAACATAAGTTTCTGTAGATATGAAAGACATGTCAGTTTGACTCAGTCGGTAAGAGAGCCGCCAACCGAATACGGGGTCGTGATTTCAAATCACGAAAGGGAAATGCTAATTTCGCTGCGTTTGTCAATCGCCGAGGTGAAAATGGCATCAGTAAAAATTGGTAAGTATCAATTGCCCAGTAAGAAGATGGGTAAATAGGAAAGAAAAGTCCCGCTAAAATGAATTTGCATTTTATGAAAGGACATAAGGACTTAAAAGATTCCGTGGGTCTTCCTAATCTAAGGGCATGAATTTGATTCACTTACGTCTGAAAAATGTTAAAATATGATTTTCAGTTAATATCTATTTATTATAAGCTATTCGTTATAGTTAGGTCATTTTTACCAGGCTATTTTCCCACTTGTGCCCTTTTCACTGGGGTCATTATAACCGGTACCACTTTTACCGGGCCATTTTCAACTTGTATCCTTTTTCCACTTGTGCCCTTTTTACCGGTGCCACCGGGTTATTTTTCCCCTTGTGCTTTTTTTTTTTACTGGGGCCATCATTACCAATGCTGTTTTCATCGGGCTATTTTTACTCTTATGCCTTTGTTTTTTACCTGAGCCATTATTACCAGTGCGGTGTCATTTTTACCGGGCCATTTTAACCGGATTATTTTTTCCAGGGCTTTCTTTTTACCGTTACCAGTTTTAGCTGTGCCATTACTACATGAATTAGCTTATTTTATATATTGAGTTAGTTTAATGGGACAAGACAAAATTTGATATACTAAGTTAACTGAGGATTGTTATTGTTGTAACGATGGAATAACAAAGTCGAGTACAGCCTCCGAAACGAAGTTTGAGAAAAATATCTCCTTTCAGGGCTATTCCGAGAAGAAAAGTTGGCATGACTATCTCATAAGACATCGTTTGTATCCTTTTTTTTCCAGTGGGGGTACCAAGAGGGTGCCTTCGTGCAAAGTCAACTTAGCAGAAAAAATATTTTATTTTATAGTTAGTGGGGTCGCGGGTGATATTTTTTTTTATTTATTTTTTGCCAAGCAGTGCTTGAGGCTGATGCTCACCTCCAGGTAGTTTTTCCCTATT
>OY735231.1:16414526-16439526 GCA_963457665.1 Thysanoteuthis rhombus | reverse complement strand
TGTTATTATTTGATATTAAAATTGGTACCTCCCAGGTATAAAATTGCACTTTCGAGATGATCTTTTGCGGGGGAAGCGTCTAATATTCTACATAACACCAGCAAGATAAAAAGTTGTTAAAAACAAATTGAAAAAGATTTTCTTATGATATAAAAAAAAGTCTTGTCCCCTTCTACCTTTTTTTGGTTTGTTTATTGTTTTTTGACACGCTAAAATAAACAGAAACAGAAGAATGTTTATCAGTTGACCGTGGCTGGTAAAGCTGGAAGTAAGCAGGCAACCGTTGGAACTATGCAAACCACTGCTGCTTGTAATACGACAACTGCTACTACTTCTGTTGCTGTGGGTGTCTCAATTTCGTTTTTCACATTTTTGAAACAAAATGATCAAAGCAGGAAATATGAAGTGTTACAGAAAATCGACAGAGAATTGATTTTGTTCGAGGTATGCATTTTTTGTTTGCAGAAAATCCATTTATACCGGAGGACATATTTGTATATCACATATATGTATTTACTAGCAAACCATCCTTTAATTGCGGTCTAGTTTTCAATTTATCATATTCGTGCCTCTGAAGAAGCTTTTATAGGCGAAATGCAAAAGGTATAATAATAATAATAATAATAATAATAATAATAATAATAATAATAATAATAATAATAATAATAATAGAATCTGTGATGTAACGTTTTTGTCAATTTTTTTCATTTCCACACGGTCAATTATTTCTATCACGTTTGAACATCCATAAGTAAATGATCTCGCCATTTTTCAGGGGTATCAGGCTAGAAATGAATAAATCTTACTTACACACAGTTTATGCCTACCTCCTCATACTATTATATTCCTTTTTCCCCTTCCTCACATTTTCCCTCCCCACTTTGTGCACTTTTCGTCAGACACCGGTCAAAGTTTGGAGTTGAATTTGTTCATCTAACCACAACACGAACAATGCACGCCAAATCTAGGGGATTAAAGATTAACACTCAGCTACCCTGATTTGAAATCATGGCTGACTGATTGGTAGACTAGTCTCTTACCGAATGAGCTAAATTGACTAGTCTCACGTACAGAAGTGTTTGTTACAATTACAAAAGGACTAATTTCATTTTGATAAATTTATTATCCTATAAGATAAACATTTCCCAACCGTGATATGAAATCATGACCAAGTGATTGGTCTTCGGCTCGCTTATCAACTAAACCAAACAAAACCGTCTCACACATCAACGAAATTTATCTCAAAGATACTGAAGACTTGTTTCATTCTAATAAATAAATACGTTCGTAGATTAGATATTTCTCTCCCCAGATTTAAAATCACGACCGAGTGATCGGTAAGCAACTCTCTTAGCGACTGAGCCAAGCTGATAATTCTCGTTTATATATAAAGGTATATTCCATTCATTAAATATATAATACAAAAGTTGCTCTAATCATGTTCAGTCGGGATAGAAGTAGGAGTGACTTTGACCCTGCAGCAACCAGTTTTGTCACTCCGACTCTCTCACTATCTGTTATCCTCGACGTCAGCCATCTAAAGTTGCCACCGATTAACGACACAAGCGTCTTTCTGAATGCCTGTTCAATTTTCCATGAAATACAACGATAAGATTTTTTCTTTGTCATCCTTTAATTTCGCTTAATTTCACTGCAAATTAAATCAAAACTGAACGAGAACTGCCGATGTCAAATGAAGCGACGATCGTTTTATTTTTCTATTATTTCTTTAATTCTCGGTATCGATTTTCCATACAACACAATTTGTTGGACGACAAACGTCTCTCAAATCGAAAAGTGTTGACAAGAGCTGTGACGCCATCTTTGAATTTTGGTTTCTTTCTTTCTTTCGATTTTATTTTCTGGTCTCTGACCATCTTCCAGTTGTTCTACATCAATAAGCTAGATTCTTTATTTCCTTATTTCTTCTTCTTCTTTATTTGCTTCCTTTTTCTTTCTTTCGTGTCTTTATCTCTTACATTCTCTCTTTCTTATTCCCATTCTTCCTTTCATTTCTATCTTTTCTTTTTCCTTTTCTTTCTTTGTTTTCTTTCTTCCTTTCCTTTCTTCAATTCTTTTCTGTCATTCTTTCCTTTTGTTCCTTTCTTTGTTTTCTCTCTTTCTTTTTTTTTTCTTTCCTTTCTCCCTTCCTTTTCGGTTTTTTCCTTCTTTTCCACTCTCTTTTCTTTCTTTGTTTTTCGTACATTCTTGCTTTCCTTCCTTTATTTCTTTATGCATTACTTTAATTTCTTCCCTTTTCCTCATTTTCTGTCTTACTTACTTGCAACTTGTTCACTTTTTCATCTTCCGTTTTTCATTTTTCTTTTTTCTTCTTGCTTTTCTCTTTGTTTCTTAAACTTTTTATTTTTTATTCGTCTCTTCCTTATTTTCATCCTTTCTGTCTTTCTTCTCACTTTTGCCTACATATCTATCTCCCTTTTGATTTTTCTTTTTTCTTTCTCCTTTAGTGTTTTCCTCTTTTGTTTTCTTCCATTCTCTCTTCTTTTTTCTTTCTTTCTTTCGTGTTTTTCTTTGCTGCCTTTCATTCTACCTTTTTATCTTTCTTCCTCCCTTTCTCACTTATTTATCAACGACCTATCCGTCTCACTATCTTTCAATCTTTCTTTATCATTTCTCTTCCTTCCTTTTTCTTTTCCGTTTCATTCACATCTTCTTTCCTACTTTCATATACCTATTCATCTCTCTTTCATCTAATCATTTGTCAAACTCAAGTACAAATCTGGAGTTGATTTTGTTTTCCCACCCTAACAAGAACAACAAGAACATCCAAAGAAATATCCATCACAATTAAAAATGTTAACTGACTTGTTAATATGCGTTCTCCAACCGAGGTTTGAAATCACGGACAACCGATTGCTAGGTACCTATCCAACTGATTGCATCAAGTTGACAAATCTTCAGCGGCTTATTTCATAGCATGAAAATATATTTTTCTTTGTATCATCATCACTTTCATCGTCAGGCCCCAGGATGCTCACCAGATCTCTCTATCATGGGCGTTGTATTTTCTGCACTTGTCCATTTCACACACACACACAAACAAACACACACACACACACACACTTATATATATATATATATATATATATATATATATATATATATATATATATATATATATATATATCACATGAGATATCGCACGACAGCACTATATATTTGAGGAAAAAAAGAGTCTGCGACGTCATAGAATCCATAAAGAAAAACACAGATGGCAATGGACTGGTCATGTTGCAAGAATGGCAGACAATCGACGAACACCACAACATACAGTGCAGATCCCCAGAAATCGCATGCGAAACCGAGGCCGGCAGAATACAAGATGGAGAGATGAAGTAGGCAAATTCAGAAAGCACTGGTACGCCCATGATAGAGATTTAGTGAGAATCCTGGGGACCAACGATGAAAGTGATGATGATACCAAAAAAAAAATAGAGTATTTTCATGCTCTCTATCTGAAAATAAAAATGTCTGATTAAAAGTTGGAATAGGGTTCGGCCCTACCGTAGTCAGTTTTGTTTTTTATCTTCTTATACAGTGTTTCCTCCCTTCCTGTTTTCAATTTTCGTTTTTTTCTCTCAACGTTTATAATCTTGCAAATTCTTTTTCACTCATCTCCTTTTAATTCCAGTTTCCATGATTACTTTCTTTCTCTCAGTTATAACTCGATCACCAGTAAGCTATTTTAGAAACTTTCAACCAGAACCGTCACCAAAATCATCAAAATAAGTTTCTTCAGTGTTTAAGTAGGTCCTGCTGTATCTATATATGCATATATCATACGTACAAGCCGCCCGAATGGAGCAAGATTTCAACATTTAATCCTCATTTTGTCAAAGAAAATGTTTTTGATTTATTTTAATATTCTCTCCGAATAGGTTTTTAGTAGGGGGGGGGGTCAATTTGCAGTGATTTATTTGAACTGCAGTCTTCACCTTAATTCTTATAGCCACAACAAACCAACAAAAAACTCAAATGGCAATGGGCTGGCCATATCGCAAGAATGGCAGACAACCGATGGACATCACTACTTACAACATGGATCCCCACAGATCACATGAGGCTAGCAGAGTGCTAGATGGAGAGACGAACTTTTTTCACAGAATACTGGCTCTGATACGCCCACGATAGAGACGTTAAATGATTGATGACGATGATGTTTATGATGATGAAAGGTCGAAATTTTAAACGTGTACTCCTCCCTCAAAATCCCACCAAAATACTTTTTTTTATGGTGGGTTTGATTTACAGGGACAGTCTATGTAAAATAGATCTTTTGGTTCGATTTTATGAATTCAAACTTTTTAGTGGTTGCTGTCCAACAGAAGACAACAGAAGTAACTTATTCATATATCACCCTCTTTTCCAATTTTTCTAAATGATTTCCCCATACACAGCATGCGGCCAAAGGACGGTGGTTGTCTGGCAGTTTCTACTGGGTGACTAACCAGACCTATTCATCAAGCTATCAGTCTGTCCGTCAATCTATTCACCCTAATCTGAATGTATATATGTACACATAAATGTATGCCAGTCTTATTTTTTTCTCTGTGTATCTCTCACACTCTATCAAATATATCAAATCTATCTATCTATCTATGTATTTATTAGAAACCGTCAACCAAAACTGTCACCAAGACTACGAACATAGATTTCTTTGATGTTCAAGTGGGTATGGCTGGTAGGTCATCCACGTGCGTGTTGTACGAACAGGCTGCACTATTGGAGCTAAAGGGCTGAAAGTTTAAACATGTAGTCCTTATTACGTCTGGAAAAACGTTTTTCGCAATATCTGTGTACCACCGCCTCGATAGTTATTTTAGCGGAAGAATCAATTTACAATGTAAGTTGAGGGGTGATCGATGAATGAGTTACTTCTCCTGCCTTTTTGTGATTACTATAAAAAGTCTTAATTTAGAAAAAAAAAGCATAAATGCTATCAGGCAAAAACTAAAAGGTCAATTTAGTATAAACCTGCAAATTTCCCCCCTCCCCTCACATGCACACACGCACGCACTAAAAACTTATTTCGTGGGGGGATTTAAAAATAATTAATGAGTGAATATTCAAATTATTAGCCCTCTAGCTCCACCCATCTATCTAAGTCAATCCTTGTCAAGCTAGCAACTAGTTAGCTAGGTATCCATCCGCGCGTGTATTTACGTATATAAATAAGTCGACGCGAAAGGCAAGGAAAACTCACAGCAATTTGAATATGCGTTTAAAAATCGATTTTCATTTATATTTATAACAACTTATTGAACAGGTAAACAATATAAACGTTAGGAAGAAAATCAGTTGGGTATGAACTTTTTTTTTTCTTCTCCAATTGACGTTACTTCAATGCTTAATTGTCGCTGTGTATCTTTCATTCCAATCGGAAATCATTGCTGGAGGAGATGGAAGCAAAAGCACATTTGTTACGGGTCTAATAATAGTAGATTTGAAAAGATTCCGAACGATACAAGGGGGGGGGGAGGCACTGAAACGGAAAGTAACAAAATAAGCATAATTATCTTTCAGTGAAAAAGTATTTATATATGTATATATATATATATATATATATATATGTATGTATGTGTTTAAGCATGAAAATACACACATGCACACACACACACACACATATATATATATATATATATATATATATATATATACACACACACACACACATATATATATGTATGTATGTATATATATATATATATATATATATATATATATATATATATATATATAATGTATTGTATATGTTTGTGTATTGTAGAAAAGTTGACAATATGGAAAGAGGACAAAGACTTGTGTCTACCTATCACATCTCAATTTTTTTTATTAAAGATAGTAGTAGCTTACGTGCATTTCACCCGTGGACCCCGGGTTTCGTCAGAGCTTCGTGAGTGGAAGTTGTTCTGAGAGAAATGGTGGAAATTATAGAAAATGCCTAGGTGATACTTGGGATACAGTAATTGTTGATAATATGTGTGTGACTTAGTGTCTGCATTGATATCTATGTTCATGTGTATGTGAAAATTAGCGAGTTGACTTACCCATACATGCGTGTGCGTGCACAGAAGTGGATACTTTTTTCTTTAGATAAAACAGGTCTGGTTAGTCACTCAACAGAAACCGTCGTGTGACCAATGTTTTCTGCAGAAGACCGTGTTTTGGGTTATGAATTGAATTTTTTTTCTTTCAAAAGGGGTGATCAATGAATTATTCACTTCTCTAGCATTTCGTTGAGAAATTATCACCGGAAGAGGCTGGATATTAGGGGAAAAAACTTGAATGTTGGGCATCTTAGCATAAATTCACATTGTAAATTGAACGGCCAAATAGAAAACTATCTAGGCGAAGGGTAAAATTGAAAAGCGTTTTTTTTTTTCAAACCCAAGGAGTAAATGTCTGAATCTTCAGTACTCCAGTACCATTAGTACGACCTGTAAGTGAGATATATACAGATATGCGTAGCCAGCCAAACAAACTTAAAAACTGAAGAAACTTATTTTGATATTTTTTTTGTTGACGGTCTCTGATATGCTGTGTCATCGGTCTCTATTCTCGGATATGTATGCCATTCATTTCCTTGTTGTACGAGCTATTAGAGTCACCATCATATTTAGAGTGTCTTTTAAAAGACTTAAGGTCTCGCAGAAGCAAGAGAAGAAGTGATTTTGCAATGATGTAAGAAGTCCTCCAGACCGTTCATCATAAAATACCAAAGCAGGCACTATCTAGGATACCATTCTGAAGGTTTTTGATTGCTAAAGATGCACCAGTGGGGAGGGATGAAAGGGCTCTGTCACCATCGGGTGCATGTTTGAAGGGCACTGAATTTCTACTGGCTGATGAAGCCTTTTAGCCAATAATTACGCACCCCCACCCTCATCCCAGATATCGTGCAACTGCTCCTGCACACTGCTTTTGTCCCAAGGCGATGAGAACCCTTACCATGCAATAGATTAGTACCCACGTAAAAACATTCTTAGCTTCTTCATTCAAGAAGAGTGTCTCATGGAAACTTCTGTCAGAAATTGATCCCAGAAACACTATGAATCATAACAACATAGAAGATGTATTCCTTGGTGGAAGAGTAATGCTCGTCTTAGTTAAGGGATCTCTTCCTTACTCCTGTTATGCTTAAAAATGACTGTTAAAAGTTCCTAAGAGTACTCTGTGCACTCATTAAAGACAGATTTTCTTTTGATGAAGATGGCATCATGACCAAATAGACATCTTTTGAGCAAAAGATTTACATTTTTTTCCAAATGGAGTGATATATTTACGGAAAAAGTTCCCTTGTTAAAAAATAGCAGAAGTATAAAGAGTTTTAAAAAACGATTTAGATAAGTTCAGAGATAATGGAAAGAGTAATAGCTCAGGGCATTTGGGAATCTGTGTAATGAATCTCCCAAGAGAGTCTGATCTATGATTTATGGCAAATTGTAACAGTTGGTTGTTTTTATAGGATGGCAAAGACAAAAATCCCATCAGTTCAACAACCAACCCATCCTTCCAATAGCACATATCACGAAGCTGAAGCATGGAACCTAAGCTAAAGATCGACCCTCAAACCGAGAACCATGTGCCCAAGAAAGAATCATGCACAACCTCACGTGGAGAGATCACGACCCACAACGTGGATCACCAGAGATCATATGCGAAACTGTGTCCGGCAAAATATGGCATGACGAAATATAGAAATTTAGGAAGTATTGGCTCCACAACGCCCGTGATAAAGAGATCTTGCAAATCACAGGGAAGGTGTATGTCCAATGCTATAAGACTGATGATGATGATGATGATGATGATGATGATGATGATTATTTTAGATATTTAGTGTGAATATTGTGTTCAGTTTGAGATGCCCAAAGAGGCATGATAGAATAATTAATAAATGAATAAAAGATTGCCACAGACCACGAAACGTCATAGCCAATTTCAAATAAAGCAGCTCACCTTACAATACTCGTTCTTGATAATAAATCAAATGAATTTGGTCATAGCTGGAGAAGCTTTCAAACGCCTGAAGATATGTACCACATTTCTGAAAACATGAGAATTTCAGAATATTGGTATTAATGATTGTCTTCATCAATCAAATTACTAATCATGACCAGACTTTATGACAAATCTGATAGTTCTACCCCACTCTCCTGCTTGGGTAGAGATCATTCTTTTTCTGAAATGAACAGTGTTAAAACAAAAACAAAAAAGAAACACTAACAATTTCAAATCAGAAACTAATGATACTCGTTCAACATAGGATGTTTAAAAGATGAATAATATGAAAGAGGTTAGCATGCTCTCAGTGGAGCCAGTTCAACCTTCAAGAACAAGAAAATCCCGTTAATTCTAAAAAGATGAATATACATCCAATACTCACTCCCGATAGTCACTTCTGGAGCTGAAACATGGAAGCTTATCAAAAGATTGGCCCTCGAACTGAGAACCATGCGACGTGCACGGGAGAGAATCATGCTCAGCATCATACGGAGAGATCACAAGAGAGCGCAGTATATTAGAGAAAAAGTAGGGTTCAGAGATATCCTAGAATCCATTAGAAGAGCTCAACGGCAACGTTCCGGTCATGTTGCAAGACAACGGCTCCGCAGCGCCCATGATAGAGAGGTGTGGCGAAGGTGTGTGTCCAAAGGATTATGATGAGGAGGATAGTGATGATTCAGGAAGATGTGGCACATCAAATATGTTCTGTAGGACTCAAATCAGCTCAGAATTACAACGAAATGGTCTTGAACCATGAAGACTTTGACGATTATGTATAGAATAAAATCAGAAGTCAGTAACCTTTGTTCGTAACACTATGTTGTAGCTGAGTTGTAATTGTTGATAAATGATTTATTCAAAAACTTTTTTGAGTTATATGTTATCTAGGGCGTGTGCAAGTTGGTTTTATATTGAGCATGAAATATTGTTTTTGTTTTTGTTTTTTCCAGGGAAAAGCTGCTAGTTGCCATGATCGTTTCCCGGTGGCAAGATGTGATTTTCCGAACTGTAGCATTATTTACATAAATACTCATCTCTGTACGTCAGCCGGTCTCCGGCGCTTATACAGGATATAATACGGACGTTTTATTTTACGAACACGTGTATTTCATAATGACAGGCCACTTTTGCCGTGTCCCGGCCTCAGGGTAGGGGATTATTGAGGGTGGCTGGATGTTGTTGCAGTATATTGCTTTGAAAGTGTAGATGGGTATCTTGGGACTTTGTGTTGTGACCAGCGGTAGATGGATTCTAGTAAAGGGTTGACTGCTGCCAGAAGACCCAGTCGCGAAGATATTATATCAGTCTATCACCATCTTTTTTCTTTCTTTCTGGGTGATGGTGGGGTTGGTGGCTCTCGCTCTCCCCTTGCCACATATTCTTTCGTTTTTAAATCATTTCCTTGCTCTCCTGACCCGTTGGACGTTGGCGGGTGTGGCTGGGGAGGGGGAGAGGGTTTGACGCAGGAGAGTTTGACACGCAGAGGAGAGTAAGGATATGGACTGACGGACGGCACGGGAATAGGAGATCGTGTAGAGATGAACGGATCATAAGAGTTGAGACGGGAGGAATAGACAGGACGTTGGATCTTGTCATTCAACTCCCAATGACAGAGAGATGATATGGACGAATATGGGAGAAATACGACGGACGACAAGAGGAGATAAACGTATAAGCAGTGTTCGGGTATTGGGCACAGCGTCGAACAAATCCACACTGCAGCATAATATAGGGAAGAGCTAGCACAGAAATGGAACCAAAACTACACTATCCCTCAAGGTTTGCCCAGAAAGTATCCAGCTACCGTATATACCGGTGTTTTAAGTCAACTTTTAAAAACATAATTTATTTCTACCCAATGGATCGTATTAGTCTGTAAAGACAATGGGTGTTTAACCTTTTTTTTCGCTTGCAGCCTAGTTTGACGTATCTCAAAGAGATTAAAACATTCAACCGCCCACCAAAAATACAAATTAGTTTTCTTCAGAATAAACTACCACCCACTTGAATTTGCAAATCACCGACGAGTGGGCGTTACCACCCACGTTGGAGACCCCTGGTTTAGACCTTAGGCATTTGACAATCTGGTAGCTGCCGTGTTGTCTGATTTCGAAATGACGACTGTTTAGGCTACTGTTAGACTAAACCCGAATAAACGTTGGGATTAACTCATATGCCAGCATAAATGGTATATGATATTAACGTAAAAATAGCCTACCAAGGGCAACGGAATAGCTCGTTAGCCACCACTCTATGGCAGGCGCCCGGGTGGAAACTTAATCAGCTTAGTTTAGCTTAGCCTGACACAAATTACTCAGTGTGTAAATTCCAAATGATAAAGCTCACTGACAATGACCTGCAAGATGAACTTGCTAACCATCGCTCTACAGTAGGCGCTGCAATTGATACTTTATTAGTATAGCCTTGCTTTCAGTCGGTCTAATAAGGGCCAAAATAGCTCGATTGTGGGCCCGGCTAGCTCTGGCAGCCCAGGCGCTCTGTATGTAACAAGTCCATCTAGGGAGTATACTTTGATGAGAAAAAATAGCCCACTTTGAGAAAAGGTTCCCTAATCCACTAAAAAGTAATCCCTTGGGATCCCACACACTTGTCTGAGCATTGCTTCCACTCCACTCCCCAAACTCTGCAAAATCCTGTCAGGATCATCATCAGCAGCTTCGTCACATTCTTCTTAATCTCGTTCACGGCCCTTTAAAGCTTTGCTCGACTGTCAAAAAACCGGCCAACTTGGGTAATGCAATGTTTGCTAAGGAAAAAGAAAAAAAGAACCTGCATAAAAATGAAGAATATGCAAGCTCAGCCATTGTGAATAGGATGATCACGCGGTACAAAAGCTAATTCGATAGTGTCTCATTTGCAATTGAGTCAACCCACGGAGGAATGTCTGCTCACGCGGACGCAGTAAGGTCCTCTATGATTGGCTGCCAAGTTATATCAATGCTGCCCAAATAGCTGGGCAATTCCCAGTTAGACGTCGTATGTATGTAATAAGCACTCTATTTAGCTAATCGTGATATAACGAATTTCGGATTGAATGGACCGTTTTCATGAATATCCTAATTTAATAATGTATTTCCCATTAGTAATATATTACACATCGTACTTTCATTTTTCTTTTATAGTAATCAATATTTTTTTTTAAATTATGTATAAAATAAACTTGATTTATAAGAACGCATCTCTCTATAATAGATTTCAGATAAGATTTAAGATCTCCAGCAAAAATCGAAGAACAGCCTTATCAAAAAGCTAAGTATAACATATCATTATTTTATGATTTTAAACTGAACAAGGCAGTAAATCTTTTTAGCATAAAAAATTATACATACATATATATATATATATATATATATATATATATATATATATATATTGATTGTGTCTAAAATAAATTCAATTTGTGAGAACGAAACTCTCCATGGTAGATTTTAGATAAGATATAAAATCACTGACAAAATAGTGTTGAAAACCAAAATAACATAACTTAAAAAAATACGAAGGAATACTACTTTTTATAATTCAATGATTTTAAACTGTACACTACGGTTTACTGTATTGAAGCTTTTTTTTCAACATAAAAAGGATGATAAGAAATGTCCTCTTTGGCTTCACACATATTTAACAGACTTTCGGTATTAACATACATTCCTTACATTTATTGGTCCCCCGCTCCGATTTTCTAGGCTATCTTTATTTTTTTATATTAGAAACCAGCAGCAAAAACTGTCACCAAACCCTTCAACACAGGTTTCTTCTGTTCTTAAGTTGGTCTGGCTAGCTGACTAGCTACGTATGTATGTATGTATGTATGTATGTATGTATGTATGTATCATGCGTACAGGCCGCAACAATGTAGCTTGAAGGCTGACTCCTCTTAACTCCTCATTATGTCTACAAAAAATCTTTTCAAACCACTCCCATCAAATGGGTTTCCCGTAAGAAAGGGTTCAATCTACAATGTAATTTTTTGCTAAATTGGCCCAAATTTACACCCGGCTGCATTCATGCTAGTTTTGGGAAAATTTGTATTTTTCCGAGATCAAACAAAAGAAGTAACTTATTCATTGATCACCCCTTCTTCCATTTTTTTCCTATTGATTGACTAACCAGACCTGTACGTAAAAGATTTTTGGAAGCAATTCAAATATGAATATATATTATCAGTATTTTGATATTTCAATATTATTACACTTTTTTTTTTAATACAACACATTGAAGTCTAAACATTCTTCGACCGGAGTAAACGACGCAAAAAATCGGAAACATCGAGGCTTGAACTCGGATCCCACATCTCAAAAACCTGTCCGTCGAAGGCTGGTCATGAATTCAAAGGCTAGAAAGTCACGGCCATTAGGTTACAATATATAGGCGGAACGCTGCGTACCCTATGAAACGTAACCAGCCATTAAGTCATAGGATTTCAAGTCACAGACCGAAAAAGTTTTTTCATTAAAAAAGAAAATGTTTTGATTTAATTAATACTAATTAAGTAATGCACCAACAACATGACTTTAATGCTGGGACTTCAGGACCTGTGACTTTATGGCCGGGATTCTTTTAGTCATGGACGTAGCCTTTACCACTTGGTATACTCAGTCACATCAAAGTATGTATCCTTTTTGGTGGTCAAAACAGCGGATGTGTTGTGTTGAAGTTACTCTACATACAGTGGTTCTCAAACTTTGTATGACGGAACACCAAGAAATATATTTGACGACATAATAAGCTTGAAAATGAAATGATCTAGGCAAAAACTAATCAGCAGTCAATGATCAGAACTTTCAACTTAACATTCTGGTATACATACTCATCACACCTTTTCCCTTTCATCTGTCAATTAAAAGGTTGAGAACTCACCAAATCTAGAGATAAATCACTGTGGCGGATGCGGGAGAGCCATAATACACGTACTGGACACTCTCAAGGCTCAAAATGCATGTTTCTGTGTTAGGAAAAAATTAACTGAGACACTTCAAGACAAAGTCTATCAGAGAAAACAGGGGAGAGAGAGACGTCTGTCTCACTTAACTTGTGACTTTAGCACCGTGACTTTAGAGCCAGTTACTTTATGGCCCGTCACATTTCGTATGTGGTATAGCGTGCCACTGGCCGTGACTTCAGGGCTTGTGACTTTATGGCCAGTTAGCGAACGTCCAGCGACGGACGTCGAAATGATGCTGATTGTGCCACGGCACACAATTTGAGAACGGTTCTATTGTGTATGTGTCAGCAAGAGTGTGCACGTACATTCGTGTGGGCGTACGTATCCGCATGTTTGTCAAGTGGTAATGCCGGCGGGCGACTGTCACGTATTAATGTCCCCAAATAAGAGGTCAGATGTCACGAGGCGACATTAAATGAAAATGACTGTCAAAAAAAAAGGGGTGAATAAATAGTTATAGGCAGTCGCTGCGGAGATATTGGATGGCTGGGTGGTACGGGGTTCTTGAGGGGATGGTGTCCATTGGCATATTCCCCCATTTATAATTTCCATCGTTTATCCGTGGACTTTATGGAAGACAAGGGCATCTATGGACGAACTTTTTCCGCCAGACATCTCGATCATGGGTATCCCGGCGCCAATATCTCCTTGATTTGTTCGGATCGTTACGTCATCTCACTTTCGTGGCCGTCCACCATTTCGCGTATGATCTCTGAGGATCTCCTCGGCTCCCCTCTCATCTTTCTAGCAGTTTTCAGTTTTGCTGCCTTCAGGATGGTTTCAAATTCTTTCTCGAATTTTCAGTAGGCTTTTAAGGATCGCTCCAAGTGCTCCACAAACAATTGATACCACCACCTCCTTCAGAATTTCTTCAGTTTTCTCGAAGGTCTATACACAAATCCAGATTTGCATTTGGAATAGCTAAATCCGCTACGTAACGTGTTTTTTTTCGTTATTATTGTTATTATTATTATTATTATTATTATTATTATTATTATTATTATAATTGGCGGATAGATATATGTTATAGAAGTGCAATTGCATAGTCGGTAATGTAATCGGTCACCCGAGTCCTAACTCAAATCAGGGCTTTTTATCTTCACTCCTCACAAATGGCCCTGGAAAGGCATGAATCCATTTTTCTCCTCAACCCATTAGTAGGGTCGATTGGGCTTTCTAACCTTTGGAAGGCAACCAGTCTAGGAGAGAGACAACCCTGATTCTAAACGAGTGGAATCCCCTCAACGCTGTTTGATGCCTTTCTTAAAGATCCTGCAGCTAAGCTGATACCTGACATGTAGCTCTCTGTTTTCCTCTGCACTGCATCAGCAATGCTATGAGAAGGATTCTGACGACTGGACATCCCTGGATCTCCATACGCTTCGCCCAGGCACGTGCCCTGAAGGGGACGTACCATTGTCTGTAGAGACAAAATGAGGGCTGTTAATGCAGGTATGTAATTACTTGTAGGATAAACTAAGTTTTTCTATTCTTTAAATAATTGATATTTTCTAAAAGATTTTTTTTTTTAAATAATTATTAGATTTGAATTCTGAAGCGGATATCCCTTTACAAAAGTAGAAATAAGAGAATCATTCCCTTCATCCCCAGACCCTACACTTTTTTTTGCGAGGATCTGCCATCGAACAAAGCTGATATTTACTCCCCTCCTTTCGTTCCCACAAAGAAAGGCGATTGTTGGGGGCGAGCAATCTATTAAAACATATCGGAGAGACCCGCCCTCTGACCCTCTTAAAAATGATTTTAATGTCAGGGAAAATAACAGGAAATAAATGCTTTTAACCAGTAGTTACATTGGTGGCTGACACTTTAATAGGGATTATGAAGAGTTGGCGGGTGTCGGGAATTCGGGGTTTGTTCTTGTAACTCTCAATCTCTCTCTCTCTCTCTCTCTCTCTCTCTCTCTCTCACTATATATATATATATATATATATATATATATATATATATACTAAACAAATGGATTTTTTCTGATAGAGTAATACATATTTTAGAATAAGTTGCTTAGTCAAGTTGAAAATAGGAATAGTGTACAAAGTTTTCAAAGTGATCTGATAAGATTTTCAAGAGCGTTTGATCTGAGAATCGTATAAAATGGTTGTTTCTGTTCGTGTACATTGAAAGTTTATATGAATTTTGTATTTGATTTAAGGTTTGGCAGTGAATATTGCGTAAGGTTGGAGATACCCAAAGAGACATGACAAAATAATAAATAAGCACACGCACACACATACACAAGCACGCACGCACACACTTCGACTTAGGGGCAGGTTGGATCACATGCTTTAATTTGTGTTTCCAACACCTGATTGCGTCACTGTTAGCCTCATTTTGAGCAGAAAAAATGTCGGCCACTTTCCCACCAGGTCCGAGTCGTATGTGTTGTAAGCAGGATACATTTTCCGTGTAAAACATTCTTCTGCCATGGGAAGGAACTCTTCTTTTTTCACTGACAAACGAGTACTTAGTTCATGCCGTACTGTGGGGTTAATGATAGCGTAGGCTATGTTCTTAAGAAATGGCAAAACACTAGGTACATATATATATATATATATATATATATATATATATATATATATATATATATATATATATATATATATATATATATGTACCTAGTGTTTTGCCATTTCTTAAGAACTTTTCAGGCAACTTCTGTCAGAACTTATTCTTGGAGTGGAATGTCACAAAAACCATGTGTTTCGGGGCTTGTAAGTAGGGCTACTTAGTCATCTGTAATTGTTCGTACTTGAGGTAGAGGAAAAACAAAAAAACCTGCAAAATAAAAAATAAAAAGGAAAACTCCAAACAACTCATTGGTGTCGTCATTCTTATTTCTGTTTTTTATCACCTTCCACCTTTCTGAAATTCGTCATTGAAATTCACTCACAAATGAATCCACTCGTTCTACCTGGTGGCCGTTATATTTGTAAAATCTTACTTATTACTCATATTAATTCTTCAGTCAGGTAACAGTTTGGCCCCGGTTAGTATTTTTAGGATCATGATATTTAGGGGTGATGTCCGAGTTAGCGTTTTAGTGTTTGGGTTTGTATTTTAGGGTTAAGGACAGGTTTGGTATCTTTAGTGTGAGTATTTTCTGGTTTAGTATTGTTGGGGCTAGTGTCAGGGTTTGGGTCTTTATTGTCTGCTTCTTTGACTTGAAATCTGTTATCATCGCCCGTCTCTTTCCAGTTGGGGCTGTGGCAATTTTGAAGCGAGAAAGGTCACAATTCTCGATATTTTTAATAAAACCATATGATGCAGTGGCTGCTATTGCTTTTTCTCAATTGACATCCCATTCGCGTATCGCACAAAATTATCACACTCACCATTTGGGTGAAGGGGCACCTTATGTTACGATATTATGGCTCGGTTTTGCAAACGGAGGTTTGGAGGGTTTTACCGTGTCTTTTCAGGTCTTAAGTCGACGGGTCCTGTATGCGAATAGCGTAAAGGCCTGAGCGGTAAAGATTTAAGGTGAAGGGCTGTGACCTTAGATCAAGATCCACTTATGTATGCCTATTTCAACGACTCTACGCAGTTGTCACCGACACTTGAAAAAGACATCTCTTCATTCCTAGTGGAAGAGAACAAGAACCAAATGTTCAACGACGCGCCCACCATCGATGGAAGTATCAGTAGCAGAAGGACGAGGAGGAAGGGCAAGACGAGCAAGTAGTCTTCCTCTGAGTCAATTGATTCTCATACTTGTGAAATATCGCCTTTCCGACCGCCCTGTTACCTTTAGATAAGATTAATACACGAGGAAAAATTCAACCTTTTTATCAATTTTAATTTAACCTTGAGTATTAATTTTCACGCATTTACAATATGGAAATGAAATGAGAGCAGCATTTTCAATAGAGATCGAATATGGTCATTTCAGGCCTTTTTCAGCCATTTCGGCGTTTTTTTTTTTTTGCTTTCTTGGCAACCAATATATATATATATATATATATATAAACACTAAAATACAGGCATTAGATATTCAATTCTGACATCATAACAGCTTGTGAAACGGAATGATCGGACTATATCTTCTATTGATGATATCGTAGCTTTTAATGATATCATACGTACTCTTTTGACATGATAGTAGCTGGTGAATAAGACACTGAGAATCATGCAACGAGCACATAAGAGAATCATACTCAACCTCACATGGAGAGATCATAAGACAGCCCAGTATATCAAAGAAACGACATGAGTCCATGACATCATAGATAATGTTACAAAACCCAAATGGCAATGGGCTGAACATATTGCAACAATGTCAGACGACCGCTGTACATCATAACTCACAACATACAACCCCAGAGATCATACACGAAACTGTGGCCGACATAAGTAAGATGGCGTGATGAGCTAGATAAATTCAGAAAATACTGGCTCGGTGATTCCCACGAGAGAGAGAGAGAAATCTGGCGAATCTTCGGGAAGGTCTTTGTCCAACGACGGGCGCTAACAGGCTGCTGATGAAATACTACAGTATACCCCCTTTTTCCTTCTTTCTGTTGTTTAACTTAATCAAAACTGACCAACCGACCGCCCGACTGAAAGACGTCTTAGTGAGATGCGTTTGGATGTATATAAAACTGTACAGAAAAAGATGACAATTACTAACATACAAAACAGTGGGAGTAATGATTAATATGACAGAACGTATTCGAGGAGGCAGGCGTCAGGTCAGAATTATGATTATATATGAAGGTCCGAATGAGAAGGACGACCACAGTTCGCTGGATTGTTTGCTCAAGGAAGGTCTGATGTCTGTAAATGGTGAGGCTGTGATGGAGGCGGTGGTATTGTTATTATTTGGGGGGTCGGAGGCAGTAGGGGTCAGAAAAGTTGCCACGGGGTTGGCGGTTATTTTGATAAATGCCTGTTATTCATCGGTGGATAATGAAGAGATAATTATATACTTTCTTTTTTCCTTCCTGTTTTCTCCGCTTTAATATACATACACATATACATATGTATGTGTGTGTGTGTGCGTCAGTATATATATATATATATATATATATATATATATATATATATATATATATATATATATGCACACACAAATATATATAAATATATATATATGTATATGTGTGGATATATGTATGTATATGGATAGATATTAATGATATAGGAATACGCTAAATGGGAACTGGAGAATGTGAATAATGCTGGTATTATAAAAATGGCGCATATATATATATATATATATATATATATATATATATATATATATAGAGAGAGAGAGAGAGAGAGATAGATAGATAGATAGAGAGAGAGAGAGAGAGAGATAATAAAGAAATGATTTCATACTTTTTTTCTGTCTTGCTCCCTTTTCTCTAATATCTCTCTCTCTCTATTCTTATTGTTTATTCTATTTACATTGTGTAGGCCAAGTGATACATTAACCTTGCAATGACGGGAGATCATTTCAAATAAGTGTTTCTACATAATATAACGCAATTTTATAATCATTCTGTCGGATCATATATATCCTTTTCTCTCTCACTGTTCCTCTCTCTCTCTCTCTCTCTCTCTCTCTCTCTATATATATATATATATATATATATATATATATATATATATATATATATAGTAACAATTGGAAAGATTTTGTCTGTCCATCTATTATAGATGGCTAAATGATCCGATGTTGAGCTACCAGCTATGAATACTATTGGATTGAGTGGAAGGTTTTAACATGAGAAATTATAATGCATTCGATCTTTACTTGGACTTTTCAGGATTATATCTTCATCTGTTTCGTATAACCTGACGCTTACAGCACACACAAGATCGTCATCGATTCTGGGGAACATTTTTTACTGTCATTGTAAAGAACTGAAATTCAGTTATTCACCGGCGTTGACGAGTACTTCAGCTAGTATATAGATTTTCGTATAGTTTGGGGTAACCTACGTAAGTATGCCCGGTGTTTGAAAAAAAATGATGTCTAGTAAAAGTTTATATCCATTTATAATACATTATAATACCCTATACAAAAAAAATACTTGTAGTATAATATGAGCTACATATTGATATCATAGCTAAAGGTAGGGGCTTGATCAACTTCGATGAAGTTAATATAAATGATTTGTTTTAAAATCCCTGAAACGGTTACATGGTAAACAACTGATAACCACAACAAGCGATATCCGCACGTAGTACCATAATGTTAACACATGTGTGAAACATCAGAAAAAAAAAAAAACAATGAAGAAAATTAGAATAATTACATTAAATAATATTGGGGAAATGATTGACTGAAATATCAGATTTCCGGAAAAGATTTTTTTAAAATATATTTAGTGTTCAAAGTTGTAGCGCTTTCTAGACAATAAATTTGTATATATGTGCGTGTATGTGCATATTCGTATGCATATGTATGTATGTATGTATGTATGTATGTATGTATGTATGTATGTATTTGCGTGTGTCTGTGTATGTATTACACCGAATCGATGAAATTTCTTTATTGGCGAAATTTTTACTTATTTTTTTTTTTTTTACAAAAATCGAATGAATACTAGGTTTTCATTTTTTTTTAAAACAAGGATATTGTACAACCATTTTTTTCACAATCGAAACTTTTTTTAAATAAAAAAACAAGAGAATTTCGACAATTATGCAATTTCACCGATTCAGCTAACACACACACACACACACATGTATATATATATATATATATAAATATATATATATACACACACACACGTGCATGCATATATATATATATATATATATATATATATATATATATATATATAAAGTACATATATACATATGCATATATATGTGTGTGCTTGTATACGGACAATAGAGAATTAGACTGACTCAGGAGTGAAGGTATATGGACACCTAGTTTATCAATTAATTAATCCATAAATGAATTAATGAGTATGCTATACATGTTTCAGGAGGGGTTCCCATCTTCTGTAGCGTGTGGTATGTGTGTACCTTTCAGTGGTTGAAAGGTTTCCGGAGAAAATAAATTTAACAACAGATGTTTTGTTTCGGGAGCAAAAATGGAAATCAAGAAAGTGGATTCCCTTTTGGGTCATCATGCGTGGGACTTTGTTCTATCCGTGATTAAGACTGCATTGGTCCGTCAATATATATATATATATATATATATATTTTGTGTGTGTCATTCACGGACAGCTGTTTCGATGTATTACTTCCCTTCAGTGCGGCTACAGACTCTCCATTATCTCAACCAGCACCACGAGGCAGAATTGAAACCTTCACTTCGGACACGTAGGCCGATATCCTACTTCTGGACTACAGAACTGGGCAGGCTGTAAGGCTGAATTTAAGCGATATATTTACATTACATAGAAATCCCTCATCCACCAGAGTGCTCAATTCCTACAGAAGAGCATTTTGGGTCACTGCGATGCGTGGGACTTTGTTCTATCCGTGGTTGAGACTGCGTTGGTCCGTCAATATATATATATATATATATATATATATATATATATATATATATATATATATATATATATATATATATATATATGTGTGTGTATATATATATATATATATATATATATATATATATTTATATGTGTGTATATATATATATATATATATATATATATATATATATATATATGCGCAGAACATAATTACATTAGACACTTTGACACACACATGGAGATACAATCGCTCGCACAAGTCACACACGTGTCCATATCAAAGAACTCATGCGTGCTCTAGACACAAGTATATGCGTCCAACACAAACAATAACTGGCGAAGGACATTTTCATCTTAGCAAGACTTCCCTTCATCTAATTGTCAGTGCATGCGTCGACAAGGTGTCCTTACATTCAAGGAGGCAAAGAAGGGCGACCAAAATAACAACGGAGATATGGAGTTCACGTAATATCTCTCTACCATAGATGAAATGAACGATCTATTAAAAAGTTATTAACATAAGAGTTCGGAGGGTCTGTTGGGTGGGATGTCGAACGGACTAAGAGTCCAGAGGGCTAGGGTGGGCAAGAAAAAGAAAGAAGTACTTGGGTGAGTAGCTATAGACCAACTAACCCCGTACCAACCCTATATTCCCACCTTGTTGTGTTCCACGCCCGACAACCCTTAATTATTATTATTTTCAACATCCGCTCACAATTAGGAAACAAAAAATTAAGAAAAAAAAATCTTCTGAGCTGTATAGTTTGTTTCTTCCTCTTTTCAAACCTGCTGGTCTGAGGGAAAATCTCGCTTGTGAGAAATAATTGGGGAAAGAAGGAAAAATATTGTATTAAATTATACGTATAATAGCCCTCTACGCTCAGTAATGCTTGTCTTAATTCCTGACCCCAGACAATCCGTTTCATCTTAATATGCAATGAATCACTATTGTAAAACAGGACTGGCTGCTTCTTGATCAAACTTCACTCTGAACGCAACCACTGCCGCCGAAAGAATCTTCCCGACTCATGAAAGGAGCGTGTGTACAGAATTTCAAGTTTCTGTTATGGACAGTTCGGGCTGTGAAGATTAGAGAAGAAGAAAAAAAAAATGAAAAAGTAATAAACAATGATTATTTTAATCATAATTGATTACTTTTATTTTGTCTTGAAATTGAAATTATCTGGTGTCGCTAAACAGAATATTTTATTTTGTTCAGCGACACCAGATAATTTCAATCTAACCTCCATAGCTTCCCACTTCCTCTTTTTCTTTTTATTTCTCTCTCTCTCTTTTCATTTCTCTGTCTGTCTGTCTGTCTGTCTGTCTGTTTCTCTCACTGTCTTTCCCTCGCTTCCTACCTTTCTTTCTTTAGTTCGTTGATTGACGATGTGGGGAAAAGAATCTGTTCCTCTTTTTTCCCTATTTTCCCAATCCATCATTATAAATTTTTCATTTTTTTAGTCGTAACTAAAGTCTGAACTTGTCATTGTTAGGTCAGGAAAATTCAGTAAGAGTTTGGCAATTATTCAAAATGCACTTGAGCTATACACATATGACAGCCTTATTGCGTCGGGGTCCCTTGGATAGTGGAATAGTTAGCACGTCTACCTCTATAAGCAGGAGGCCGTGAGTTTGATTCCTGAGTATGCAGAAATGTTTCTTAGTACGAATTTCCATGTGCAATCAGCAGCTAATTGTGTACTCAGTAAGGCTTTGGCGGTGGTATCCATCCGATTGACCAGCATCTGCCAACGAGGTGGTCATAAAACTAGTTGGAGTAAAGTCCTGGTCTTGACCAGTCGTGAGTCTTATAAAGCAGCAGGAACCAGGACCTCGTTACAGGCCCCTACTCTGCATTGGAAGTAGTTTCTAAGGAGGCAGATGTTTTACCTTCTTATTTTACCTGTAATATATACGATCACCATTAGTCTTTTAACGACCTTCCCTAGAATTTGCCACACCTCCCTATCATGGGCGTCGCAGAGCCAGTACTTCTTAAACCTGTCTAGCTCGTCACTCCATCTGATATTCTGTCGGCCTCGGTTGCGCATGAGATCTCTAGGGATCCATGTCGTGAGTCATGATTCGTGATGTCCATTGACCTTTTTAATTATTATTATTATTATTATTATTATTATTATTATTATTATTATTATTATTATTATTATTATTATTATTATTATTATTGTTGTTGTTGTTGTTGTTGTTATTATCATCATCTTAACATCCGCTTACAACTAAGAAACAAAAAACTGAGAAAAATACCCGTTTCTCGCATAAATGAATCAAAAGTTAATTTTATACATTAAAATTTATCTTATAATATCTTTAAGAAAGCTATTAGCTAAAAATTAGATCTTTTGTCTGGAATCATCTAAAAAATACCAGCACAATTTTCGGGTATTGTTGGTCCAAAATGGCCATAGAGATCCAAGAAAGCACTGTTTTGAACCCCCCCCCAAAAAAAAACAACAACAATAACAATAAACAAAATGGTTTTAGATAGTGCCCTAATGGTGTACTTACGCACATTTTTAATATTGTGGCCCTCAAAATGTGACCAGGAACGCCCCGAGACTCACACTCAAATAAATACGGACACAGACACCCAAAGAGAGAAAATGCTGTACACTTGTCTGGTTGATCGGGTCGGCCGTTTGTGAGGCTACGGTGATTACAAAATTTGCCATCGACTGGGTCTTTTTATTTTACATTTTCTTTTCTTTTTTTGTGCGTATTGAACAGAGTTTGAACTCCGCTCAGTTGCACCGCACCTGGGTTAGAGAATGAAAGTGTTAAATTGACGTGGGTCAGACGATTAATGGAGATTAAATAATAAAATCAGCATCGTGTAAAAAACAACAAAAGATCAGAAGAAAAAAAAAATGGGTTAAATTATAAAGAAGGAAAACGAATACCAAAATAAGAGAGACAGGTCTGGTTAGTCATTCAAAAGAAACCGTCTCGCAACCTGGTTGTCTGCCGTGTTGGGGCTGATGAATTGAAAAAAATTGGAAAAAAAATTGGTGATCAATGAATAAGTTACTTCTCTCACCTTTTTTTGGGGGGGAGGGCAGTGCAGGGACGGTGATCACTTCAGCACAAACTTACATTGTGAATAGACTCTCACCCACTGTAAACTTATCCAAGGGAGGGATGTTCAAACCACATTTTGGACAGTGATCATCACTTCAACTTAAAATTACATTGCAAATTGACCCCCACTCGCTTAAAACCTATTTACAGTGTATGTGTGTGTGGGGGGGTTAAATCACAAAAAAACTGTGAAAATATGATAAGGAGTTAATGTTTAAATTTTCAGCCTTCTAGCACCATTGGCGTGACTTGTACTCGTGATGGGTCCACCCATACATAGCTAGCTAGATCAATTTGAAAACTGAAAAAAACTTACGTTGAAAGTCTTGGTGACAGTTTTGGTTGACGCCATGGTTTCTTTCGGATTCACACATGAACAAAAAACAAAATATTGAGCTGAATGGGAGAGGAAAGAGTATTGGAGTTACTTTTAAAGCGATTTCGATGCAACGAGACGGAAGTGTTTACAATTCTATCCACGTTTTGTCGCACAAAATATAAACAAATGAATTTCAAGCGGACAAATCGCCCTCTGTCCAACATGTTTGAAACAATGTAATGGCCGATGCGATTCCCCGTTGAGACAACATGGCTTCCTAACGCCTCTTTTAGGCAGGAGAAAACAAATGTAAAAAAAAGGACATTTGTACTTAGACACACACATACACCCCTCTCCCCCCTCTCTCTCTCTCTCTCTATATATATATATATATATATATATATAGATAGATATATATACGCATAGCCACAGCCATACACAAACACATATATATATGGCCAGTGTGTTCTGTGGATCATAATTCATCCGACAATATCAGAGTGAAAAGATAGTTTAGAAGACCATGTCGTGTACAAATGAGATTTCTTTAGTTTATTTAGACGGTTCGCCGGTTAATACTAACTTCTTCAGAAAAATTGATGGAGAAACAAAATGTCTGTTATTTATAATCTGTATCTGGTTTTAGTGTTTAGTAATTAAACCAAATGAAATCTAAATGTACTGAAAACAAAGTCCGTGGTTTGCTCTTAATCATCGATTGGGCTGTGCATAATTTTCTGCAGGGAGAGTATCAAATGACATCTTGGTGTGTCTACAAATTATTTTTACAAGAGAAAATGGTCAACAGCTTTGTGGGAAGTGTTCATTTTCGGATGGCACCATATTCATATCTTTGTAGATGCTGTTGAGCTTTGTCATAAATAATAGCTGATAATGTCCGTCTAGTTTGTGTAACAAGAAATGATAAAGTCCAGTTATATTTGGTTTAGAAAAAAATCAACTTTCTATGAAAAAGAGTGTTAAGGTGTATTCATTTATGAGCAATATTGCATACACACTCTCACACACGTACAGATGCACCCAAACACATATATATACAGACAAAGATATTTACAAATATAGGTTCATTCTATGTTTTTATGAAACACTATCACTGTGGATAAAAACACCACTTGAAAACAGTTGTTA
>OY735231.1:16402026-16412026 GCA_963457665.1 Thysanoteuthis rhombus | reverse complement strand
TTAGAATTGTGTTATATTTAAAGAAACACACATGTACACACACACATACACACACACATTCACATACATACATACATATATATATATATATATATATATATATATATATATATATATATATATATATATATATATATATATATATAAGCTGTTATAAGTCCATTGCTGTTCAAAGGCGTTTCCCAGCTCCTTTCAGGACATGAGTAATTTAGTTGATTTCTGCCCGTCTTACTGGCAAACATTTCCATCTCGTCTCTCTGTCTTGTGCCTGGTTTCTTCCTATGGCGTTTACTGGACAATGTTGAACTTTTTCATCGTCAAGGATTATTCCTAACATTGCTCTTTCCATGGCCCATTGTACTATTCTGAGTATTTTTTTCCCAGGTCTTGCATCCGTACAATCGTAGTCGTTATTATGCATTGATTGTATACTTCACGCGTCAAAAGCATTGGCATCCCACGAAAGATGAATCTCTTCACTGCCCGATCACGAGTGTGTGTAGGTATGTGTGCGAAAGTATCAAATATTGCCTGCGTATGTTTACACCGTCATTCTTAATTGCATCTCATTGATTTCTCGTTTTCGGCCCCACGAAATAGCAATGGTTGGCAAGTTTATTTTTTGCAGACATTTAGCAATTGTAATGAGTTTAATCCTCACTGAGAGCCCCACAATTTTTTTAGATTTCTGGACCCAACTAAGTTTAGCTTAGTAAATATCGTTCGTCACAGACGATGGACAATGGTTGTCTCAGCTCTGTCTCTCTCCGGACAAAGGAACGTCCCCACCCGACAAGTGCATGCCAAAGCGAAGTTCCATTCGTCAGAATCACCTTCTCAGCCTTGCTGATTTACCCCAGAGGAAGGGCTCAGCCACAGTTTGAACCGAGGTCGCTAAATCCATTGTGAAGCTAGCAGACCAGTTTGCAGGTAAATTTGCTGCTCTACAACACTGAAGAGAAGTAACCGAAATACTTCGAAGCAGTAGTTTCGTACGAGGGACGGAAATTATCTTACATGATATTCATAACAGGCTCTTCCACACGCTATGGAGTCCGGTCCCTTCAAAACATGCATCTTTCAAGCAAGCACTCTCCTTGTCTCTTATAAAGACAGCTCTATAGAAACTGTCACTCGACCAACATCTTTTGGCAGCATGTTAGAGTGATCCAATAGATTGAAAAGGGGTGATCAGTGGATGAATTAATCGCTTTTTGTCGGGTAGTGATCACTAAAAGAGTCTGAATTTTTTTAAATAAAAGTAACTTTAATACCACTGGACAAACAAAAAAAATTTGGCATAAACTCGCATCTCAAATTGAACCCCCACCTATAATGAGTTTTTGGGGTGGGTAAGCAAAACAAAATTACTGTGCTTTCTAGACATGATATGTATAAATGTATTCTGATGGGGAACCATGTTAATATAACTGTTTTGTTTTTAAAATCCCCGAAGCAGACACGGAAAATAACTAATGATCCCAACAAAAGAAAATTCATACGTAGTACTGTAATATCAAAGTCTGTGTAAAACATAGAAAAACACGGAAGAAAATTACATAAGTTACATTAACAGATATTGGTAAATGAGTGACGACAACTGAACTGACACAAAAATCAGTTTTTTTAATGTATAATGTTTAAAGCTGTAAAACTTTCAAGACAATACAAACACACACAGATGTAAAGAGATAGATAGATAGATAGATAGATAGATAGATAGATAGATAGACTAACAGATAGATAGATAGATAGATAGACGGACGGACAGATAGATAGATAGATAGATAGATAGATAGATCGATAGATAGATGGATGGATAGATAGATAGTTAGATTCATCTATCCAGCCAGGCCAACTTGGAGTTCGATGAAGCCTATGTTGACAATTTTTGTGACAGTTTTGGTTGTCGGTTTCTAACTATATCATTTGTAACGACCCCCACGCTGGTCTTCTGCACGCTCGGGTGGCCTTTCAATATTTCTGAATTCGTTACCAGTACTTCTCATGACTTGATTGCAACCCTTGACAAACCATGGCCAGTTAAGCAGATAACAAATCAAGATAAACATAGCCCCAGGGTAAAAAATAGGCAAGATATCCTTCCGCTTCGGGGCGTGGCTATTATTTGATAATACTTGCATTGCCCCCCTCTCTCCCCCTCCTTAACACACGCAAACACACTCTCTTTCTCTGTCTCTTTCTCTCTAATTATTATTATCATTATCATTTTCTTCCTCCTCTCTCTCATCCTATTTATTTCTCTACTTTCGTTTTCCATCTCATCTTTTTTCTCTCTCTCTCTCACACCCTCTTTCTCTGTCCTTTTCTCTCTAATTATTATTATCATTATTATTTTCTTCCTCCTCTCTCTCATCCTATTTATTTCTCTACTTTCGTTTTCCATCTCATCTTTTTTTTCTCTCTCTCTCACACCCTCTTTCTCTGTCCTTTTCTCTCTAATTATTATTATCATTATTATTTTCCTCCTCCTCTTTTTCGTCCTATTTATTTCTCTACTTTCGTTTTCCATCTCCTCTTTTCTCTCTCTCTCTCTCTCTCTCTCTCTCTCTCTCTCTCTCTCTCTCTCTCTCTCTCTCTCTCTCTCCATCCCATATCCTTTGGCTAGTGTTCGAGAATGGGTAAAAGCCAGGAGTTTAAATGCTGATTCTCAAGACGACCAAGCCCTTCTTGAGTCACATCATCCAGTGAATGGTAGAAGGGATACTATATTATCAAATACATTATTTGATTCTAAAATAATGATATTTCATGATAATTCTTTACACTCACATAACTTCTTAAATACATAATTCATGTTTCTATTGTATTTAATACTGACTTACATACAACATGGTAAACAGAGTAATATAATACTATATTTTCAAGTTTTTTTTAGATGAAGCTTATTCCCTATTATCATTTTATACCTTGGTCTACCCTATCTCATTATTGTTGCTTCTGAGGTTGAACATTTTCAGCGTTATTATTTTATCACTAGTTTCTCTCCATCTTATTACTGTTGCTTTTTTGATGACACAGCAGAATTTTTTTTGTTATCAAACTACAAAACTCTTGATGACTTCATGTTTTTTTTTTTACAGCAACAGTAACAAAAAAAAGAACAAGACCAAAATTAAGGGGTGTATAATGTAATTGCCCTGTGGGTGTCTGAGGTAGATTGACAAATCTTAGATATCAGCAAAACTTATAGTACAGATAGGCACGGGCTTATTTCATTCCGATAAATGCATGCATTCATAGAAAACATTTTTTATAGTTGTTCTTACAATTTACAAAAGTTTCAGCAATCACTTTCAGTCGGAATATAGATTGGAGTAGAGTTTGACTCTGACACAGCCAGGCTTCTTATTGCCAGTTTTACACCATCTTATGTTCTTAGTTTTTAAATGAAGAATTTTCAATATCATTATTTCATTATTAGTTGTACTCCATTTTGTTTTTTGTTGCTCTAGATCGATAAACACTTCTATTACTGAGATAAAGTGTGAAAAAATATAAAAATAAAACAAAGACGTAGCTTCTGGCATGATTAGAACTTGCATCCTACCCCTCTTGAATAATAGCATAGAGCGACTTTTACTATGGAGTAAAACGAAGATGAGGTGGAGAATCCTTGGCCAAAGTGGTTAAAGTTAAGGCGACGTTCATCATCCTTAGATCCCATCTGACACACCGTCGGTAAAAAAAACCCTGTCTGTGTCAGACTGGTTCTGTTGAATACAAGATACTATTACAAATCGCATTGAAGATCACTTCTTTATTTCCAGGCCATGCTTCTAACTCAACGGTCGCACAATTCAAAACAACCTGAACGTTGCAATAAAGTGATGAAAGATAAACTAGACAAAGACCATGAAGGGATGCTGAAACCTTCAGTGATTAAAGGATCAGTTATAAAAATAAAACATCGGTTTGAGGGAAGGGGGTAATTGTGCTGGGATCCACCCCAAAATCTCATCAGTTCTTCAGTATCCAATTGTCCGCCCTTCGACAAAAAGTCACAGTAATTCATTGCAAACTTTTGAATATATCGTTTTAACAGACAGAGATAATTGTGCATGAATCTCTCCCATAATTTAATTAGTTTTTTTATTAAAAAAATCATTACAGATCTTTCTAAAAAGGCGAATTATTTCATTAAAGCTTTTATATAAAATCTCCGGTCGTTAAAACCATTTGTGAACGAATCTCTTCTTCGATATCTGAATTAGACACTTGCAGTTCTGTTATCTTTTTGACATATTCATCGGTGAAGGCAAGGGTAGCTGCAGACCTATTTAATAAAATGTGCCTCCAATAGACGGTACCTATGTATGGTGAAAGATGTTTTATGCACACAATTAAAGTCTGCGTCTCAAATAAAATAGCTAAAACTCCAGAACAAATTTTGAATGTGAATCAAAGTTTCTCCATTTATTAAAACTTATTAATTATCTTTTGAAATTGTCCAAATTTTCGACCATTGCAGATTCTTATCGGATAAATTGGAAAAAAAATCAGCCAGATCAGGTGGTTAATTTGGCAATTCTGGGATGGTTCTAAGACGTAACCTTCTGATCAGGTCCATTCAGAGAAAAATCAGTCAGATCTAGCCGAAAATGGTTAATTTGGCAATTCTGGGTGGTCTATAACACGTAACTTTCTGATCAGGTCCATGCGAGAACATTTGTCGTATTCTAAGCCTTACCTTGTCCAGTTAGTGACCGAGTCGAGGGACCCCGTAAGCTTTATGAATAATAGTTCATTAACTGCATTTCTAGTGACATTATACAATAGCAACTCTCACTAAATGTTCGAGGGGCCTCTCAAAGGGCCGAACCATCCGGGCCTCCAAATCACCAGCTACGCCCCTTGGGTGAAGGTCTTGTTATTATCATTAAATAAATCAATACTAATTTCTTTCTCTCGTGACTTTAGTTGTTTAGCTGATGCAATATTAAGCTCCGTTATAACGAGGTTTTCATTCATAGAGGAAACATAAAACTCGGCATTGTCGTACTTATGTTATAAATAAAAGTATTTATGAGGTTGAATAACCCTGTGAATGAAAAGAGAGCAATTACATATTAAAAAATCCTATCTGTTCGTGTGCGTCGTACTGAAAACATAGCTCAGGAACGACCCGTCATTTAAAAACGCGAGAAATCATTTTGTGATACATTATGTATTATAATCTTTTCTCTTTCTATCTCGGGCTCCCGGGGTCTCCCGTAGCGAGAAAGTGGCGTAGAGCGAACTTTTGAGAAGCGAGGGATACCTGTATCAATAAATAATCACCGGTAATAAAAAGATTGCGAAAAACACGTATAGACGGAATCAAGAACAAAACTCTATATGCTAAGGACAAGTCTATTTCTTTGTCTTTCTGGATGTCGGCAAAAAAAAAGAAAAAATTGTTTAATAATTCAGGAAAGGAAATCCGTGAAAATCGTCACTTTTTCTCCGAGGCATAGTTATTCACTCGTAAATTGCATCATTTCGATTTTATTTGTTTTTTATTGCAGTCATTGTTAATTTTCCCCCATGTTTCTCTTCATATCACAACCGGCATCTCTTTCAAGTGTCTGTACAGGTTAAAAGTGCAAGGGAGGTGAGTGAATGAATGAACAGGGGGAAGGGGCTCTTTTTTTTGTTGGCAGGGAGATGCATTATGGAAGAGACTCGGAAACAGTTGCCCCGGACTGAGCCGCTGTACGGTTGGCTGGGCACACGAGGAAATGAATGATATCTTTCGACTTATCACAGGGAGAGCATCTTCCGCTGAAACAATTCGAAATTTGCGTGATTCTTGTTAGCGCCAAGGACATCTACGTCACTATTTACTGGGTAACATGTACACCCACCCAATCCTATATATATATATATATATATATATATATATATATATATATATATATATATCGTCTAGTGAGATGATGATTATTGGGCAGTGGTTTTATCTCCATGGCAGCATCTCCACTGGAGTTATTGCATGGTTGCTGTAGCAATTGGAGGTCTTTATGGGACCTACATGCTGGCCCAAAGCCCAACCGATGGGTTCCAAATGCCTTGCTATCCATCAATAGCATGTGGTAAAAGTTGGTTCATGCCTTTCCCAAGGGCATTAGCACGAAGTGAACTAACCTGGGCCAAAACTCGAAATCTGTCCATTGATTCCGTTTTTTTGCGCTGGTAATCACTCTGCACTTCCTCTGCCTCTCTCCCTCTATAGGGGGTATGTTTGTGTTTGTGTATTCATGCATGCACACGCACACACACACACACACACACACACATATATATATATATATATATATATATATATATATATATATGACAACCATCAAGGAGAACATACTTTAGAAAATTATAGGCTCTATTTTAATCTATTAAAATACAGAGCATTGCGTATAAACAATAGATACGTGAAACATAATATATATGTATATATATGAATAAAAAGTGTTGGGCAAGAATCGAAACTGCGTCCACGGAGTAGACAGCCAATATACAAATCTGTGCTCACCAGCAACAGCGCTCCCATCATCAAGAAGTATTCTGCAAATGCACCTATATTGCCGAACCGTCTCTATTCCGTAATCGTTAGCTCAATGCCGTGATTGGCCTATAGGCTGCTTCTGTTGCGTATGCAGGTTCAAGTCCTGCACTGCAAAAGTGCACACACACACATACATATGTATACATTTATATAAATGATCATAAAATGCATTATTTTACATAGAAACTCCCATTTGAAACAATTTCCGATCGTTACACTCTTTCTTTCTGCCTGTCTGTCTGTCTGTCTGTCTCTCTCTGTATATATATATATACATATACATATATATATATATATATATATATATATATATATATATATGTATATATATATATATATATATATATTATAACGATCATTCGATAAGCAGCATTGACCGGTAAAATTTGCACACACATCTCTTATGCTTCACAATGCCGGCACCGATTTCGTCACAAAGACTTCAAACAGGAGCAGTTACTTGAATAAACCATTAAGCTCAGCATACACAATTTCTCATCTGAATTCCTTTCGGACTTGGCACTTTCCACCCTTCGATTTTTTTTCCTCTACCGGAATGTCATCGATATTTATTTGAATAAAAAATAAATTTATTTTATGACTGAGGCTTCTATTTCTGCACTATTAGTCATTAGGGAATCTACAGCTTTTAACATTTTCACAGTCTCCAAATAAGAAAAATTTAAAAAAAAAACACCAAAATATCCCTGGGTATCAGATGCACGTCTGACTAGCGGCAGTATTGGGAGAAAACTGCCATGCGTGGGTTGAACCAAGGCTGTATTGAAATAATAATTTCTTTCGTGCTCTACAAGGCCTCGATGCGACTTTGGCGTAACACGGAGCACGTTGGGTGATATTTAACATCAAATGGTACCCAAACAAGATCTATGGAAAAATGTTCAGTTTTTAAAAGTTTGGTAGTTTTAAGATTAAGGATAAGGGATGGCGAACCCGATTATAATTTTCTGCGATATCCGTCAAGCCATCTTGTTTGTTTCTTTACGGTTAGAAGGAGGCTTCAAATTATGGATACATTTTAAACATGGAGAAGAGAAAACAGTCGACTTGAAAAACGGTTTAACATCTATCTTTTTTTTTATCCACTTCATTCTCTTTAATTTCAGTGTTTTTAACTCTCATAAATCATTTCAACTCATTTATTGCTTGTTCGGTTATGTTTAGTCTTCATTTTAAACTTGCAATGTTCTAGTGTTTCCAACTTTACAATTTTAACCGTCACTAAGCTATTTCAGCATTTTTTCACTTTCCATTTCTACTGGTTTTTATTCTGTCGTATAAATAACTCCCTTCTTACTAACCCTTTAATGGGAAAAGTGTCTGAAAAGCTTTCGTCATAGTGGCAAAAAGCTAAATGTCGATAATCCTTTAAATACAGCAGGTTTGTCTGCTTTGAAAATCAGTATTCGAATTCCAGGCTTTTACCTTGGATTTAACAGAGACGAAAATGACATTGAGTTCGATCCTCATTAAGTGTCATATACTTGTGACATTGTAACATGCTAAGTTAAGCTTGGTAATTATGAATACTTGTTTAGGCTGCTATCAAAAACTAGAACGTTCCTATGAACAAAAGACGCAATTACTGTTAATTTTTATGGGAAAGACTTTCAACGTTCCTGGACCCAAAAATGGTGATGATGGTATGTTAGGCTGAGTCGTCGTTAAATGGAGTGGTGGGAAGTACTAGAGGTTGCAATGCAAAGGAGAAAAGCCTCCAAAACTCGCTGCAACACAAACTCTATGCGCTACTTTCGCTTTTTGCATTTTTCCATGAAAAACCGAAAGGTAGCGTAAATCAAACTTTCGAAAACGGCAGGGTGGGGCCTCTGAAATAATGACTTCGATCCTCACTAGGTTCTCATGGCTATGGTTTTGTCGATTTCTAATGCAAAACTCTGTAAACACGTTCATTTACCCTTTTCTGTGGCCTGTATCGTGGCTAAAATAGTCGCAGTTCTCGGGTTCAAGTTGAAAGGATTTCGAATGCTGATTTTCAGAAGGTGAAGGCACAGTCTTTTGTGAGGATTGGCGTAACATCTTCATTCTACTAATTATTCTCTTCATGTGACTTTTTTGTCATACTAAGCTGTGCCGAGTAAAAACTTTAAACTAGTAATCAAAGAGGTCTGCTTAGGCACTCAGTATAGACCGTCACGTGACCACTGTACTTTAGCAGAATGCTGTGTTAGAGGAAGGATCAATTTTTTAAAAATCGAAAATAGGGGTGATCCATAAATTAGTTATTAAGTTGCCTTTAGATGGGTAATGGTCATCAAAAAAAAAAAAAAAAATTCCGAATCTTCAGAAACATGAATATTTAAGAAAACCCAGACACAAACTAAGGGGTCAGTTTAGCATTTTACGTTTCAAATTGAGTTCCTGCATTGAAAAAAATGTATTGGGTGAGAAATGAGAATTAAAAACATATTTTTCACACTACATAAAAAATAAATGTTAAAAAGTTCAGCCCTGTTGCTCATTGCCTGTAAGCTTGATAAATATTTAGCCAGCCAACTTGAAAACCGTGTGGATAGTTTTGGAGACAGTTTTGGTGGTCAGTATCACACGATCCCAAATGGACTTTTTTGCCAACAAGTTGTGTGTTTGAAAACAGTTTGGGACAGAGAACCTCCATCACTAGTGAACAGAAGAAGGACCATTTTTTCCTAACGATAATTCACATCCTCATAACGTTCGAGTGACCAAAGATCGCATAGATGCATTCTTTATGAGAGAACGATTCCTCAACCAAACTCTTTCGACCATGCTCTGATTGACTAGCATTTGTTTGGAAGTTTGTAAACCTTTTTGATAGACAAAGACTCACTTCAAGAGAAAGTGTCGAAAATCAGCTTGTCATTTATTCCAATTCAAAATCAAAGGGATCTCTCGAGTCTCTTCTTTCAGGCAGAAATCGAAGGTATTTCTCTGATTTTCAATACAGGAAGGCATTCTGGATGATTAGTGCAACACCATTATCAAATGATTCTCTTCATTTGATATTTTTTGTCGTGCCAAGCTATGCTGAGTAAATATAAATGATACCCTTTTCATACCCTGAATACTTATTCTATTGTTTGATACTTTATTTTCGTTCAGTGGATTTAATTGTCCGAATTCTTTTCATTGTTTTATTTTCTGTCTTATTGTGTCAATTCTTTTCTTTTTTTAAAAGTAAAATCGCAGGTAATTAAAGGAGGAAACTTCTATTTTTCTATTTTTTCTCTGTTTTGATTCACGTACTTCTAAAGAGAGGCTGAAAAAGAGGAGGTAATATTAACAGATTTGGGCACTAGTCGAAATATTCTCTTCATCTGAGAACAAGCTTGTTGAATATTTTGGTGAGATGTGTAAGGACTCATCTAATACGAACTTTTAATTGATAATTAAACAATCAGAGCTTGAGTTTAGAGC
>OY735231.1:16349526-16397026 GCA_963457665.1 Thysanoteuthis rhombus | reverse complement strand
CAATATTACTATAATACTGAACGGGACTGCACAAATAATAGATTACCACAAAGATTTGTTTTATGAAAACTTATGAAAATATGATTTGAATATATTTGGAGTATTTTTCACCAAACAATGCCAGGTATCCCTGTTAGTATATATATATATATATATATATATATATATATATATATATATATATATATATATATATATATATGTGTGTGTGTGTGTGTGTGTGTGTGTATGTATATATATATATATATAAATATATGCATAAATATATACATATATATATATATATATATGACACATATATATTGATGACTCAATTATTTGATTATAATTATAATTGACGCTCCCTTTTTCGAGGTTGAGCACTCTTTAAGTAAGGTAACTCGTTCATTATAAGCTTATGCAATGCTCTTCCAACTCTGGAACAGAGCATTCTGTGCGTGGGGCAGAGAAAATATCAGCCCCTGGGTCCGAAGCAAAGGTTTCGATTCTACCTCGTGGTACTGAATGGGATGATGGATAGTCTATAGCCACACTGAAGATTTTTAATACAACGAAACAGCTGTCTGTGGATCACTCAATAATGATTATAATTTTTATTTATTTGTTCATATATATATATATATATATATATATATATATATATATATATATCACCAACGCAAACTTGTGTTTTTCCCAGTTTAGTATATTATTCGGACATGTGAGAGCTGCATTTACTACAGTTTTTTCTGCATTGAAAAAGTGCTTCCGAAGACACTAATGGAATTCTGCGAAATATACATCTATCATCATGATAATAATAATTTTTCACAAATTTTTCATTTCCACGTTGTCAGTGTTATTACCTTCATCTCTCTTTATCTCTTAATCTCTTTATCCATCTATCTATCTATATTGAGCCATGTTAACTTAACTCTTTGTTTTTGATCCCTGAAACGGTTCTCTAGTAGATGCTGATGATTCCAAAGAGAACAAATTACATACAGTACTTTAATATCTGATTATCTATAGAATATATCAATAAAGCTCTTTGAAAGTCTTAGATTATTTGCATTAAAAGATATCTTGAAATAATTAACTGAAAATTAAAAAAAACCGTCTTACATGTTTTAATTTTCTAGTATTTAAAGCTGTCAAGCTTCTTAGACTATATATATATATATATATATATATATATATATATATATATATATATATATATACACAATGCTCCATTGTAGATTAACTGTGATGCATACACTCACATATATTAGCAAACAAGGCAGCACAATGTCGACTTTTATATGTTTGTGTCAGTGGATCTCAAGAAATAAAATTCCAAACATTACAGATCCGTATTTATAGATTTCAGAAATATCTCCGTTGACTCCTGCTCTCTGAAATTATCTAAATTTATATACAAAATACCAAAATTGGTAACCGTGGAATGAAGTGATGAAAATACTCCGAAGAGGCAGAAAACTATATTACATGACAATTTTAGCAGGATGCTCCATACACGATAAAGTCCTGTCCCGTCCAAACATGCACCTTTGGAATTGGTCCTAACTTTCTCAATCATCTCCTTCTTTTCCCAGAATATTTTGAAACTAAGAAGAAAGATAAAGAGTGCTCAATTGGCAGAGTTTTGGTGTCTATCACAGTTTCAGCCGATTCTCCACGTTCATGCCAGATTAATTCGACATTTTTCTAAAGAAATATAGAAATAAATAATCTTCAAGTTTTGCTTGATTGTTCATCTAGGTAATCATGAATTTAAAATGTATCGTAGTTTTCAGTATGTTGAAGTAAAATCCAACCTTCAGAAATGTCCCAAATAGACAGAGACATTCAAACAGAAAGTGCTATTTACGCGAGCCAAAGCTCAAAGATCCTGTTTCTATTAGTTGAATACTTGACTAAATTAATGATAAAAATGAAATCATCATCATCATCATTCTTTTAATGTCTGTCGTTGGACATAGACCTTCCCCGGGATTTGCCACACTTCTGTATCATGGGTATCGCAGAGCCAGTACTTTCTGAACTTGTCTAGCTCGTCTCTCCTTCTAATATCCTGCCAGCCTACGTTGCACAAGTGATCTTGGGGAGATCCATGTCGTGAATTGCAATGTCCATTAGTTGTCCGCCATTCTTGCAACATGACCAGCCCATTGCCATTTGAGATTTTTAATGGATTCAACGATGTCCCTAACTTCCGTCTTTTCCCGAATGTATTGCGCTGTTTTATAGTCTTTCTATGTGAGGCTCTTCATAATTCTTTCATGTGACGTTGCATGGTTCTCAATTTGTGGATCCGTCTCTTGGTTAGGTTCCATGTTTCAGCTCCATAGGTGACTATTAGGAGGATGCATTCGTGATAAAATACTTAGCTAAATTAGCGTTAGAAATAGAATACTTTGGTAAATCAGGAATGAAAAAAATAACCGACTAATGTAGTGGCCTGAGTGTTCCCAGATCAAAAATTGATTAAAAATCTTTGGTGCCTATATGGAGGCGAGAGGCAATTTTTCTCCTCGAATTAACTTTTGGATGTAATACCAAACATGATAGATCTATCTTCCATGTAGAAATTCTGAATTAAACTTCTTTTATGGACAGTAAGGCTGCATGAACTCCTTAGAAACAATGAAAGCCTTTTATATATCAGTGTTTCCAGACTCTTGCCCTCATCTCAGTTCGTCTCTTAAATACAACGTTTCGACTGTTGTCAGGATCATAAGTTGTGGTATTTTGGAAAGCTGATAAGTCAGGTCGTTTCCGTCGAGGCCTGAGGAAGTAATATCTCCATTTCGCGGGACAGTTTTGGCTGGAAGCAATCCGTTAGTCATCACTTACGACACCCAACCGAAGAAGGCTCTAAAAGAATATACGGCATATACCTACTTCACGATTCACAGGTTTTTTGTATATCTATGTCTACCAATGGAATCATTGGGAACGTTATCTAGTTCCCTAAACCTAACTTTACCGCATACCTAGTTTCAAAAACCAATTTTCATCGCTCATCCGAAAGACAACGTATATTTTACACAAAACCCCATTATGTCATCAAATAGCCAAACTCGCTTGAAGACTGAAAAAACCTATGTAGACAGTTTTGGTGTCTAATTACATTCAATTTTGCGACACACCTCGAGATTATTGGTGACTCACAGTTTGGAAAGCTCTGGTCTAAAGAGTTTGCAAGAATAGTTTGCATACGATGGTTCGATGGTAGCCGTCCAATACATTATGTGAATGCTTTCGAAAATTAAGTTTTGTTTAGTCAGGCACAAGGCCATGAGAATGTGGCGTCCAATGATACACGATACACTGACGAATGGTCTTTGCGATTGACTGACTAGCTTTTGCTCAAGATTATCCCAGTTGATTATATGGATGTGCTTTTAAGTTTGGTTTTGTTTAGTCTAACACGGAGCTACGATCCTGGGATACCCAATGAGGATCGACATAGGCTTGCTAACCTTTGTTTCGTTGAAGATGCAATTGGCGTAGGAAACGGCTCGGACATTGGAATCAGCAACACGAGTTCAAACTCTGGTCGGTAGGTTTATGTTCCCTCTGTCCTAATGCCCTTTGGAAAGGCATGGAGCGATCTCTTGTAACCCCTCTCAAGCTATGGATAAAATAGCCGGGCAGACTTGGATCTGTAGTATTCGAAAGGCAACCAGTCTAGGACGAAGACAACTCTGATTCCCCAACCAGGGACCTCCAAAGCGGTTTGAGGTCTAATTTGATGACTTTCTGGTAGTTTCTGTAGCCAAGCTGATGCCAGACGGATTGCTCTCAGCTTTCCCCTAGAGTGCCTCAATAAGGTCGAGACTAGATATTCCAGGATCTCCGTGCGCTTCCTCCTGGCATGCACACTGGAGGGAAATATCCATTGTCTGTAGAGATAGAACAGAGACAATTTAACTTTCGCACATTCTCATTCACATTCTTAGATTAATCTGGCCAACGGTTGCAGCAATTGGACCCACAGGAGGCGTGTTTATTAAACCCCCCGCCTCTCACAGGGGTGAGATATTGCACAGGGCCTTTTTTTGTGTGGAAACACAAATCACATATCGTGTGAACCTGAAAAATAGTCTAGTTCCCTCAGCACTTACCTTTTGGCGTGCATCAGACATCAAAGATCAACGCTGACATAGCCCGTCTTAGTGCAATGAGGAGTTGCTGCTTAGGAGAACGGATCTCCTGGAACTAGTCGTTATAATTGAAATTCAGTGGTCACGAATGACCAAGGAGTGAGACAAAGATTTCAACTGCACGCAGGTGGCTAGTACTTTACCTCAATATCTGACTCTTGAGGAGGGTCTGAGAATATTTATACACAAATTCTTTCACTTACTTATGTATATTCCTCTAAGCATACCTATGTAAGTATGAATGTCCAAGCATAAGTGCTTATGAAAATGTCTCGTCTAGAGTCGTTCACCACCTACCTTCCGACCCACGCCAATTTTTTTGTTTGATTTTCGACTAGCCGGGTCTGGTCCGGTCTGGTCTACTCTGTCGGTAACAGTTATAATAGAGGGTGGAACGAGTAGCGGGTGGGAAGCGGGTAGCAGGGTATATAGGTTAAGGTAAGTGCAAGTGGTTGGGAGGAGGTAGCGTTGATGGGGGCGGGGGGCAAACCAAATATAGCCACTCACACCTGTGATTGAAATCTGATCTAACGAGTGTTACCTGGTTCCTGTGGCGAACTTACGATCGGCCCGTTGCACCTGGAGAATAGAAAAAAAAAAGAATGGAAAAAAGAATGAAAAAAAAAAAATGAAAAAAGAAAAATGAAAAATTGAATGAAAAAAAGAAGGAACAAAAGAAGGAAAAAATGTGGACTCGAGAAAACTCATTCGTCTCTGATTATATTTTCTTTTGATTCAAAGTTTTTCCTTCGCCAACCTTGGTTTCCTTCGGAGATTGGAAAAAAATTCAATTATTATATAATCATAATTCTGGCTTTTTCATCATTTATATCTGTTTTTCTCCTTGATCTTCTCTCACATCTCTTTCTTTTTCTTCTTTTTCTTCTTCTTTTTTCCTAATTTCTGTCGTTCTTTTTAATTTCCTCCATTTTTCTTTCACCTTCTTTTTCTTCCTCTTCTCCACTACCTTCTCTTTGATCTTTTACATCAGCCGTCCTCCTCCTCCTTCGTTTAATCTGCCTTCTTCTTCTTCTTCTTCTTCTTCTTCTTCTTCCAACTTTTCTACGGTGTACATGTTTTTTCTCCCTCTCCTTTTTCTTCCTCTTCTTCACTTCCCTTCTCTTTCATCTTTTACATCTGTCCCTTTTTTTTTACCATAGTCTTTCTTTTTCATCTTTTACATGTCCGTGTTCTTCTTCTTTTCCTTCTTTTCCTTTATCTTCCCTTCCCACTTATTCATCATTTACACCTGTCTTTCTCCTTTGTCTTCTTTCACCTCACTTCTTTCTCCTCTTTCTTTTTTTTTCACATCTGACTTTATATTACATTTCTACATCTGTTTTCTTTCACTCCTTCCTCCTCCTCCCGTTTCTTCTTCTTCTTCTTCTTCTTCTTCTTCTTTTTCTTCTTCTTCTTCTTCTTCTTCTTCTTCACTACCTTTCTCTTGCACCTTTCACATCTGTCCTTCTTATTTGTTTTTTCGCCCCACTTATTTGAGTCACTCTTCTCCTTTTAAATTCTTTTTCTTCATTATTCCAATATTTTTTTAAATTCCTCTCTCTTTCTAACTCCGCCCCATTTTCCTTCTTTTCAGACATTCATTCTTGCCTCCTTCCATTTTTGATAGATTATCCTCTGAACTTGTTTGTTTAATTCCCATTTACTCGTTATTCTCTTCATTTCTCCTTTTTTTCTTTTTTTTTTTTTAATTTGTACATTTTTTGACTTAATTTAATAAATATCCTTTACTAACCGCAGGGAGATCGTCATTTTTGCTCTCCAAACTCAACTGCTTGAGTCAAATAATGGACACCCATTCGAACCAATCCTCTTCCGTCGTCTCTGCAGCGATATATTGGGGGGTAAGTAATTTTTTTCTTGATTAAACAAATCCATCGACATATGCACGGTGCTGGGGGTCAAGATTCGTTTTAGTCAGCCTCGTCGGAAAGAAGAAGAAGAAGAAGAAGAAGAAGAAGAAGAAGAAGAAGAAGAAGAAGAAGAAGAAGAAGAAGAAGAAATCGAACCAGTAGTTTTTTGTGCTTCTAACCCATTACCCTTCCAAGAACCTTCCAGGAACGAATTAGTTTTTGTTTGTTTTTTCAGAAAAATCGATTTTCATTTACAATGTAACTGTAATGGTAAACTGGACCATGACTTTCTGTTGGTTGTATGGAATTGAACACTCCTCCCAGAATACTTTTGGTCGTACTCGGGCGAACACGCACATCTTCGGGCAGCATGAACCTGTGAAAAATGACAGATAACATATTTGCTGTTTACTGGTTACAAACTTACAAATATACAGGATTTGGATCTTCAGGTAGAAGCGAACCGAAAGTTACTTAGGAAAGTATGAACCACGTCAGTCTTGGTGTTCGTTATAGTTTCTTCTAGTATTTGTGTTTCATTTGTTTGCTTTTTTGTTTTGTTTTGTTGGGTTTTTTTAATTTGCAGCGATGAAATGATGAAATATACCACAGATATCTGACTAGAAAAAGTTGGGTTGCAGTAATAAATATCAAATATTTAATTGATGAAATTAAACATTAGAATAATAAATATTCTATATTTGTAGCCCATTGCATGCTTATTCAATCCGTTTGTTGACATATTTTCGTTTTTTTTTTTCAATTAGGCCGTCTGTCTAGCGACTTTCGTTGCTTTGATAATTGTTTCTCTCGAACTGGATGACAATACTTGAGACTTGGAATCTTTGTCTTTATTTTGGTGGAGGTAGCTGATGTGTATGTTTTCAGACTACCGAGGTCTGCGTCAGGAGATTAAGGTAGTGTTTCTTAGTTTTAGACACCGGTTTTGAATTGGGTGATAGACAAAGAGTCGTCTGTACAGAAAAGTGTCAGTAATATTTGTATAGTTATATTAGATAGACAATACTGGTTGCTGCAGGCACAAAATCCTCTCCAACCTTTATTCCAAGGGAAGATGGTTACAGCAACTTAAGTATTATATACATAACAGATAAGTACAATTTATGTAATATATATATATATATATGTGTGTGTGTGTGTGTGTGTTTATGTGTGTGTGTGTGTGTGTGTGTGTGTGAGTGAGTGTGTGTATTTATTTATAAAATAGAAAAAGCCCATGTGTATCTGTATAATAGAATTTTGTTGATATCTAATTCTTGTCGATTTAGTTTCATCAGTACGAATCTCCAGGGAGAATCAGTTGGTCATGAGTTCAATTATTGGTAAGTGAATGTTGATTTTACACCCCTTAGGGTTGTTATTGTTATGGCGAGAAAACAAAGTCAACTCCAGACTTTGTACTGGAGTTTAACAAAAAACTTTAAACACGAGCGTCCAGGGGCTGCTTGTGAAAGTAAATTGAATAGCGAAAAAATGTCTGGAGATCTTATAAAATTTTATTAAGGGTTAGAGAAAAGGTATAGAACGGTGACCCAACTTAAGCTACATCCATACCAGTGCCGGGTTAGTTATACTCGTTGTCACAATGCTTTAGGTTGTCTGAGGTTCTGAGATGGAGTATATTTTATCATTCAAAACATTTGTTTATGAGTATCTTCATCATTTTGTTTGTATTCATCACCACATGTAATTTTTTTGTCTTTAAATTACAGGTGTCCTGGACTAAGAGCAGTTGGATAACGGATGAAAACAATAACTGTGAAAGCGTTGCTACGTGGTCGACGCTGATTATCATCCTGAAAGACACAATCCCAAATGCCATCATCCCGACTGTTGAGATCCTGAAAAATAAAAATGCCGTCAAGCTAAAATCCCGAAAATCAAGTGAATTTAGTATTTTTTTATCTTCTTATAATTCAGTGTGAGTCACATAATAAAAATGCACAGTTAATCATTTTACAACTGAGATACATTGAAAAATATTAAGAACTGACAGTGACTTGAAATTAATTCAAACGTTACTGACAGAATCGGGCAATCATATCGACAATTAGCAAATACCCTTCAAAAATACTAAGAAGCATAGAGCTATTTTATCAAGTACTTCTTCTTCAAACATCCCATTTTAAAATGTGAATTTGCACTCATGGTCTACTACACACACTCTGAAAACTTTTTTTAAAATCAAACCCAACAAATAATTTTAGAAATTAGGGTGTTCAATAAGTTTATGCTCAATTGTTCACTCATTTTATGCCCAATCACTTTTGGAAAATTCCAAAAATCAAGTGATTGCTACCCAACAAAAGGAGAGAGAGAGAGAGAGAGAGAGAGAAGATGCTTTTTTTAATTGATCACCCCAACCATCTGTTCCAGTTGCTTGCTTGTTTTACCTTATTTTCCTAATTATTTATCTTCTATTTCATGTAATGAGTACAGAAGCAATTCATCTCATAATTAGAAACCATCAACCAAAACTGACATCGTAGGTTCCTTCAGTTTCCAAGCTGGTGTGGCTGATTAACTGTGTACGAACGAATAATGAATACAAGCCAAACCAACGGACCGCGAGGGTTGAAAATTCAAACATTTACCGCTTATCATGTCCAGAAAAAAAGGTTTTTCACTCCCATAAGTCATTTAGAGGAAGCTTTGTTCAGTTTCCGATGCAAGTTTATGCTAAATTGATTCCTTACTTGAGCCCATTTGGTTTATTGAAAAAGATCATACTTTTCAGTATGATCAAAAGGCAAGGGATGTAACCCATTCATTGATCACCCCATTTTCCAATTTTTTCATTGATCACCCCCAACACGACATGCTGTATGTAAGTCATGTGAAAGTTTCTATTGGGTGACTGATAAGTATTTTTTATTCACAGCTCTACTAAAAGTGTTTTGAAAGGTGATTGGGCATAAAGTCTCAAGACAAATTGTCGTGTAAGAAAAGTCATTACTGATACCTTACGTTATTTAACAGAATCAGAAAGAAAAACGTCTTCGCCAGCCAGGAAATTCGATGTCAAGTCATTTACATTGTATAACCTTTGTGTATCCCATCTGGTCGATATATCTGTTTATTACATCTGGTAAGTACATTTGTGTATCTGATCTGGTCTGATGGCTACTGTTTCATTTGGCAACTACTTTCGTGTATCTCATCTGGGAATCACTCTGGTGTAATCCATCTGGTTGATACCTCTGTATATTTCATCTGGTAGAAACCTTCGTGTATCTCATCCGATGGCTGCTATTGTGTATCTCATCTGGTAGCTACCTCCGCGTATTTCATCTGGTATATACCCCTGTTCATCTCATCTGGTTGCTACTTTTGTGCATCTCATCCATTGGCTACTCGTATGTATTTCATCTTGTCGATACCTCCGTGTATTTCATCTACCTCTGCCCATTTCATCTGGTAGCAACCTTCGTCTATTTCATCTGCTGGCTACTCTTGTGTATCTCACCTGTAAATACACCCGTGTTTCATCTGGTATCTACCTTCGCCTATTTCATTCGGTGGCTTCTCTTGTGTATCTCATCTGGTAGATACCTCCGTGCATTACATCTTTGAGTATCTCATCTGATGGCTACTGTTTCATCTTGTAGCTACTTTCGTGTATCTCATCTGGTGTAATTCATCTGGTAGATACTTCGGCGTAAATCATCTTGTAGATACCTCCATGTATTTCATCTGGGAGCTACCTTAGTGTATCTCATCTGGTAACTACTCTGATGTAATCCATCTACTCTTGCTTAATCCATCTGGTATCTACCTCTATGTATTTTATCTGGTTGCTCCCTTCGTGCATCTCATCTGATGGCTACACCTGTGTCTCATCTGGTAGATACTCCAGTGTTTTTCAACACATAGCTACTTTTGAGTAATTAATCTGTTAGCTACTTTTCAGAGCTGGTGAAATATCACTGTGTCGGTATATATGGCTATCATTGTATACGTGTATGTGTTTATCCATACATATACATCACATTAACCAAAGTCTATAGTATACAGTTATTTCAGTCTATTATCTTGTCTTATATCACTATTTATTCCAGAGATAGATATCACCGATTTCATCACGGGAATTGTTAAAAAAAAATCATATTAGTGATTCGGCGTTAAACGGGGTATTGCTAAGCGGGGTATAAACATACACTGGATACGCACCATGTTAGACTAGAAATAAAACCATACACTCACACACACATATACATACACACACGTGCAAACACACATACACACACACAAGCACGCACGCATTTTAGGAATTACGTAAACTTCTCATTAGTACAGGACTGTGTACACACACACACACACACACACACAAACACACACACACACACGGGCAGACAGGCAAGCAATGACGCAAATAGAATAATAAATATTTGAAAGCCAAAAAAAAAAAAAATTATCTCCGTTGTATTTTGCCGCAGGACAGGATTTAATAAAACCGAATTTGTGTTCGGATGAGCAGCAGGTCACATTGTGCCCCAGGGGCAAACCAAAAATGATCAATGTTTCGTCGACCTGAATCCCGAAAAATGTGAAGAAACCTGCAAGAGATTCCATAGAAAATGCTGGAAAGGATATGGACCCGGGGCAGAAGGGGGTTGAAGTAGGGATCATGCGCTTGTTACCACCCTGTGTGAATATTTGTGTGCAAATTTCTGAGTGTTCGAGCGTATATATATATATATATATATATATATATATATATATATATATATATATATATATATATATATATGAATGCTCGAACACTCAGACGGTTGCAAAAAAGATTTGACGCCTGTACGTATATATATATATATATATATATATATATATATATATATATATATATATATATATATATATATATCCAATTTGTAAGACTACAAGAAGAAAGAAATAGAAAACAGATTCTATCCATTGTCAATGTTTAATCATAGTGCTCCGAATTTTACACGGTAAATAGACCTATTAATAGAAAAAGTGAAGAAAGAATTACAAGGATATGATATGGTAAATGTCAGCATTTTGTGCCTAATGCACTCATCAGCAATATGTTGTTTTTTTTTTAATCTTAGAAACAAATACATATCGTGGTAGTAATTTGACAATGTGGAAATGAAAGATTTGAGAAGGTGTGTTACATATCATTTTTTTTATTACCATAAAGATGAGATTCATAAGGCTCGTTACATTTCACTGAGTTACATTGGTGTCTTTTACATAATGTCTCCAGCCCTATGAACTTTATCTTTTTGATGATAATTTTACAATCACAGACACACAGACAAACACACACACACTCATACAAACACACATGTGCACACACACATGTATATATATATATATTAGCAGCAGCAACCATAAGTTCACTGATGGACAAAGGCTTTTCGGATATCCTTCCAAGACGACTGCAATTGCTTCAACCTCTGCGATGGATTACCGGCAAACCTTTCTATCTAATCCCCTCCCATTGTATGTATTCTCTTTCTGTTACATTTACTGCGCCATTGATTATCAATCGATTACCATTGTGTTCCATTTGTTTTTATCTCTTATTGTTAAATGTGTCGCCCATCCCCATTTTTCTTGCCTAATTAATTGCATGATGCCCTTCAATATTGCCCTCTCCTTGGCCCACGCTATCTTTCGGAATTATATCAGAACATAGAAATTAATAAAATAATCTGAGCAATATATATATATATATATATATATATATATATATATATATATATATGTGTGTGTATATATATATATATATATATATATATATATATATATATATATATGTGTGTATATATATATATATATATATATATATATATATATATATATATATATATATATCATCGAGCGTCTAAATTTAGTCTGTACAAAAGTATACAAAGTATATACAAAACAGGCCTTGTTAGTTACTCAGTAGAAACTGGGAGGAGGAAACAACAAGTTTTGGCAACATGAGATGATCAATTTAAAAAATTAAAAAAAGGGTGATCAGTGAATAAGTTATTCCTGTCGCCTTCTTGTGGACAATGATCACTTAAAAAGTCTGACTTTTCAAAAAACGAAAAACGAAAAAAAAAAAAGAAAACACGTGAAACCCTGCCGGACACAAACTAAGTGATCAATTTAGCATAAAATTACATTGCAAATTGCAGCCCAGACTGAGAAAGTATTCAGGCAAGAATTAGAAATAATGAGGAGTAAATGCTTAAATTTTCAACCCTTTTGCAATATTGGCATGATACAGCCCGGTTGCGTGATACATACGTACGTACAAACATTCATCCGAATAAAGTATCCACGTGGATTATGATATATCTGACAATATTTTTAGCGAAATGGCAATTCAGAAGGCCACGTTTCGAACAAATGGGATTTTCTTGATTGTTGGTGACAGTTTCCTTGTTTTTCATAGAAACATCGAAATAAACTGAAGAAATCTCACTTGTGCAAAATATGGCCTTCTGAATTGTTATTTAACTCGAATATATTCATACATATATACATAACCAGCAAGACCAACTTGAAAATTGAAAATTTGGTTACAGTTTTGGTTGACGGTGCCTAATAGAGCTTTTTTTTATCATGAGATCTACATTTTATAACATTGCTAACCACTGCAAACCAGAAAACGAGTTGTTACTTATTTATCTATCAGATAAAAATGCCTCTCTGGGCGTCTCCATCAGCAATTTACGTTAAGAACCCGTATTCAACATCTAATTGCACATCAACTCAAGTCATCAAAATGCATAAGACTAAAAAAAAATCGCCATTACCGTATCCTTGAAATTTGAAATTCTGTTAAAAACATTTCCTATCGAAAAATGAATATGGCTAGAAGAAATTTTATTTATGACATCAGTTGCGTTTTCCACCGAAAAAAAATTGAAAATCGAATGAAAAACATCCAGGAAGATCTCAACTGAGGAATTTAGACGTTATCAATAAACTTGTTCAAATAAGGTCCTGAATAAGGTCTGAAATTTGTAAAAAAAAAAAAAAAAAAAAAAACTTTTATGAGGGGTGAGGTGGAGTATTGATACCAATTTCTAAATCTGTTGACAGAGTGGTATAATCAGGAGCGCTGGAAAACACAGTCATATGAAAACTAACCTATTCTTCCAGACAATTTCATTGAAATTCATCGTGAACTTTTGGAGACATTGTATGGACATACATAAAACTACGATGCAGGCGGAGTAACTATAGAAATTTAGGGATATGACTCAAAATTTATCGTCCCTTTTTTGAAGGCTATGGCCCTACAAAATGCATTTGAAATTCATTGAAAACTTTTGGAGATACTGTGTTGATAGATAGACGCGACAATACGTATACTTCTCATGATTTCAGTGACAGTGGTAAAAAAGTAACTGTAGTGACAAAAGATTAACTAAACTATAGGAAAAAAAACTCTCAGTGAGACAAAAAGCCATCGAAAGCCAACGAACCAAAAACACACAAAGAAATACAACAGATAAACGCTATCTCGGCATCAATAGTTATTCAAACGTATGCCTATTTTTTTATCCAGGTCCCCCAAAAAGTGAAACGAAGGAAAGAAAAAATGGTTGACAATTTGTTTCCTGATAATTGCAGTGCAGTCGTTTGAGATATTTTATTACAGAACCTCCTAGACAAATGAGGCCTGGATTCATTATCTTCTTCCCCAAGTTATCAATCGGTGGCTTGACCGTTGGCCATTTCGAGCCTCAGAAGTTTTCTTTATTGTACAATGATTTTTTTCCTCATTTTATTTTTCATTTTCATTAGTTTATCTCCTATCTTTCTTGTATTCTGTCTTATGGAGGATTGTTTTTATACGTCACTGGGCTTCATTCATTCGTTTTTTTCTCACCTCTGGCCAAATTGTTTCCTCGAGCGAGTGAAGCAAAATTTGGTAAATCACTTCTTTGCCAAAATATATCAGCGTTTCGGAGAGGGCAGGCTATGTTGCAAGGACATTAGGCTAGGGATCATGATTCACAGCATGGATCCTTCGAAACAGAAAAAAATGTTGGCGGCAAATGTACGATGGCGTGAGACCGGGTTCAAAATGTTTTCGTACCATGACGCTAAAAAGTGATAAAAACTGACAGACCTTGGGAAAGGCCTATATGTAACGATGAACTTTATATGGTTGCAGCATCTACTGGTGGTAGTGGTGGTGATGATTGTGGAGATAATTTTTAGTATTTTCAGAGGCTATCATAGGTTTCAGCCAATAAGTGTAAACGTATGAAAACTAATTTTTATGACAAAAATAATTATAAATTTAAAAGAAAGTATTGAAAAAATATCGTAGATATTTTAGAGAGTCTCATGGATCCGCTTCAATAGTATTTTTTTAAAACTAAAATGTAATTAGATTATCGAATAATTAAGTAAGATAATACTTTCATCTTGATTTTAGTTGCTCAAACTCACTCACCCTTCGCCAAGCCTATCTATGAATGACGACTGCTCAACCGATTCAGCTACAAGAGCTTTACTGTCTACAGAAGATGAAATGTAAGCCCATAACTTGACTTTGTGGTCCGCTTTGAGTGTGTTGTTTATGTCTGACCTGCGCTCCTTACTGCTTGCTATAGACTGGGAGTATGCGTAATTTCGATGAGAGGCAACGAGAATTAAGATCAAAGAAAATACTAGTCAAAAACTGATAATGATTGAAAATGCTTTGTCTAATAGAAATTCAATCAAGGAAGCCTAAGAATTCACAAGTAATAATTTTGAACGAGAAAACAGATTGTATGTAAAAGATCTGAAAGAAATCTCTACATTTTCGGTTCAAATTGTTCCAGCAATTCCTTACTCTTCTTTTCACAGATCCAGAAGTTAGAGAAAAAAATTTCACTTCTGGGCACAACGTTCGGATATTTGTATTCTTTGGGCATTTGCTATAGAGGAAGTTGCAAATGATGAAAATAATTACAGGACGATACTCAAGAATTACCGAATCCAACATACATGAATAAATCAGTTAGTCCGCAGCTTAATGATGAAAAAGAAACCATTTATACTGCACAAACATATTTGATCAGCGTATGATTGTTTTTATGTTTCATTGAATACTCGTTCTGCTTTCTTTCTCTCTTTCTCACATTTGTTTTTTTTAGCGGGGGGGGGGGTTGTTAATATCACATTCGTAAATGTATGTGTACGAGTCTTCCCAGGGAGGAAAACTAGGAGAGGCGTTTTTGTTACATTGTATCCCATCTTTTTTTCGGGAGGGGGTGTTATCTTTATTTTTACTTAACCTTGCTCGTATTATTCTTTCTATTCTTTCTTTGAATTTTTTTTATCCCTTTTTTATGCTTTTTTCCTTTGGCTCCCATCAAGCATAAGACCTTCAATCTCACCTCATATCAGTCGACTATGATCACCACGAACTTACAACCTAAGTCCATCCCCAAATTACAAACACCCCCAACAACAAAAAAAGTTTCCTTCTTGATTTTGCTTTGACGTTCGTTTCCCCTTGGTGGGGTCTCAACGTTAGTGGGTTCAATCAGGCCCGCAGCAAAATATTACTTCGCCTAGTGGACATCCAACTAACCTCTTCACCCACTCGCCCATCTCTCCAATGACCCTACCTAAACCAGACCTATCACCCCAAGCAAAAAGAAAAGTAAGAAAATATTATAGAACAACGACCATAACAACAAAAAACAAAAACCTGATGAACAGGCCAACTGGCTGACAATCGCCATTATGCTGAAAACGTTTGACCATTGACCAAAAGCGAGTCAAGCAAGGAAAGCCATTGCCATGCAAAAAGAATAGGACATATCTCCCTAATGTCCAATGGATAAATTAGTCTTGTAAATGTGTGCATGTATAGCCGCGGGCCGGACACTCTGAAATGGAGGGGACAAGATTGGCCGTCTGGAAATGATAAAAAAAAATAGGGGGAAGAGAACAGTCGATTGCCGGAGAAAATGAGGACAAAAAAAAGGTGGGGTCTCGAAACAAAACAACTCTAATAAAGAAATGATAATAAATCCTTTGTGAATCTGTTTTAGGTGATAATGATAGAAATGTCCACCGAGTTGGGTCTGAAATGACGAGAAATGAATGATAATTTATCTGCTAGTGGGAGGCAGTTGTTTCTTGTTTATCTCCTACTGGCCGGTCCAGTGGTTGCCCAAGGGTTTAGCCACGATGCACCAGCTGGGTAAAGCCAATATCAATAGATAGATAGATAGATGGACAGATGGAGAGAGGGAGGGAGAGAGAGAGAGAGAGAGAGAGAGAGAGAGAGAGAGAGAGGGGGGGTGGAGGACAGAGGGAGAGATAAGATTGTACCTAATCAATGTAAATATGATATTATTCTACTTGTTTTACTTCCAAACAACTAATTATTACAAAGTCTGCATTTTTGTTGGTATAGGTAAGTGTTACCGCGGTTAAGTGTTTTAGGAGTGACATAGTGTAGGTTATTAATTGATACACGATGGACAAAACGTTTTCTAATTCAATTTGATTATCGTAGTTTCAGAATTATATTTTGAAATCAAGTTCTATATTTCATTAAACTCCCAACTATACAAATACATAAGAAAAACAGACCGCTTATCTATAAACATTTATCTAAAACTAAAATACGTGTAAATTTGTGAGTGGCACCCGAATAGGATTGTTTTTTTTTTAAATTTAAATAATGATTCCTACTCACCGTACGAAAAGGTAGGCCATCCGTCGTATAGGTGAAAGATACCTGACAGCAAAATAGAATTTAATGGATGCACTGAAGTAACATGAGTTTGGTGGATAATTTAAAAGCTTGTTCCGGTAGTGCAGGTGGCACCGGTGGCTTAGCGATTAGAAGAATGGACAATAGACCCAAAGAGGAATTTAATGCCGTCGAAACATCAAAATTAGAAAGAAATAAGACTATGAGGTATACCATTTTGGGGTTTTCTTTGCTGGACTCCGTGCAGTGTGGTGTTTACCCTTTTTTTCCCTAATGGCTGTAATGATAACAACAGTTAAGAAAAGTGAAAATAAAAAAAGACGAAAGATAATTCTCGTCTTTTATAATGAAGCAATGGTGAATGATAATTTTTTTTAAAAGAAAAAGAGGAAGAAGATCATAACTATAAAGTGGGAGTTGAAGAAAAAGGAGGGGTATTATTATTATTATTATTATTATTATTATTATTATTATTATTATTATTATTATTATTATTATTATTATTATTATTATTATTATTATAATAATAATAATAATAATAAAGAAAAAAAAAAAAATAAAAAAGACACTGACAGCGAGACTGGAGGAGATCGGGATACGGGGAAGGATGGAGACTGTACAGACCACAGCACTACCAGGAACCGCACGGATACTGAGGAAAGTGCTAGAAATATAAAGACTACAACGTTTGTTGTCAACAGTGACCCAACAGAGGAAGGGAAATGAAAGCGGAATTGCAAACCGCAACACTGAGATGATAGGCAAAAGAGAGAAGAGACGTTGGCTGAAGACCTGGGGAGACTTATTGTCACTCAGCCTTCAGCAGTGACCACTGGGCAACCGGTGTGAAACTGTAAACCGCAGTATTGCTGTTGCCTATGAGAACTAAGAGAGGAGGGCTGGAAACTTGAGGAGACTTGCTCTCTCTCAAACTCCAGTGGTTACCACCAGGCAACTGGTGTGAGATTGAAAATAATAATAATAATAATAATAATAATAATAATAATAATAATAATAATAATAATAATAATAATAATAATAATAATAATAATAACAACAACAACAACAACAACAACAACAACATTAATGATAATAGGAGGTCTGGTTCGTCACTCCATAGAAACCGTCATGTTACCAAGGTCTTTTGGAAACAAGCAGTGTTTTGGGTGACCAGTTATTTTTTTTTTTAAACTAGGATGATCATTGATCTTTTGTTTGATGGTGATCACAAAAAACAAAAAACAAAAACAAAAACAAAAAAAACACGAATTCTGCAGGGAAGAAAAATATGGAATCAATTTAACATGAACTTACATCGCAAATTGAACCTCTCAATCCCTCTACAACAATTAGGATGAGAGGGAATTTTCCAAAAACCAAATTATTTTCGCCCGGACATAATAAGGAATCAGTGTTTTCATTTTCAGTCATCCAGTTTCCAATGGTGCGACCTGTACGCTTGATCCATACATAGCCAGCCAGCCGGCCAACCAGCCAGCCAAACTGTCTTAAAAACTGAAGAAACCTATGTTGACAGTTTTGGTTGATGGTTTCAAATAAGGCGGTGATAAAGAAGGAGAAGATCATAAATTAAGTGCGGAAGATGAAAAAGAAAAAAATAGAATTGAAAGAAGGAGAAGAAGAAAAAAAAGGAAACAGTTGTAGAAAGTGTAAAAAAATATACAGATGTGAGAGAAGAAGAAGAAGAAGAAGAAGAAGAAGAAGAAGAAGAAGAAGAAGAAGAAGAAGAAGAAGAAGAAGAAATTAAAAAGTTGAAAAAAAAACGTTGATGTGACGAGAGATGTTGACATGTTCGCTAGGTTTGATGCCTCGCTGGCACTCTCCCTATCAATCTGATACTTCAAGTCTTTATTAGGCTGAGAGCAGTGTTGATTAATTTTGGGAATTAATTACTTTACGTCAGACCCCGATTGGATTAAGTAACAGAGAACTTCATAGTGGATACCTATCTTACTTCTATCTTCGCTGTTCCACGTGTCTCCTTTACGTTATCGAGTTTAGTCAACTAGTAAGAATTACTACAAGATAACATTAACGGACATTGGCAGAGCAGGAACATGAGATGAAAAGGAGAGCAAGGTGATGAGCAAGTAAGGAAAGGAGAGCGAGGTGGGAAGCAAAGATGAAAAGAGGATCAAGATAGTGGACAAAGAAGGGAAGGAGAGTAAGGTGATGTATCAGTTAATGAAGGAGAGCAAAGAGGTGAGCAAGTAGGAAAGGAGAGTAAGGAGGGGAGCAGAGACAAGAAGAGGATCAAGATAGCGGACAGAGAAGGGAAGGAGAGTAAGGTGATGACAAAGGGAAAGGAGAGTAAGGTGGTGAATCAAAGAAAGAAAGAAAGAAAGGAGAGCAAGCTGGGGAGCATACATGAAAGAAAACCAAGGTAGTGGACAAAAAGAGAAGGAAAGTAAGGTGTTGGGCAAAGGGGAAAGGAGAGGAAGGTGATGTATCAATTAAAGAAAGGAAAGCAAGGAGATGAGCAAGTATTGAAAGGAGAGCAAGGTGGTGGGAGCAAAAATGAAATGAGGACCAAGGTAGAGGACAAAGAAGGAAAGGAGAGTAAGATGATGAGGAAAGGGAAAAGGAGAGGAAGAGGATGAGGCAAAAAAAGAAAGGACGGTCGTGAAAGCTAGCAAATAGGAAAAGGATAGTAAAGATGAAAAGGTTAGCAGGGTGGTGAGCAAAAGGGAAAAGGAGAGTCAGATGCTGAGCAAAGATTGAAAGGAGAGCAAGACGGAGCAAAGATGAAAAGGTGAGCAAGATGGTAAACAGAGATGAAAGGGAGAGTAAGGTGGAAAGCAAAAATGAAAAGGAGGACATGGTGATTAGGAGAAAGAAAAAGAGGAGGTAGGTGAGGAGCAAAGATGAAAAGGGGAACAAGGCGATGAGCAAAGAAGGGAAGGTGTGTAAAGTGGTGAGGTTTAGTAAACAGGAGAGGAAGGTGGTGAGCAAAGAAGACAAGGTGAGCAAAGATAAAAAGGATAGCAGATTTGTGAGTTGTGGGTGGTGGTGGTAAAATCCATAGCAATGGCTGGCGTAATCGGCTTTAAATCCTCGTCAAAGATTCTTGTCTTTAAACAAGACCTTTTCAATGTCAATTCAACGCATCCACAAAAGAAAATCGAATTTTAAATCAACGAAGAAACATGAAAAGCCAAACAAACAGTATGTTACTGTCAATTCTACAGTCCGATAAAAAAGACAAACTAACGGACTCAATTCAAAACCTGCGACGTTGTATGTTCAATTTTCGACAGCTTTTGGCAACATTTAGGTCGGTAATAAAAATATCAACAATATTAAGAAATATCAATTTCCGATCGATTTCTCAAGTTAATCCCCTTTAAAACGTCTGGATCAAAAATAAATAATCATTGCATCAAAAATGAAATGAATATATCATCCGAAATGCAATATGATTTATTGTCAAAGGAAAAATAAAGTTATAGATATATCAAGTGTATACATTAGTCATAAACACTGTTCAGTCGAAAAGGGATAATATGACGAAAAAGAGAAAAGATTTATTTTTGTTTCACTCTCTCGTTATCCCCTCTTATTAATGTAACAACTTTCTTTCTTGGGGACGCTGTCTATCTCTCTTCCACCACTATCTCTTCCCTCATTCAGGTGAGGTAGTCGATCTAGGATATGATAACTGAAACAAAAAAAAACAAGAGTTTAGCAGTTATCTTGATCGTATCAACGCACTGAGCTACCGAGGAAGGGTAAAAAATAGTATCAAACAGAAATTAAAACGTTAATCGCGGCGCTAGAAATATTCTATTTCAATATGGCGTGTAGGACAGCTTATGCCATAATTTTTAACACTTGAAAATTCAATGTCAAAATTTGTCTTTGATACTGTTCTTCACTTTACACCACCTAAGAGAGAGAGAGAGAGAGAGAGAGAGAGAGAGAGAGAGAGAGAGAGACCAACAGGAGAGACGCTCTTTCCGCACGGATATAATATTTTGAACTTGAAGCAGGTCGTAGAATGAATCAGTTTAGACGCCGTGTCTACATCGGAGAGAGGAAGAAGAGTTTAGTTTGTATGAACCAAAGATGATTTATGAAAAGAACGTTATTACAATGTTATGTTATTACAAAGTTTTGCTAGAGAAGAAAATTAATGTTGACGTGTAAATAATGCTTTTACATTTGGTCAAAAATAAGAGCCTTATGAACTTCTGAGCCAGTGGTTCCCGACCAAGTGGAGGGGAGAGTTCCCCAACGGAGGGGGATTTGGGTTGTCTAAGAGAGGAATATTAGATAGAAATGAAAATCGTGGTGAACGTTTTTGCCTAAAGGGTAGTGAGGATGTATGATGCAAGATGGGATATAACTTTGCAACCGAAGGTCTGAATTTTCTTTACCGGTTTTGTTCATCCAAATTATTCAAAATTCAGTAATAAGCTTTTGTAAGCTTTTTGTCGTTGTGCATAATTGTCAGATTTTTTTTAAACTTCAATAATTTTTTTTAAAAACTTCTGTTATGAATCGGAATTTAAAATTTTGTGTTCTTAATTTTTTTTGGTTGTTTTCTTTGAGTGAAAAATACACCACGGCAGCTGCATAATTGTATAATTACTCTAATTCTAATTATGAAATTGTCCAAATATATATATAACAGACTGGGCGTTATAAAGGGTAAGTTTTATACGAAGAGCAATAATGAAGAGAAACTACAATAATACAAAGAGGGATTACTTTTTCTATCCTCTCAGTCCAGTGTTTCATACACGAGTTAGATGTCAGCAAATAAAATTAATGCTCTTTCTAATTATACATCATCCTTTATTCTTCATTATTTCAAGCTTATTGATAAAACTTTTTTCCCAGATTTGTGAGTTATTTTAAGCGGTATTATATAACCAACTGAGCTAACAACACCGTTGGTAAAGCAGGAGTTTGAGAAGTGCACTTACATCATTCTACTCTCCAGAGTCGTATATAGGCTGCTTCCTCGTGGACTTAGGTTCGATACCTGCACGATGCTACTTTATTTATTCCACGATCTGGAGTTGTTTGTTTTGCTACTGAGCAACATCGATGCGGTAGTTCCTTCTAAGATGATCATCACAGGTTCGATTCCTGCAGCATTTTTCTTTATTCTATTTACGCTGTCTAGACCGAGTGACTCATTATCCGTGTAATGATAGAGTGCAATTTCAAATTGAATTTCAAATAATATAACGCATTCATAAATATTCTGTCGGATTACATAGCCATTTCTTAATAATATGGTATACATACATACATACATACATATATATATATATATATATATATATATATATATATATATATATATATATATATAAACAAACCTGCTTGTGTGTGCCAAGTCCATGACCAGGGCGGCAGAGTGTAGAAAGTATTTTAGTCTCACCTCTTGCGTCTCGAGAGATGACAAATACAAACTTGATTGCCGGTCTCAACAAAAATTTGTCTTACCTTACAATTGTATGTCTCGCTCTCTTTCTAGTCTGGGAACTGAACTTTTTCCCCCTAGACACACCGACAAAAAGGAATGATGGGAAGACAGCGACTTTGGTTGCTATTTGAAGAGAATATGGCCTTCCCTAAAATTGTGGCGTATATGTAGTCCGTTGAGAAAATAATGAGACTGATTGCGTAGAAATATTTGCTATCAACTAAGTTGCAAATCAACTTTATCCCCTTCAAAACAGTTCCCTTTGGAAGCCACGTGCGAAGACGTTGCCCCTATCCCGGAAACAGTGTTTGGGGCGATCAATTGAGTCTGCTTTCTATTGGATGTTCCCAAATGGAGACCACAGACTTTGGTTTTGATTTCGAACATTTCCCTCAAACATGTTATAACAAGCTAAGAATCTTAAAATTTTTGAGTACGACTCAAAAGCAATGAGTGACACGAAAGCAAATCCATTATCATCACAATCATCATCATCAGTCTTTTAACATCCGTCGTTGACTATCTCCAAGATTCGATACACCTTTCTATCTAGGGCGTCGCGGGGCCAGTACTTTCTGAATGTGTCAACTTCGCCACGCCATCTTTCTGTCAGTCAGTTTCGCTTTTGATCTTTGGGGGTCCACATTGAGCATCATAATGTCCAGCTGTTGTCTGCTATTCTTGCTAAATGACCAGCCCATTGCTATTTTAGTTTCTTAATGGATTTAATGATGTCTCCTGTTTTCCCTATACACACTCCATCTTATGTGGAGCATGATTGTCTCATGCACACGTTGCAAAGTTCTGAGTTCGAAGATTAATATTTTGATTAGGCTTCAAGTTTCAGCTCCATACGTGACTATGGAGGAGACACACTGTTGTGCACCTTTCTTTTCTCCTGGCTCCCTGACGCCCACGATAGAGAGGTCTGGCGAATCCTGGGGAAGACAAGTCTATGTTCAAAGATGCATGCTAAAAAGCTGATGATGATTTTTCACTTGAAAAAGAAAATCAACTTTGGACAAGTCCAAATAGTTTGGATTAATATCATGAAAATGACACCAAAACCTCAATCCAAGTCCATTCCCTGCGTCTGTTTCCCCCGCCTTGCCAAAGAATATATTCCAGCCCCTTGCTCCCTAGATCTGGGTCTTCGTTATTACTTCCGGTTCCCAAAAATCGAAACCCCAATCCGTGGTCACCATTTGAGAACTATTGACAACATCCAACAAGTCGTGACAAACCCACTGAAGAGCAGTGTCAGTTAAAGGCTTCCGGCACGGTTTCCAGGAGTGTAAAGAATATGTCCGTCGGCGGATAGCTTCCCAAGGGAACAATTTTGAAGGGGATAAAGTTGATTTGTAATTAAGTTTATAATAAATGTTTTTACACTGTTAGTCCAATTACTTTCTTGACAGACATTATATGCCAAGCAAAAACAATCAGCTTCAGAACTTGGATATAATACGTAAAAAGTCGCAGGATATTTCCTTTGTGAACATTTAACCCATTGAATGCGGTAGGAGCTATTCAGTTTCCTCGTCCTAAATGCGATGGTTAGTTTTACTATACAGGATAGTGAAAAATCAGCTGAATGGTTTGTTTTCATCTGTAAACAATCCATCTGCTTCAAGTTCTGGACAGAGAAACATAGAAACAGGCACAAAAAGGACGATTGTAACTTCAAGTGGAAGGGTCCATTGAGTGACACTGAAAACTTTCGTCATCTGTTGTTTAGCCTTAGAACAGCAATGACTGAAATTTAACTTATTTGCAGTTAACATACACGTATCGGCAACCACAGGCCAAAAATATTTTGTGGCCTGCAGCCAATCTAGACATTTATTTCATCATCATCAGTCTTTTAACGTCCGTTGTTGGACATAGACCTTCCCCGGGATTCGCCACAATTCCCTATCATGGGCATCGCGGAGCAAGTATTTCCTGAATCTGTCAAGTTCATCTCTCCATCTTGTGTTCTGTCGGCCTCGGTTTCTTATGTGATCTCTGGGGATCCATGTTGTGAAACGTGATGTGCATCAGTTGTCTTTCATTCTTGCAACATTGTCTGCCCATTGCCATTTGAGTTTTTTGATAGTTTCTATGATTTCTTCTCAGGAAGACAATTTTATAATTAATATTATCAACTTACCATTGTTTTGGCTTTACAAATCAATTATAGAATAATTCCAATTCACACGTTTGTCTAAAATAGAAATCAACAAAGTAAGTAATATTATCGACATTTCTAAATGAATATGTAGCCTCCAAAAGATGGAAAATATCTAATGAGGCCCACTTGAAAAAGGGACTACCAGTTAGAACCTTTAAATGCAAGAATTTCCAATGCATATACGTCCAATGCATTGAGGTCCAATAATGCAAACCCATCCAGTGCAATAAGGTCCAAAATGCAAAACATCAAATGCAATGAAATCCAATGCAAAAAGATCCAATTCTCAAAGGACCAACACACTAAAGGCCAATTTATACATATACATACGCAAAATGCACACATGATACATACGCTTAAGTACAAGTTCATGTATATGTATACGTGTCTCAAACCATTCCAATGTAGTATTCCCTAGAACCGCTTCACTGGTGTCGCTTAAATTGCTTTTTCACCTCGTCATTAAAGGTTTGTTTTTTTAACTGACATTAATTTTTTGACTGGCTAGTTCAGTGTTGTCACCGAACTTGATGTTTAAAACGCTTATTATTAATAGTTGAGGTCCATTCTAGATTTCGGGGGCAGCATTTAAAGCTAGGACAGATGGAAAGCAATTTTTCGATTAAAAAGAAAAAGCATGGTTAGGATAGTAAATAGTATTAGGATAAGGAAAAGCATGAAGCGCGCTCGAACTGCAAATCACGCTTGCAAGCAACAGATACTTGTATTTCAAGATTGCATCATGTAAACGTTTAAATATCCAAGGTGAACGTGTTCAGCAACGATGAAGCTTGTTTGTAGGAAAAGTAGTCAGCTTTTGGCTTTGTACCAGATTGAGCAATGGTTAGCTTACAAACTGTTCATCAAGGTTAGGCATCGATGAACCTGATAAGTACTTAGATTGGTAACTACTCATAATACCTAGTACCGTAAGCAGCATATAGCCTCATGCCACACTAAGCATTGCTTAGTAAACAACAAGTACAAGCCTCTTCTACTATTACGACCGTCACAATGAAAGCACCGGTTCTCGTCTGATCACTGAAGTTAAGCAGCATCGAAGCTGATCAGCTGTTAGATGGGTGACCGAATAGAAATGAATGTCTTGAAATGTTGACTTGTACGTACGGAATTTCATCATCTGTCAATTAAGTCATGATATTTACTCAGCTTATCTAAGCATGGCAAAAGGCCATGAAAAAACAGGAGTTAAAAGACTGTGTCGCGCCGGACTTCGAAAGGGGCCTGAAAATTATGATTTGTCACCGTAGCCAAGCGATGTATAACTTGTCAGCACGGATCTGGATAAATACTCAATGATTTGGGCCTTGGTCCAAACATGACTCAGCCCAACCGTTATCTAAATTGACATAAGCGTTTAACTCGGTGAAAAGACCGGTGCAGTTTTAAACAAGTTATGACACAGACAACATATCTTTAAATCACTGGGTTCAGATCTTCCACATGAATCGCTTATGTACAATAAATTACAGTCTATCAGATTTTTCTCTGTTTAGCTGACATCATACTTAATATAATATATACGCTTGGTACTTTGATATGTGGTCATTCACATATTTAGCCGGTTCTTACTTATATTTTTACATACATAATTACTGGCATACCTATCTACCTACCTTCTTACTTCCTCCTTACTAATCAGTATTCTTATCATGATAGGTGTAGGCACACATATATGTATGTATATGCACGTATGTATGTATACGTATGTGTGTGTGTATTGATTGATATCAAATACTCATATATATATATATATATATATATATACACAATAATATATATATATATACATATATATATATATATATACACACACAATAATATATATATATATATATATATATATATATATATATATATATATATATATATATATAATTTCAGTAATCACAAAATTACACAAAATCATCTTATATATATGTATACATATATATATATTGACGGGTAGATATTAATAGGCGTGTATCATGATACAATATATATATATATATATATATATATATATATATGTTGTCAGTAAGGTAGCAAATACCTTTATATATATTGTTCATCGACCTCTCTCTCACCAATATAATCGCTATTGCAAAAATTGTTCGAAAAGTAAATATGCATGCACACATACACACATATATATATGCATATACACATATGATATATGAACATATATATATATATATATATATATATATATATATACATATATATATATATATATATATATATATATATACTCACTTGCGTATATGCACTTAAAATGCATCTATTTGTATGAAATGATTCCACATATATATATATATAACTGCTTTCAGAGAAATAGAAAGAGGCAAGAAAAAAATATGCATATACATACACTTATATACGTATGTATATTTTATATGTACACACACGCACATGTGTCTATAAATATATATATTTAAATAGCATATATATATGTGTATGTGTGTGTGTGTGTGTGTGTATGTACATGTGTTTCCCTAAGTACTGATAAGTTCCACAAATTGACGTAATAATCCCCAAAGCCATTGATAGGGGGCTACGAGCTTTAAAGAAAAAAATAGCCTTGTGCCAAACTCTTAATTTTCGGGATAAATCAAATGACTGCATATACCTGGGTACGAGAAAACTTAGATAAGTATATGTAAGTAAATGTAAGTATGATTAGACAGTTGGTATGTCGGTATCCTTCTGTTGCAACAGGTGAAAATATGCCTGTGTGTGTATGTGGGTGCGGGGTTTGCACTCAAGATACATACTTTAAATATATGTTTGTTTGGTACCGGTAGACCGCCTTCTATCTATACATGGCTACGAGCTCCTGAACATCCACTTAGAGAATCGGACACTTGTCCATCCAACTCTTTCTGTCCAACAACAGGAGCACACACATATGGACACACACGCCAGTATATATATATATATATATATATATATATATATATATATATATATATATATATATATATATATATATATATATACATACGTTCTTTACAATGAAGAAAAGTAAATGTATAGAAGATGCATTGAAAATTCAAGAAAAAAAAACCTTCTCATAAAAAGTTATCAACAATAGGAACAAATTAATGAATCAAGATATAGAATTGATAGAAACTACATCAGTGTACAGCTTAATGAATAAATACAATTACTACATAAATAATTTTTAAAAAATAGAACAACAAAGTTGAAAAAAAAAATGATATTTTCTTTCATTTTCTTTTCTAATTTCCATTCTTGGGTGAAGTATTTTAACAATACAATTAATTTCGATCAGTTATTTCCTTACTCTCATCCTAAATCCCAATAACTTTTAATCACAAAGTTGAATGCATGAATAAAAAAATTAGATCAAATAAAAAGATATCGTATTGAAAAGATCATCTTTTATCGTCTGCTGTTGGTCACAGACCTTCCCAAAGATTTTTAAGACCTCTCTATCATGGGTATCGCGGAGCCAATACTTTCTGAATTTGTTTAGTTCGTATTCTGGCGGCTTCGGTTATGCATGTGATCTCTGGGGATTCATGTCGTGAGTCGTGATGTCCATCGATTGTCTGCCATTCTTGTAACATGACTAGCCCATTACCATTAGAGTTTCCTAATGGATTTTATGATGTCTCAGACTCCTGTTGAAATGACGACTACGTCTCGTATAAACATCAATAAGTGTTGAAGACCGGTTATAATGGGTTAAGTCCAAGTTGTAAAATCAGATCCGATTAAACTATAAAGTCTCCGTGGCCATATGGTAAAAGCAGCGAAGAGTAAACTGGGATACTTCTGGCTAGAGGCTCTGGAGTCGATTCTCACCGTGGGCTTACTCTTTATTTCAGATTAAGCTATTTAATTGTTACTGTAGAATTACGATCCTGATTTAATGTTGCGATAAAAGGCACCTTGAGTTCAGGATAGAGTAAAAAGAAAATAGTCAACACTAATAAGAAACTAAATCCTTCCGGGAAGAGGAAAAATAACTTTCAAATCGTAAGAGTGAGATACAAGCACGAATATGTACATAATTTCAATCGTCATATATCTTATCTATCTATGTGTTGAGAGACATTTGTATCAAGGAGTAAAGTCATATCTAGAGTTCTCCCGGACGGGGGTTGTATTAATGATTATGTATGATATAGTCGGACTATTTTCCTCGTCTAAATGCTCATTTGTTAACAACGTTTCGGTCGCATAACCTCCATGTTTCATTGGGTGTCGTTGGCTCTAGAATGTTGAATCACTACCCACAGCGCATCATCTATTGAACTCAACATGTCACCCTTGTTTATTTCTGAAAATCTCCCACGAAACAGAATTTTCTTTTTTGGGGGGGGGGTGGAGGTTCAATTTGCAGTGTAAGTTTATGCTATCCGGCATTGTTTGTCATTGTTTTTGTTTTTCCTTTTTTTTTTTTTTTTTTAAATTCAGGCCTTACGCAAAGGGTATAACTTATTCATTGCTCAACTTTTTTTCTTACCTTTCTCTAATTGATCGTCCCCAACACGACGTCGGTCATGTGACGGTTCCTATTGAGGGATTAACCAGACTTGGTCTTATCTTATTGTTGCTTCATTGAAACATTCTAAATCAAATAACCCCCAATGAAGATGAAGTATTGTAAATTATTATTAAGAATTTTCAGCTAATCTTTACTTTCATCGCGATAGTTGTCTTTTCTTTCATTGCAACTAAACTCATGCCGGTTTCCGTTCGTCAATATGCGAGTAAATTAGCTGCGAGGATCAGAATAAAGAATAAGTTCCGGGTGAGAATCGAACTTACGACCCTCTTTATTAACTCTCTGCCGAGAAGAAAAACTGGACTGAGTTAAGTTGCAATGAAAAAAGCAACAACACTTAAAATGAAGGTAAATAGGAGAAGAAAATTGGTTATAGCGATATACGTATACTTCATCTAATAAATTAATTCTGAATCATTTGAAATCTGAAATGAATTATCTCATAATTGATTTTTGATGAGATTAGCAAAAAAATGTTTAGAAAATCTTTATACATTTCTGAGATTCACTAAAAGGGTAATATTTTCTTACACAGATGTAAAATAATGTTTTCTGTACTATATATCTAGTTACCGTAATTTACATCCGTAAAAGCAAGAAAAACAAAAAATAACTTGCTACCGAAAAGCTACAATGATTTTTGAGCTAATATAGACAACCAGACTTGGTAAACAATCTCCAATAAAGCAAAACACGTTTTATCGAATGGTGAAAACCGCATGCTTTTACTTTTGATAGTTTCCAAAATGTGAAGTCCTGTGACTAATAAGTTTGATAAGAGCGACTTAGCTTTCTGCTTAGTCACAACTAGACTATTCTCCACCTTATTTTTACAACTTTCAAGGTCGACATACTCGGTTTATATTTCACTCCTGGTCAATGATTAAACAGAGATAGGGATGAAAAATTTTTTTTGATATATTTTAAATGAAATATATATAGCAATTAATTCACTTTCTAGATCTTGGTAGGTCACGAGCATTAGGGAAACCCCTGACCTACTCTTTTAGTGCAATTGGGAGGTGCAGCCTGAGGATACTGATCCTCAGGAACCAGACATAAATGTGTGCCTGGAGAAGACTGGGGAGCCCACAGATCAAAACGTAAGTGAAAACAGTTGCCTGAATAATTCATCAAATAACATCGCTTCATTCACAGGTTTGTTGATATCCGGGTCGTTTCAACAAGTGCACAATTCTCAAGCCCGTTCCACCCCGACCAGAATTCCTCAACGTTTGGTATTCCGTTCGACAAGGGTGGATTTCGAAATATTGAGGGTGGGACGTGTGCTCATAACAGAATCAAAGAGTTTTATTTTCAACTCCTCAAGGTGGACAAGTGCGTGATTATTGAGGGTGGAAACAAACAATATTTAATTAGAATGATTCGACATTTTCTTTTTTCTTCTTTCACTGACCCGTTCGACACAAGTTGATTATTTGAGAAATTACTGATTACTGATTGTGGTAAGACTGTAATTTACAAGGCGGAGAGAGAGAGAGAGAAAGAGAGGGAGAGAGAGAGAGCAAAAGAAATTGGGAGGGAGGGAGAGAGAGAGCAAAAGAAATTGAGAGGGAGGGAGAGAGAGGGAAATTATGATGAAATTCCATGAGAGAGGTTAAATTGTCACTGTTATGTGTCTGGGTGTGCTACTTTCTTTTCACTCTCTCATTCACCAACTCTCTCTCTCTCTCTCTCTCTCTCTCTCTATCTCTCTCTCTCTCTCTCTCTCTCTCTCTCTCTTACACACTCGGCGTCCGGTCTCTGTCTGTGAATGTGTAAATATATGCGTGTGTGTATAGACTTTTGCTAGGGTAGGTGCTTCAGAAAGTGTCCAAAATTTAAAATCTAGTTCTTCCTCTCTCTTTTTTTCCCTCTCTCTCTTTACACACACACACACACACACACACATATATACATATATGTATATATATATATGTATTCACATTGTATGTATCTCTCTGTCTATTTACCTATGTATTTATATATATTAACATATGGTGCTTCAGTAATGACTAAAATAAGAGTAATTTCTCCTAAAATTTTACCTACGTTCTAATTATCTCTTCTTAGTCAACTTGTCGTGGATACTGTCTCATGGTCATGACATTGTAATTATACCTATATAGACAGACACATTGATTTACGGCCACAATAAATATTCACATGAATATACACATATTCCACGTGTGTCTTTGGATATATATATATATATATATATATATATATATATTATACAACAAAATTTAAATAAATGACAAATTTGGAAAATCTTTATACCTGTAAGCGTTTCGATGATTAGTTTATTTTCCTCTGCTGGTTACATTTTAATTTGAAATAATTTTTCACGAGATCATGATGGGAAGAGTGTTGTATGAGCAGATTACAACATGAAACATCACTGAAAATTTGTAATTAAATTCTTTCCTACAGAGGAAAATGGTAATTTTATCGCAACGGAATCAATAAATTGGAAAAAAAAAATTGTAAATCTGTGATCTGTTTGGAAATAATAACAAAAATATCAGCATTAAAAATGGTTCGTTGAAAACTTGTTCTGCACAGCCACATACACACACACAGACACACCCATATATATATATATATATATATATATATATATATATATATATATGTGTGTGTGTGTGTGTGTGTGTTTATATATATATATATGTATGTGTGTGTGTGTGTGTGTGTGTGTGTGTGTGTGTGTGTGTGTGTGCGTGTGTGTGTGTATGTATGCATATATGTATGTATAGTAGTTTGATTACCCGATGTTGCCCGGGACAAAAAGGTTTGATTAGAACAACACGGGAAAGCAAACCTGATTTTATAGAAATTTCATGAAATCAAATGGGATAGCACTCACGCACATTGTCTCAATCAGGTCCACGCTCACCCCTAACAGATTGAGGTGGGGATGAGGTGCGCTCGTACGCCCATCGACCTGTCTGGCCTGCATACACCTCTGAGCACACCTGCATAGCCTCTAGTAGAAATTTCATCTTTTTTTAAACTTACGATTCAGATGGTCATTTTAAGCTTTTGTAGTTTGCACGTCAGAGCAGAAAATCGAATTTAAAGTGTCCGTAAAAATTTTGTGGGGCTAGAGGCAGATTCCTCAAAAGAAATACTGCCAAACTGCTACATCTGCGAATTTCCTATGCCGAACGAGAAGTAAGGGTCCAGTTCAGCAATATGGAAACATAGTAAACAGAATCATCCCACTTCAAAAACCTTTGAAACAGTTTCTTCACAGCTGACAAATTTCAGGAAGGTTTGAATAGATAAAAGCGCATCCTATGTTAATCCTTGATTCCAGTTACCTTATGGATACATTCTGGACCCTAGGGAGTGTATCAGATATACACATGCAAGCAAATATTTACCGCTATTATCAGCTGGGGTACCCGATGTTTTCCAGGAGAAATCTTCAAATATAACAACACATGGAAACAAATTATATCTTATGGATATTTTATGAAATGAATTAGCATGTGGAGTCTGCATGAGTGGATTCCCCTGCGTCGGGCTTCCAGAGAGGTAACTCGTGTGAATAAGCCCTTTCTAGATTTGGAAATGTCAAATTAAAGAAAAAAATACTTCTCTCACTGAGATATGGAAATGCAAAAATTAGAGGTCACCAGAAGTCAGTGGTATCCATTGTATGCTCATCCTAGGGTCAAGGCACCACTGTACACAAATTTGTAGCCCGTAGGGTGAAGCCGTTTCGGAGTCCATAAAAGTTAGAAACAGACAAACATTCGTCCTCTCCGAAGTACTAGGTAGCTTTTTAAACGTTTAATGACTCGCTTGAAAAGATGTGAAGGTATAAAAAGAATACTGCTGATTGTAGAGAATCTAAAGATAATATAAAAAATATCGAATATATATATATACGAACAGCGAGTCACGCCTGTTGTTATACTTACCGATCTCCTATCATTAATTGCGTTTTTTTTTATAACCCGCATAAGAAAGCTCTGTTAAAAAAATGATATGTAGTATGAAATAACATCCATATGTAATACTTCAAGATGATACTCGATATAAAATAACAAACTAAATGTAATTGGAAATAAGTTATGTACTAAAATCATAGCTAAAAGGGAGGTGGGGTTTGTTCAACACTGCTTGGACGCTATGTTGATATAACTGTTTTGTTTTTAAATCCCGAAAACTGTTACATGGTGAACAACTGATGAACCCAACAAAAGAAAATTTACACATAGTATCATGAAACAGAAGAAAAAAACACTGAAGATGGTTGCATCGGTTGCATTGATAGTTATTGGGGGAAAAAAGTGACTGAAATAACACAAAATTTTTGAAAAGTGCTTTTTAGATGTTTAGTGTTTAAAGCTGTATTGCTTTCTTGACGATATATATATATATATATATATATATATATATATATATATATATATATATATTAATTAACTTGTTGAATTCTTATAGTGGAATTGATATGATTAATATAATTGGTTGAAAGCTATTAGTCATGTACATAAACATATCTAGCTATTTATTTCAATCTGCTCATATCTATTTATCCTTTTGACTATTTCAGCGTGTTCATCTCTAAGTATCTCCCGCTCTGTCTGTCTGTCTGTCTGTCTTTCTTTCTATATATGTATATTTCAGTCTGTTCATATCTATCTATATACCCGACTATTTCAGTCTGTTCATCTTCCTCTATATATCTATATACATTTGTTTACTCATACGTATTTATGTTCTTTCTCTCTCTAACTCTCGATATATATATGTATATATATATATATATATATATATATATATATATATATATATATATATATTAAAAAATACAGCAAACAAACCAAGAAGACAAGAGAACTGAATCTATTAACCCTGTTAATCACATATGATGAGTAGTAGCTGCCGAGAATATTAATTTTTCAAGTAAAATTAGTTGACTACGAAAATAGTGGCTCTTGTGTTATTGACTGACCATGCAAAGACGTTATGGAGGAGTGCTATCCTCAAGTGCTGACGTCTACTCAGTCAAAGTCAGTCAAAGTGGAATACCAAACCATCCTGTCAAGATTACTGACAAAGGAAGTGAGCAAATGCAGAATGGAATTCAGGCCTTTCCTAAGGGCATGAGTACGATGTGATATAAATAGCATCAACTAGAATATGGACATTGCGTGTTTTCCAGTCTGTTCATACCTATCGAGAATGATATTTCCCGGGGTCCCGGTAAATCATCCCCTATAATAAAACATAACGTGGAGAGATCACAAGACAGCACAGTATATAAAAAAAAAACAAAAAACAAACAGGGCCAGAGATATAGTAAACTCAAATGGCAATGGGCTAGTCATGTAAATAGAACATCAGTCAACCGCTTGACATCAAGGTTCAACCTGGGTACAAAAGATCATGTACGAAAATGTGGCTGGCAAAAATGAATGTTGTATTCAACTAACCAAGCTCAGAAAGTCCAACGACGGATGCAGGAATGCTGCTGCTGCTGCTGCTGATGATGATGATGATGCTGCTGATATTTAAGGGACGCACAGCATTTTTCCGATGTACAAGACTCAGTGTTACAGAAGTTATCTCTTTCATATTGCCGATTTCCAGACACCTTCTGCTCGAGAACGGGGTCGGATCAAGGTTCATCCATTTAACTAGATTGATTGAGGTCACATGATTATAAGTAAAAGATACACCACTGACCAACTAATCCTATAAAAGTAATATCTTTAAAGTGTGAGGGCTGTTGGACTTTCACCTAACATTTATCAAGTATGAAGTAAATAGTGAATTGCAATTCATTATTATGGATGACACAATTAGTCAATACTCATAAAACAGATACAAGCGTATAGTCTATAAGAGACATTAACATTCCAACTTTTTTTTTTCGAAAAATTTGACTTCTTCTATTTATTTTTGACGGTCAATTCATTTCTACGGCCTGCTTTGGGTGAAAATTATTACATCCGTAAAAAAGAGTGTCTTTTCTATTACTTTGAATCACCGAAGTGTTTTTCATTTTACATTCGAAGTTCCCAATGGATTCTGATAACATTTCGTGAAAAGGGTAGACAATAACCCGCAGGAAAATTGATTGAATTTTGGAGTGGGTCCAACCCCAATTGCGACTCTTATGTCGTAGCACACAATAACACCACAATTCATGTCTGTCCACACGATATTTCCAAAAGTTCTCTATGTGTAGAATCCTGGGTTATGGGCAGTGGAAGTAGTGGTTAAATTTAAGGATAGATCCATGCATAATTATCCCCCCTGACAATGTCTTTGGTAGTGGTGTGCACTCTCTGAGTGCTTCCTAGTTTATCGGTAGTACACGGAGGTTTATGTCAGAATATACTCCGATGATGAAAGACCATGAAATAAATAAATAGAATGGCATTGTATGACTATTGTTTCCTTTTATCATTCATCTCAGCCCAAAAAACGCGGAAACACTTATTAACCGACCCACTCCAGAAAGGTTTGTCGATCCCTACTCTACGCTACTACTGACACCAACAATTTGCTTGGAAGCCATTACGAGGGGTAGATGTTACCAAGTTATGCCATGAATGTTCCAAAATCAACAGGGCAGCAACCACCACCACAGTATGAAAAATCAAGAGATAGCACAAAAAACAACAACAACAACAAAGAAACCAGCTGCAGCCACTCTGAGAACTAGTGTGAGAAGTGCCATAAAGAATTAGCATCTGTCCGAATTTTTGTCCATGCCATATCAACAGTTGTCAGAAAGTCTGGTGTGAGCCTGTATTCATATAGAATCTATGACATACTGAATTGGCCCAACGGTTAAGACCACAGGAAAAAGAAACGAATGAAGATTCTTACTGATGTAGTTTGTCTTCACTTAATATATGCCTTTGGGATAGGCATGAATCTCATTCTTTAAATACTTCATATCAGGGATTACTCACGTAATTAATGTTGGTACCATGTAACTCAGAAAAAACATATTGTACGTTACAGTTGTGGAGATGGACACTGCCAAGAGAAAAAACATTACCAAGAGAAGTGCTCATAGCATGGGACCCCGACGATCTACTAGGTAAAGAAATAATTTTACTGTAATATTGACAAAAAACTAGAATGTTGGAGCCATTTTTTAGAAATCAAGTGAAAACCGTTAGGGGCTCCACAGCAGTGATCCCTTTAAAGATAATTTTTTAGACTTGACATATCTTGTCATGTCGTGAGATATCTTTTATTGCAATCATAGCGATCAAAAACCTAAATATTGTGCATAGACCTGAACCTTGTATCAGAATCCAAATAAGTATAATATCAGAAAAGATATGGTTTATTAAGATAAAAAAATATCTATTTTTGAAGTTTGTTGATCAAAGACTAATATATATGTATATATATATATATATATATATATATGTATGTGTGTGTGTGTGTGTGTAAGTGTGTGTGTGTGTGTGTGTGTGTTAGAAATAGGGGTGCAACAAAATATTTCGTTGAGTTTCCTTGAATTTCAAAAAAATCGGAAACCACTGATCAAAATGATCTTCGACGAAAAAAATTTATCAATAAAAAATATTATACATTTGATTCGAGCTCATAATAGAATCAGAATCAAAACCCAGAAAGAAATGACTGTTTATTGTGTATGTTTTTCGTTTCCACACGAGGTAGGAATGTGACACGAGGTTGGTTCAACGTAAGGGTCCATTTGGGTACGTGTGAACAAAAGACAAAAGTAGCTCAGTTCCAACAACCAGTGACCCTCCCAGTCAAGTGCAATGGGGAGGTTCAGCTACAAGTCAGGAATCTCCGGAACTGGAAATTACACACATTTTTGTGGTGACAGGACAAATCCTGAACCAAAGAAGTATGGAATGTGTGGGCATACCATACTCATGATACGTCGGTGCCTGTGTGGGGGTTAGGAACGGGTGGTCGGATGGGTAGGTCGGGTGGACAAGTTAGTAAGTCTGAATGTTTGATTGTGGGATCCATATGAAAATTGACCACAGAGGTCAAGTGCAGTTGACCTTAAAACGTACCGAGATTGTCCGCCCACAAGGTGACAAGAGTGGAGGGGCAACCAGCCTTCAACACTAGGTAATCAAATGACCATGGCTGGATATCGAACGCTAGCAAAGATAATGACTGCTCCCTTCGCAATAATAGCTGTAATAGTATAGTAGTAACAAGAGGGCCGATATATATATATATATATATATATATATATATATATATATATATATACATATATATATATATCGTCTTTTTACTATATATAGTAAGAATATACTATATGCAATTCTTGCAATCACTGCTACAAATATGTAAACGTTACACACACCAAATGAAGTACGGACTTTTAGAGCTAGCCTTTGTGAGCAGCATCCAAACGGCAAGTTTCTATCGCTTTCTTACGAGTATTAATCAGAAAGAAAAACAGTGAAAACGAGGCGTTTAAGTATGTTATTTTTCATGGTCAAATTACGCAAACTTTCAAATAGCACCCCATTTATATTCATACGTGTGTGTGTGTGTGTGTGTGTGTGTGTGTGTGTGTGTATGCGTGTGCATGTGTGTCTTTCTGTTAATACGAATAAAATATCATAACTATTATTACAGATAGCTATTATCATCTCTGCTAACATTCGATACACACATACGCAAGCGCATATATATATATATATATATATACATATATATATATACATATATACATATATACATATAAATATACATATATATATATACATATATATATACATATATATCCATATATACATATATAAATATATATATATACATAGATATATACACATATATATATACATATATATACATATATATAAATACATATGTATATATACATGTATGTTCATATATATATATACGTATATATATATATACATACATGCATATATGTATATATATACATACATATATATATATATATATATATACACATACATATATATATATATACACATACATACATATACATATATATATATATGTATGTATGTATGTATGTATATATATATATATATATACGGAAAATTGGATTCGTTGAATTGAGCTCGAATCCCAACTTTTCATTAAACATTAATCTGAATGTGAGGCATGAATCATCTTTTCCCTTCATTCATTCATCCCAACAAAATGTAAATCTAGGGGAGTCGACTCTTCCATGCTTGTCACATTGAGTGATGTATAAAATCAACATTTTCCTCAACCGATTGATTGTTAATCGACTCTATATCAAACGGAACCAAACTGACAAATGTTATACCTCACGAGTTTATCTATTATCTATGAAATAGAAAGAAAAAATTGCAATAATCATCTTGATTTGGAAGAGATATAGGAGTGGAGTTCGATCTTGAAGCAGTCAGGCTTATCTATCTATCAATCTATCTATCTTTTTGTTTATCCAACTACTTATTTATACCTATCTATCAATTGGTCGATTGATAAGTCAGAGACCTAGGGTACTTTTGAAAGGTTCCAACTAAATTCACGTATGATTCAACTTTTTGAATAATCATACAGAAAATTTCAGGTCGTTGACATTTATTTTTTTGAGCTCCATGCAATTGAAACTTGAGAGTTAGGAATTGTTGAAAAAAACGTCGCTCATCGATCAGTCATCAGCTACTGAGGGCTCTCGTCAACTATTTTTTTGGACATCATCCAAGAGTGGCTAGTGCTGGGTCCGAAAAAGTAGCCATCAAGAAATATGCCCATCTTGAACGTGTCAAAGAAGGAAAAGTGCCCATCTAATCATAATTTGTCCATCAAATAGTTTCCGGGATTTTTAAAAACTTTTTCAAGAAAGAAACTTTTGGTACAACTTAACAAAAGTGAATTTTCTTAAAAACATCAACTTTTCCAAATTTTTTTTTATGAAAAAATACGAATTTAAAGAAAAAATCCTGTGTGAAACTGCACGTCATTATTAATTTTCCTTTTGTTTGGGGAGAGAAACTGCCCCAATTTTCGGATTAAAACAACAAATTGATATGAAATGATAAAAATAGGAGAATTCAAAAAAGAAGCGAATAGATATATCATATTATTATGTTTTTTTTTTCCTTTGAATATGTTGTTGAATTGTTTTGACCCGCTCACCTTTTACCACTTCCCACAACACACTGTTTTAAATACTGTTGCTGGGTTTAGGTCATTCATATGTCCTGAAATTTATATCTATATGTATATCTATCAGCCTTATTCGTCCACAGATGAAAGTTTAAAATTGGACTCACAATCCCCTCAATGAGTAAGGAAGACGTTTTTCCCCCTGAATAGCTTTTTAGTGGGGGTTTAATTTGCTGGGTTAGTTTATCCGAAATTGATCTCTTAGTTTATGTCTAACACTGTTCAATTTACGAAGTAAATTGAAGCATATATAGGAAATGGTGATTCATAATTTCCCTGAGAATGCTAGTTTCTTTTATTCCACATTAAAAATTTCCTATTGGGACCACCTTCGCTTAGACATGCCATTTAAAAAATAAAACGTCATGAAATTTTCACGGAAACTATATGATGGGCAAATTATGTTTTGATGGGCACTTTTCCTCTTTTCGAGAATTCGAGAGGGGCAGATTTCCTGTCGGGCATATTTCCTGATCGGTACATTTCCGGGATCCGGGTAGCATACACATTCGTCTGGTTACTGTTGTATCACACATGCACTCACACATACACACATCTTGCAAATTTATGCTCAAGGGTGATATGACCCAAGTATAAATATAGGATGACCTCTAAAGGTCAATTTTGGCATTTTAAAATCTGACAACGTTTTAGGGAGCATTTTCAAATCTAAGGGGCTCATGGTGTTGTATTTGAAGTTTTATCTGTATGTGTGCGGGGCCAACGGAGAGGGGTAGTTCCGACAGGGGTGGATGAATTTTGGCGCAAACATGCTTTTAATTAATTTTTAGACATATGTAGGAGATATTATTTGCTTTTCTCTATTGTTATGTATGGAGTCGTGTGCGTGTGGGGGGGGGTCCTACGAAAGATGGAGAGTACTGGTGAAGTTTTTTCACCGGGCAACAGCAGGTGCCCCAGTGAGGAGAATTCATAGTAGAATGCCTGTTTGAAATCCCTCGAAACAGGTCCCAGGTCAAAAAGTTGATGATCCCCACGATAACATTGAGATCCACATTTAAATAATAATGATAAAATCAAATTCTGAATAAAGCAATGGAAAACTTTGGACACAGTGCATCAGAAATAATCAGGAAATAAATGTCTTGCATAATATACCATTGTAGGATGATTCGGGACTGTATAAACTTACTAAAAGAAAAAATCTCTTCCAGCCTGCCATGTAAATATAACTGTTTTGTTTTATAAATCCCCGAAACGGTTACACGGCACTGATGATCCCAGCAGGAGACAATTTGTACATCGTATCATAATAACAAAGTATAGGGGAAATAGGGGAAAAACACTGAAGAAAATTACATAAAATGCATCGACGGATATTGGGAAATGAGTGATTGAAGTGGCACAAAAGATTCGTTTAAAAAAGTTTTTTTTAATGTTTTTTGTTTAGATCTGAGAACTCTCTATAATATATATATATATATATATATATATATATATATATATATAACGCGAATAAAAGAATGAAATGTAGACACGAGGCAAAATCACACGAGAATCTTTTGAACAAAATTTGGTGAATATATAGATAAATTCTACTTGTAAATATAAATAACAAAGAACAACAAATGTTTATATATATATATATATATATATACATATATATATATATATATATATATAAGTGTGTGTGTGTGTGTGTATGTCTATTTATATATATGATTGGAAAAGAATTAATAATAATAATAATAATAATGATAATAATAATAATAATAATAATAAATGAATGTTTTATGAACGAGATAAATGGGAAGAAAAATACGTTTGATTTATATATCTATATATCTATATATATATATATATATATATATATATGTTTATATATACATACGCACACATATACATATGTACATATATATATATATATATGTATATATATATATATATATATATATATATATATATATATATATATATATATATATATATATATAGTACTGATCAGGTTAGCAATATAGCCTCATATAAAGCAATGTCTGGTGTGGGATGGATTCATTTCATAGACTGCTCGATACATCCAACTTTATACTTCAAGAGTCAAGTTGTTTTAGAGTAGCGCTCGAAATATAAAATAGAATGTGGAATCGCTACACAAACAAGTTTATGTTTCTGCCCTCTTTGGGCCTCATCAGGCGAATAATTGTACGTGTTTTCACTCCACATATAGTGACACTCACAATACTCTCACTGAATTCCCCAAACTAGAATCTAAAAACACATACTATTGTTCACCTGATGAGGCCTAGAGAGGGCAGAAACATGAACTTTTTGTGTAGTGAATCCACTTCCTATATATATATATATACACATGATATTTCCAAGGACTTGAAAATATTTTTGTATTAACAGCTCTATTTACTATTTTAGATATTGAACACTGTGATTAAACATCTACAACGGATAAGATCATTTTTTTTCTATTTATTTGTTGCAAATTGAGACAATACATCATATATATATATATGTATATATATATATATATATATATGTATATATATATATATATATATATATATATATATATATATATATATATATATATATATATGGTAAATTTATTTTCTAAGGGAACCTTTTTGTCACTGAAAGACACACACACACGCACAAGTGAAGTTGGAAAACATCCCCAAATATCCCAAAACAATTCATTTATGGAATAACTAATTAATGAACCAAGTCTCAATACACCCTTACTCCTGAAACTGTCTCCTTTACTTCCGTTCACACACACACACATGTGTATATATATATATATATATATATATATATATATATATATGTATATATATATATATATATATATATATATATATATATATATATATATATATATATATATATATATATATATATAAACAATATTGGCTATAGAAACATTGTGTACCTGAATTTTCAAGAAAATTGAATAAACTTTGTTGATATTCTACTCTTATCCATTCTGTGATAATTATCTATAATATCATTGCTCTGATGCCTAAGAATATTATTGTTGTTTCTTCATTTGTTGCTGCGTGAGTACGTTACGCTCTGATTGCACCAAGAAGAAGCTTATCTACTAAAAAGCAGGCATGAACAGGGGCGGGTCCAGTTTTTCTAACAGGTGGGGCCCAAATAGAAAAAAAAAATTTTCTAAATAAACACGAGAAAAAACAATTTTCAAACATCAAAAACAAGTAAATAATACACAACTTGGTAGTTTCAATTACATTTGAGTCATAGAAAGAACACAAAGGTCAAGTGAAAAAATTATTGAACTTACCCAATGAATCAAAAATAAAAATTAAAAAAAAATTATACTGAATAAATTTTACAAGTATTAAAGGAGAAGCAAAATTGTTTTTTTTTTGTTTTCAAGGTTTATTAATTATTACTTGGGACTATTTCGTATTTTATTCATAAAGATTTCTTCATTTACATATTTAAATAAAGGTTGATAGCGTTTTACCCGAGCAGTTCCAAAACTTGTTTTTTTTTTTTTCTCAATAGCATGAAATTGGAATATGCATTTTGTAAAATGATGAATTGCTGGAAGTGATGGACACTTTACTTTAGAACTTATGCAGTCCCTGAAAACTATACATATATTGCGCACAGGACCAAAGCCATTTACATAGCTTAAATCTGTTCATTAGAGAGCTAAGAAAAAAGGAGAATGGAGGTTTCAAGCTAAAATAAAATGGACCCCTTTGACTTTTCCTGGATTTGTTCACCAACCGGTAAGGAATAATTATCTTTTTCAAACCAAGAACCACTTTAGACGTGAGAAAGAGGCATGGGTAAGACATAGAATTTATGGATTTCAAAAAAAGCGAAAAATACAGAGTAATCATGAATTCATCTGAAAAAAACAAAAATTATTATTTTATTTTTCATCTAGTATAAGTCAAATGTCATCTTTCTTATACCTGACATTCATGATGATATGGTTCACTTTCCTTGAATATTAAAAAGAAAAAAAACTCAATAAGCCAAAGTAATCTTAGAGACAAAAATGAATCACTTTGGTCTTCGTTTAATATTTGTCTTATTCTTTATAATTGGAAACCGTCAAACAAAACTGACACCGAAACTATCAACATAGGTTTCTTCAGTTTTCAAGTAGATCTGACTGACTGGCTTGGTATGTATGAAATGTACAGGCTGGGACCAGAGGACTGACAATTTCAACATTTGCTCTGTATTATGTTTACAAAAAAAAAGTTTTTTTTCGTATTCCCCCCTAACTAAGTTTTTAACGGGGGTGGGGTTCAATGTGCAAAGTGAATTTTTTTTGCTGAATTGATCCCTCAGTTTGCATCCGGCATATTTCAGACTTTTCTTTCTGAAAATCCAGACTTTTTCAAACAGAAGGTGAGAGAAGTGACTCGTTCACTGATCATCACTTTTCCAATTTTTTTTTATTGATCACCCTCAACACGGCATGCTGCCAAAAGACATTGGTCATCTGACGATTTCTATTGAGTGACTAGCCAAACCTGTCTTTTAATTTTTTTTTTCAAATTTATTGGCTCTGTGTCGAATTTCTTTGATTGATTTTTTTCTCTTTGCACTCTTCAAGAGGAAAAATTCCAGACATTATATTATTTTCTTGTTTTTCATGTTTGAAATTAGTTTTTCCTCAGACATGCTTTTGTAAAAATAATGTCTTTTTCATTTTCTCTCTATCCACCTACTTAATCGGTCCCGCCTCCTGCTTAAAATCCTGGATCCGCCCCTACAGCGTATCATCTATGTACTTTAATAGCTTTTAGAAGAGAACCTGCACGTAGTACACAAATTGTTATTAAGTTAGTGAGACTCACACTCCTTTCTTTCTCCCATTCTCTCTCTTTCTCTTTCTTTCTTTTTTTCTTTCTTTCCTTCGTTCTTCTCCCTCTCTTTCTTTTTTTCCTCTCTTATTCTTTGTCTCTCGGTCCCTTCACCACCTACTGTATTGTTCACTCTCTCCGTATCTCTCTCTCTCTGTCTGTATGTCTGTCTCTCTCTCTAGCATTGTTATCTGGAGAAGATTCATAGATTGTTATTGAGGTAGTGGGAATTCTTTCTTTCTTTCTCTATCTCCCATTCCTCGTCTTATGTCCCCTTTGATCTTTCACCACCATCTTTCTCTCTCTTTCCCCTTCTCTCTCTCTCTCTCTCTCTCTCTCTCTCTCTCTCTCTCTCTCTCTCTCTCTCTCTCTCTCTCTCATTGAGAAACCAGAAAGAATTCCTCTTTTTAAAAGCTGACATTTATATATGAGAAGCCAAATTCCTTTTGTTTGACTGAATATTGTACTTGCAATTTTCGGCCTTTTTTTCCACTGAGGAGTCAATCACAAAATCATTACCGACAAAAAAAGAGAGAAAAATTTACTGAACAAACTCATTTTCGTCTCCTTTGCTCTCTGACTTTCGGAGTTTTTTTTGTGCTTTCTTATATTTTCTTGCATATCTTATTCTCCCTTTCTCTCTCTCCCCTCCACACACACAAACACAAACACACACACACACACACACACACACAAACACACACACACACACACATATATATGTATATATATATCTTTAAACACTGAAATCATTTCTTAACAAAACTTGCTTTTTTGGTCAATTATTTCCCAATATATGTTAATGTAACTTTTTTTCTGTGACGCCCTCTCTCTCTTTTTCTTTCTCCTTAGATGTATAAATATATATGTGTGTGTGTGTGTATGTGTGTGTTTGTGTGTGTGTGTGTGTATTCTAAAAAGCTTCACAGCTTCAAACTCTAAATATTTGAGAAACGTTTTCAAAAAAATTATGAAAGTCAATTATTTCCCAACACCTGTTATAGTGCTTCGTATTTTCCCGCTTATATATATATATATATATATATATATATATATATATATATATATATATATATATATATATATATATATATATATATATATATATATATATCAATCTGTTTCTCTCCATCTCAGTCTATTAATATTCAATTCATCTATCGATCATTTTCGGAACGTTTCATCCTTTTGCATCTCTCTCTCTCTCTCTCTCTCTCTCTCTCTCTCTCTCTCTCTCTCTCTCTATATATATATATATATATATATATATATATATATATATATATATAATCACTGTAGCCCCATAAATGGCCTGCCCGACAAACTGGCCAATAGATTTTTATCACTTTCTTCCTTTATGTGTGTGTGTGTGTGTGTGTGAGAGAGAGAGAGAGAGAGAGAGAGAGAGAGAGAGAGAGAGAGAGAGAGAGAGAGAGAGAGAGAGAGAGAGAGTTTGTGTGCCCGGTCCCTCATTTTGGGGAGTAGAAGCTTTAAAATTTCCATTTGTGAACCACTAAACGCTGTCTAAAAAATGTTATTTTGTTTTTTTTTTTCAAAAAAGTGCTTTCAGTGGGGACCAACAATAACAAAATTATGTGCAGGTATTTTTAGATAACATAAGTCCATTATTTTAGATAACTTAAGATAATTAGCTCTGGAGATGGTTATTATTTTATGTGAAGTACGAATATCTATGTCTATCTGTAGTCAGTTTATATCTATTTATATATATTAGTCTGCTCATATCTATTTATCGATCTTTGTTAATATCTATCTGTCTATCTATCCATCTACCTGTTCATATATCCCTTTTTGTTCATATCTATCAATCTAACTTTCTTCAAATCTATCTTAGTCTGTTCATATCTATTTATCAGTCTCTCTGTACATCTTAGTCCGTTCATATTTATCTATCGATCTATCTATCTTTTTCGGCACGTTCCATTGTTTTCTTCTTTCTTTTCTTCTCCCTCTCTTCCGCCTATTTCCCTCCCACTATAAGTTTTTCGTTTTTTCCTTTTCTTTTTCAACCTTCTTTTCCCACATTTCCCTCTCTCCCCTTTTTCCCTCCTGCACTCATTCTTTGTATCTTTTATCATCATTCTTTTTGTCTCCTCAATTTCTTTTTTCTTTCTTTTTTTTTTCTAGCGCAATCCAATGCCTCTTTTTATCCGTTTTTCTTTCTTTCTTTTTTATTTCTCTCGTTCTCCTGGTAGTGTCCCTCTCTTTTCTGCTTGTCTTCCTCCCTTCCTTCCTTTCTTTCTTTCTCACGTTAAATTCCAGTACAGAGTCTCGAGTTGACTTTTTTCCGTACCGTGAAAAATACAAGAACAACCCTCACTAAAATAGTGGATGTAAAATTTACATTCCTTTACTTCGATTTAAACTTATGACCATCTCATCCCCAGGGGGGCTGTCTTATTGACTGAGCTAAATTGACAAGTCTATGATATTAACGAAAATTTATCATACAATTAAGCACAGGATTATTTTATTCTAATCAATAAATAGATTTATTCAAAAATATACATTTTTATTATTCTGTAATATATATATATATATATATATATATATATATATATATATATATATATATATATATATATATATATATATATATATATATATATATATATATATATATATATATATACATATATAATACAAAAGTTGCTGTCTTCTTTTCACTTCTTTCCACCCTTCCTCTGCTATAATTTACGTCTTTCATACTTTCATTCCTTTCATTCTGCGAACTATTCTTTCGTTTCGTTCGTTCAATTTTTCTTTCAATTATTCTCCTTTTGTTTCCTATATCCTGTCTTTCCTTTTTTTTCTGTTTCCTTTCATTTCTTTTTTCTTTCCTCTTTCTTTCATTCCACATTTGTTATTCTGTTTATTTCTTCCATTTTTCATTTCTTCACACAAACATTTTTTCTTCCATGAAATTTTCCTTTTTTTACTTGATCTCTTTTCCTTATTTCTTTCTTTCTTTTTCAGATTAATCCATTCCTTTGTTTTTTTTTTCTTTTCGTCGACTCTGCTTCCTTTTTTTCATCTTTCTTCCTTCACTCATTCTTTTTTTTCTCCAATCAGTCCTCTTTTTTCTTTCTTTTACTTTATTCGTTTTTATTCATTTCTTTCATTCCTTCAATTTTTTCCTTTCATTTCTTTCTTTTCTCTCTTTCATTTCTCCTTTTCATTCTTTCTATCTTATTTTCTTTTATTTCTTTTGCCTTTATCTAATTTTTAAATTTGTACCTCTTTTTTTCATTCCTATATTTCTTTCATTTTTTCATCTTTTCTTTTTCTTCATAACCCCATTCATTCTGTCGTTATTCATTTTTCATTTTTTTTATCTTTCATTCCACCCAATTTTTTACTTCCTTTTATTCCTTCATCCCTCTTTTTTCCTTCATTTTTCCTTTTTTTTTTCTTCCTCTTTGCTTTATTTATATCTTTCATTCCTTCTTCTTTGCATTACTTTATTTTTTTAGAAACTGTCAACCAAACCTGTCATCAAAACTGCCAACATAAGTTTTATCAGTTTGCAAGTTGGTCTGGCTGCCTGGCTATGTACGTATGTTTGTATGGATGTATGCCTGTTTG
>OY735231.1:16307026-16347026 GCA_963457665.1 Thysanoteuthis rhombus | reverse complement strand
TTTTCCAGTGAGTCGACCAAATGATAAAGTCAAGTCACGGTGGTCAACGGGATTCCAGTTGAAAAGGCGAGACGACGGTTTGAATTACCCCAGACTCGTCACCCTGTACAACCATCTAACACCGATGATTCGTAAATTTTTGTTAAAGGACCTTCTGCAATATTTCCATCTTTAACAACATTAACTTTTAACAGCCTTGTATTTGAAAATTCACTGACATGAATGAAATTGTTTTCAGATTCTCCTACACCCAGTTCTATGTCTACGTGAAGCTCTTCAGAAAATATATGCAACAAGTGAAGGATGTACTTGAGGTTAGCGGTCTCCGAAGATACATTTCATGAATCAGATCGTATCGACCTCCACATCATACATACATACAAACATACGTGCATAGATAAATAGATAGATAGATATGAGATCTTCGATTATTCAAATAGCAGGTGTGAACACGATAGAGTATGGGGTTTTGTGAGCTGTAACCTTCCAGAGATGGCCGAGTTTTGTTGTATTTAAGGTAATGCATGCAGATGTTTGTGCGAATCTGAAACATGGAACCAAACCAAACCAAAAGATTGACCATCAAACTGAAAACCATGCAACGTGCGCAGGAGGAAATCATGCTCAACATAATGTCGAGGGATCACAAGACAGTATAATATGAAAGAAAAAGGGAGTCAGAGATGTAGAATCCATCAGAAAATTCAAATGGCAATGGGCAAGCTATGTTGCAAGACCGTCAGACAGCCACTAGACATCGCGACAACGTTGGTCCCCAGAGATAATACGCGAAACCAAGGCTATCAGAAAATAAAATGTCGTGAGGAACTAGTAAGTATTGAGAACGTTATCACCACGATAGATAGATCTGGCGAATCTTTGGGAAGGTATATGCCCAACGATGGTTGTTAAAGGGCTGATGGTGAAGATTTAGGCGTCCAACGGAAAGGTATTTCAAAAACTTAACTCTGGTATCATAAACTTATATCTTCGCAAATTTCGCTGACTCTACCAGCAACAAGGGTCAATAAGATGATAGCGTCCAACACAGCTGGTTGTCCAAATAATTTTAATAACACCAGAACTTCATTCCTAATCCGGTTACTTTGTTTGACTATGATGTGGTACATGAGAGAATTAAAAGAAATAAAAACTAGTTAAAATCCACTCTAACATCTATCCTGACTGAAGATGATTACTGCAACTTTTGTATTTAATACATAACAAAAAAAGATTTTAAAAAAGTATAGTTTCCAAGTATAAAAATATTTATTTAATGATTGAAATAAGCCTTTGCATATCTACAAGATATTTTTGCTGATACGCATGACTCAGTTTAATTCAGTCGGTAAGACCCCAGCCTACAAATCGTTGAGTCACGATTTCAAGTAACGACAGGAGATTGTTAATTTCATAAATGTATTCATTCATTTGAATGCAAAACACCCTTGTGTATTTCTAACATAAATTTTTTGGAGACTTGTCAATCTAGCTCAGTTGGTAAGAGACACAACTACCAATTGGTTGGTCGGGATTTCAAATTAAGGAAGGGGAATGTTTCGTTTACTCCCCTCGAATCTGTTGAGGATTGTTGTTCTTATTTTTTTTACCGTAGAAAGGATTCTGGAGTCTGACAAAAATACTACGCTCATTCTAAAGAGTGAATACAGCATACATTTGCAGAAGAATTATAGAAATGCATCGAAAATGATTTTACTGTAGAAGACATTGCCAATGCATTTACTATAGAAGTATATTGAAAATCACAAAGAAAGGGTTTATCAGTGGTTAGGATTATGCAAACGTCACTGAATGAATAGGGGCATTATATGAATTACGTGGAAGCATTGACAATAATTTTTCTGTAAATATCAAATAAAATTCAGAAAAAAAAAACGATTGTCTGTGGTGTGGAATTAATGTATGCGTTACTAGTGGAACAGGGATATCATATTTACAATGTAAATCCGGTGCTAATGGTTTCCCGACAGAAATGTTTTGAAAATCAGGAAGGTGGGCGTAGTTGATGGTCGGAAATTTATGCAAGCATTGTTTACTGGCTTCCAAAATTCAGACCTGCGTCCAGCCTCGTGGGAATTTTTTTTACCTAACTGTACAATTAACGGGGATCTAGCGAAGCTTCGATTGGATTCTAATGTTAACGTCTGACTCTGGTAGGTCATCTTGGGTGGAGAGATAGTTTTGATCAGATGGATCTTGAAGGCCCAGTTTGGTCAGCACCATCGGTATGATGAGGTGCGGTAAACGAGCCGCAGATAAGACCAGGTGGGATTCAATTAGTCATAAGAAGATCAGAAAAATTCAAGATTTGTCTGTGTTGCAAATATGACGTATCGGTTGATCCATTGTACAGCTTTGTTCGGATGTACTATCCGAAAATGACGGAGGTAAACATTTTTTCATCAATGGTAGCAACGGGTGTCCTGTGGCCTCCGAAACTCAACAGGGACAAAGTATGGATCCCCAGGCCTAACAATTTAAACAAGTTTATGATTTGACTATTGAATATACCGAAAATCAGGAAAAGTCTGTTATTGTGTCAAACTAGACAGATTAGTTTCATGGTCAGATGCCACGCTAAGTCTTTCATGACATCTTGAACGCGTAGGCGATGCCCATCTCCTCTTGCAATGCCAAAATATATTTATCACTTGCTTACATCCAAACAGTTGTTAGTTAATTGACTGATTTCACGGTGTAGATCTTTGCAATGACATCGTTGGTTATTCATGGTATTTTTAGAGCAAGAAGTGTTACTTGGCAGGGTCAACTTCCATTGCAAGTGACAAAGGTAGCACTAATATTGGTTGCACTTTTAGGATCATTGTTTTGGAAAAGTGAGGATTCTGCTAGCAAAATTGTATTCTGCTAGATGAGGTCGTCTTCCTCGTCGTGGTCATCATCGTGATCCTCCTCCTCCTCCTCCTCCTGTTCATGATCTTGGAGATTGTCATTGTACCCTGCTAGGTTCTTCTTAGCATCTTGAGGGCAAAACCTGATACTTGGAAGAACTCATATCCTTTCTGATATAGTACTGAGTTAAATGGGATCAATTTCAAGGAAAAGTCTTTACATAACATTTACCGATTATCCTGAGTATAGACGTTTTGTCAAATTCCAGTACTGGAGTTTGTTTTCCTATCGTAAGAACAAGAACAACAAGAACAATGTGGGATGTGAACTAATATGTAAAACCCTCATTCCCTTGCTGTGATTTGAACTCGTCACCGACTAATTGTCAGACTGATCTGAATTGAAAAAGTCATAGATATTAACAGATTTTGACACAAGGGCATATTTCATTCTAATAAGTAAGTAAATACATTCATACAAAAAATGTGTATCTTGATTATTGCCTATATATATATGTTCAATATAAAGGTTGCAGAAATCATCTTCAGTCGAAATAGAAGTTAGAGTGAAGTTATACTCTACTCCGGCCATTCTTGTTTTATTTTTCAATCTTTTAAATAATTTATAGAATAACTTGATTTTGGAGTGAATTAAAACTATTCAGGTATCCAGGGCAGTGATTCCTAATCAGGTGTGTGTGGAGGGGATTCTCACCTGGGGATGGGGCTACCAATATGATATATATTTTTCTGCACCTCTCTCTCTATTAACTCGAAGGCTCGAAATAAGCTCCAAATTGAGAATGATTTGAGATATGTTCAAATTGCATATGTAATATTTGCACATTCACTTAATATAGGCCTAGTTTTTATGCATAAATAAACAACGCAATAAGTGTTATTTGATAGATTGATAATATAACTATATCATTGCTTATAAATAAATGATACTATAATATCACTACCAATATGATATATATTTTTCTGCACCTCTCTCTCTATTAACTCGAAGGCTCGAAATAAGCTCCAAATTGAGAATGATTTGAGATATGTTCTTTCACTAATAGACCGACAAATTGAAGAACTAGTACCAAAACAAAACAAAAACTACATAGATCACAGTGATATATATATATATATATATATATATATATATATATTATATATATGTATATTATATATATATTATATATATGTATATTATATATATATATGTATATTATATATATATGTATATATATGTATATATATATACATATATATATATATATATACATATATATACATATATATTATATATATATATATATATATATATATATATATATTAGTTTCAGTGGCAGAATTTTTATTTTTTGTTATAAATTCTAATTTCAAATTGTGTCCCTAATTATCTTCGCTTGCTTTCTTTGAATAACAAATAGGATAGTCTTTGGATAGTAGCAACAAGTCATATTTACCTAACCGGAGAGATGCTGGAAATTATGACACTCATACTGCACGTGTATTGTGAGACCCACTCACACACCAGAAGGACAGAAGACACACCCAACAACTGCTGTTGCATCTATTAAAATAAAAAGTGTTTTTTTTTTTTTTTTTTTTTTTCAGTGGGTCTTATTTTTTCATACTGTCTTGACTGTTAATTGAACCAATTAAAACTCACTAAGTCTGAATCATTATTTTGTTGACTTTCAAGTGACATGTTAGCATGTGCTGGAGTCAGTGTGTCTAACTAGCGCATGATGTTCTGTCATTGTTAATAGTGTTGAGGTCAATTGCAACAATATTTTTGGATTTTTTAGAAATTAGTTCTGAAAAAGTTTTGAATAGCTCATTAGCTGTATCATTTCGGGATATCTGTGCGCCTTTCAGGAAACCAAAGATTACAGTTTACATCCATTGGAGTGTGACAAAAATCGATTTTTGAAACAGTTGCAACTTTGCACAATAAATTCACGTTTAATAAAGTTTTGATGCATTTCAAATCGTTCCATTCTTCCGAGCACTACGGAGAGATCAAATTGCATATGTAATATTAGCACATTCACTTAATATAGGCCTAGGTTTTATGCATAAATAAACAACGTAATAAGTGTTATTTGATAGATTAGTAATATAACTATATCATTGCTTATAAATAAATAATACTATAATATCACTTTAAAACAATGCATATTTTTAGAATACTATGCTTATTGATACAAAAAGCAAATGTTAATTGGTGAAATTCAATGTATTTTCAAGATTAATGGGCAAATGGGATTTACAACCAATGCATTCTCCCGAAAGTCACCTATGGAACTGAAACATGGAACTTAACCAAGAAACTGACCTGCAAACTGAGAACTTTGCAACGTGCACGCGGAAGAGTCTTGCTCAACATCTCATGGAGAGACCACAAGATAGTACTGTATATTAATGGGAAAACAGGAGACCGATACATCATAGAGATCATTAGGAAACTCAACTGGCAATGGGCTGGTCATGTAACAATGACAGCAGACAACCGATGGACATCATGACTCACACTATGAATCTCCAGGAATTGATTGCAGAACCAAGGCCAGCAGAATATGAGATAACGAGACAAACTAGACAGGTTCATAAAAATTGGTTACGCGACGCCCACAATAGAGGGGTAAGGCGAATCGTGGGAAAGGCTTGTGTCCAACGACGTGCGATAAAAGACTGGTGATGATAAATGTATTTTTTTAACATGTTGAAACTGATGAGTGTGTTAACTGTCTCTGATATCTGACTTCTTCCATTCAAATAAGTATTGTGTACGATATGTCATATGCAACAATCTTTTAATGGTATGGATAATTAATAGTCAGATGTAAGTTTAATATACAAGAATTTGGTTGGTTAAGTCCAAATAGCCAGTGAGTAATTGAGTGAAATGCAAAAAGTTTTACAACCGTTCCCAGTCTCCCATACACAGCTGCAGCTAAACAATTACAAAATTAAACTAATTCTTATTATAAAGCTGTCTAATTATACGCAAAATAAAATAATTATTTGAAATTATTCTTTGTTGCAACTCACTTAAACGGAAGTGAGGAAAACTACTAATCTAATTGACAAAAGTGGGGAGTGGCCTTGAAAAGGTTGGGAACCATTGCTCTAAAGTAAGAATAAATATATCTTGAACTTCTTACGCTCGGTAGCACTAATTTCGTGAGCTGAGCTGCGACAACCAGGGTTACAATTTTAGCTATTTCCGAGATAAAGGTGGAGTTGTTATGGTCGTTAGAAAGCGAAACATTATTTTCTCAACTTGCTGGTGAGGATTTTAGGTATATGAATGTCTTTATATTGTATACATGAATGTATCTATTGTACGGCATTCTAGATACAGGGATGAAATCTGGCAAGTAACAGATGCTTTCTCCTGTGTGTATAGAGATTTTCATAGGCTGCGTAGGTTTGTAGCTAAATAAAACTGGGCAAAGGAAAAAAAAACTTCTCTGTATTCTCAGCTATTGTGTCGTGTGATACAGGAATCAATGTTTTTGTTTACACCTGGCAATGATTTTGTCCCCTTGTCTCAAACGATCAATGGAGACCCAATCATTGTTTGTAGCCATTGTGGGCTTCCGTAACGACCACGATGGACTGTTATACTGAGCCAAAGAGCTCCAACAACACTGTTATTTACCAATACCTTGGAAGCAGTCTTCTTGGAGGGCATCAGTGCGAAGAGAACGTAAAACTACCCCTCCCAGCTTTTGAACTCGGTTCGCTGACTTCATTCTCTGAGCCGTTTACCTTATTGCATTTTACTAAAATTGAAGAAATTGCTATCCGTCTTGTCTGGTTATATCATTTAGTTTTCACTTTCTAGACAAAGCCAACTTTGGCGAAACGTTGAATTAAAGTAAAGGAATTCATTTGAACGAATATGGTCAACTGATACTGTCATTTCAACCTCATATATGTGTGTGCATTCGCCACGAAAGAGATTATGTTAAAAATAAAAATTAGATTTTAAGAAAATGCTTTCTCATCGTGAAGATACGGATCAATTAGTGCAAACATGGCCTTCTCATATTGTCATTTCTCTCTCAAATGCACGTATCTACATGTGTATGCATGCTTGTATGAGCATCGTGATTACTCAACAAGTATACAAAAAATTGCCGGACATATAAGTCAGCGCACAAGACACTGCGGTATCGAGTTCGAAGCTTTTGGGTTCAGCGGTTCTCGAGAAATCTAACCAAAATAAATAAAACGTTTAGAATTTTCTAAACTTAGATATAAAACATCTGAATTGACTACACTGAAGAGAAGAAACCAAAATACTTCAGAGCTGTCTCTTCGTATGATGGACGGAAAGTTATCTCACATGTCAATTATGGCAGGCTGTTCCACACTCCAAACCCTTCCAAACAGCCACCTTCGCAATGGTTTTAATTTACAAAGTAAACAAGGGCGGAGAAATTGATTTTATAATGGATTAATTTCTCTCCCCTCCCTCCTCCAGATCGAGACGAATTCCTGGTTTCCCCAAAAATAACATGGAAACGTAATCCTCAGCCTTAAATCGAACATGGTTCGCTGATTTTTATTTAAAACTTCTCACCCTTTGGAGATTCCAATTATATATATCACCCAAGGTTTCTATGACTGCTGAGGTATATGTATATTCGATGTATCTATCTCTTTTAGAATTGTACTGAGACGTATGTGTCACAAAAATAAATTAAATGAGATTTTCCAAGTTTTACAACCGCAGACAATGACGTCATAGTATGAAACCCACTCAGAAATTAGTTCACATTACATGACTGAAGAGGAAGGAGGTGCAGGTGAAGTGATCAGCTAATTCCGTGTTTTTCACCTGTTCCGGGTAAATGCCTAACGGGACAAATAGATCCCATCATAATTTTGGTTCTTCTTAATATGGATCTCCTTTATTTGAAAGAATAGTTTTTTTTCCATCTCTGCACAAAAATTAACCCGTGTTGAGGGCGTTTTATACCCTTTTAAAAATCCAGGCAATGTGTAACTTGACAAGTTGGTCCTGAAAGTGTTAACTTAACTTTAGCTTGAAACGAATCACAAGAGACGGAAAGATATATATATATATATATATATATATATATATATATATATATATATATATATATATATTTGCATTTTTCATACTCTCCTTTTAATTCAGGAATTGAGTTACTCAATACATCAGTCTCGCGAGGGTTAACAACTTTAGTTAAAAACGAATCACGAAAGACTGACAGATTTCAAATGCCATCAATTGGTAGATATTTTTATAAGTACGTATATATTGTTAATGCTTTTTCGGCCTTTTTATCCCCTTTGAAAATTCAGTCATTAATTAACTTAATAGGTTAGTCATGAAATGGTTAACAACTTCAGTTTAAAACGAATCACAAAAGACAGAAAGATATCGAATGCCATAAATAGGTTAAATTTTTGATAAGTACGTATTTATTGGAGAGACAGTAAGAAGTTGAATCTTAATGACACCTGACGATGGGTTGGGGACTTAGCGGGCCGAAACGTCTTGGTACTGCACTTGGAGAAGTCTTACTCCTATAATTAATGACCAGTGATATCGCCTGGTGCGTTGTCCAAATAACCTGTTACTTCAAAAGCTAAGAACTACCATATAACAAGCTGTTTCTAGCCACCACTTCATAGTTATCAAAAACAAAACCCAGAAGAGAGAGAGAAAGAGAGAGAAAGAGGGAGTGATAGAGAGAGAGAGGGGAGGGGGTAGTTGAGAAAAAGGAAAAAAATCGCGAAAATGTAGGTGTGACTAAATACAGAAGTCATTGCAATTTTAATTGGCTGTAATGAACCAAGGCCACTGATGCTATTCAGACTAAAGAGGCAAATTTCTCTTTAATTTCTTTATTTTTTAGAAACTGTCAACCCAAACTGTCAACATAGATTTCTTTTTCCAATGGAGCTAGAGGGTTGAAAATTTAATTGAAACATTTACTCCTTATTTCATCTAGAAAAAACGTTTGTTTGCTTTTGTTTTCTGAGAAGTCAACTCCTAAAGGTTTTTTTTAAATGGAAGGGTTCGATTTGCTATGTAAGTTTAAGCTGATTTGATCACTTAGTTTGTGTCCAGTAGAATCCACACTTGTCTTTTGAAAATTAGGAGTTTTTAGTGACCATCACTCAATAAAAAGTGAGAAAAGTAACTCGTTCATTGATCGTTTTTTTTATTTATTTTTTATTTTTATTTTATTAATCATCCCCGGCATGCTGCCAAAACACGTTGGTCATGTTACGGTTTCTATCAGCTGACTAACCAGACCTATCTTTTTTCCCAGTTATTTGTCCCATGTAAAACTATCCAGCGTAGACCAATTTATTAGAACTTGAGTTCAGAACCAGTAGTCCAGTATTTCTGAACCTTTTTGGCTCTAGGTCTCACCTCGACAGCTCCTAAACTTGGATTTTCCCCATATTATAATAAACATTTTTTTCAGCGACAATAAAAATGTTTTAATGAAGTTCTAAAATTGTGTATCGGAAAAATAACATCCTATAATAATACCACTTAAGATTTTGAAAAAAAAAATCCTCAAAAATATACCGAATTCAAGATATCCGAGTCTGGTCATCTGTGTAGACTTTTACTGCTTTATTTTGAGGTTCACTTGTATATTTTTCCATGATGTATTACCAAGGGTTCTATTATACAGATGGGAAGTGGAAAAACAAAGAATATTGAGAAAGATATGCCAGTTTTAAATCTTCTTGCGACCTTTGCGCCGCTCTTAATAATAAATGCATTATAAGTTATCGAATATATATTAGAAGTAACGAAACCAGTCCATTTTGACGTTACAAGCGCTTTTATAGTTTTTCTTTTGTAAAATAATGCTCAAGTGGGACCAAGAATGACATCATATAAAATATTAGAGACTGTTGACTAAAACAGCCACCAAAACTGTCAGCGGAGGGTTTCTTCTGTTTTTAAGTAGTTCTGACTGGCTGGCTATTTATGCATGTAGCGCTAATGAAGTTGGAGGGCTGAAAATTTTAAGATTAACTCCTTATTAAGTTTGGTAAAAACGTTGGGTTTTTTGTTGGCTTTTTTGAAAATTCTCCTCATGAATAGATTTTTTTTAGTGGGGTTCAATTTGCTATGCAAATCGATGGTAAATTGGTTTGTTTTCAGCAGAATTCAAGTTTGTTTGTTCGTCCTTTTTTTTTCAATTTCAGACTTTTTCAGTGGTCACTGCCCAACAAAAGGTGTAAGAAGTAACTTATTCATCGATTGCCCCTTTTGCCAATTTTTTTTTTTACATGATCACCCTTAACAGGGTATGCTGCCAAAAATCGTTGGTTTCTATTGTGCGTTCTATGTGATTCTTGGTGCAATAGGACATAATTTTGAAGAAAAATAAAGGCAATGAAATACAAATGGTGGAAGATTTTAGATAAAGGCTCGTCTTGGAAATATTCTGTGGCATTGAAAGCATTGAAGACAAATAAGTCAAGATTCACCAATTCGAAAAAAAAATAAAACAATTTTTCGATTGTAATATTTTGTTCTAATTATCAATTAGACTCTAACAATATTCCTTGGAATTTGTTAATCTCTTGAAGAAAAATGTTTGTTTTTTTTTAAAGTTTTTACGAGGGCGTTCTATTTACAATGTGAACTGTAATGGTGAACTGCGCCATTACTTCCAGTCCGTTGTGTGGAAGTGAGGCTCCTAAGTACACGTTTACTCCATTGTGAGGATTCTTTGAAACTATCTAATATCTAAAATTTTAACGATGATTTTTTTTTGTGCTTTCATTAAGGTTTATTTTTGGTGGGGGTAACACGCAGGGATGCCCGTGAGTGTGCATGTGTCCACCCAGGCGTATGCGGGGTGCTGGCCTCCCAGGGAGGTGGGGTCGCGTGCATAAAAAAACAACAAAAAAATGACACACTTCATTTCCACACAAAAGAATGAAAATAATGGTCCAGTTTACCACTAGTCACATTGTAAATAAAAAGAACACCCTGAAAACCGGAAAGAATTTTTTTTTTACAAACTAATACATTCCTAGAAGGTCCTAGGGTTTAATGGATTTAAAGCACAAAAAAAAAAAAATTACTTGCAAAAAAATTTTGTTCTATTCTTTTATTTTACAAGAAAAACTACAGAAGCTCTCATAATGCTATGTGACCTGGCTTTGTTACTTATAATATATATTTGTTAACCTTTAATATATCATTTATAAAAGTCGGTGCGAAGGTTGCGAAGGGGTTTGAACAATGCATATCATTTTCAATATTCCTTTTTTTTTCCACCTCCAATTCTTATAAAAGAAACTTTGGGTATTCATCATCGAAATGTACATAGGAGAGCAACGATTTATAACAATAAGAGATTACCAGATTAGGAAATTTTTAATTTGACATGGTTGACGGGTGTGAATATTTTCTTGGAAACTCTTCAAAGGAAAAAGAAGACACTGAAATATAAATAAAGAGTCAAGCGGAATAAGACAGTTACCTCATGAAAACGTTTTTTTTTTAAGAACAAAAAAAATAAAAGCAAATGCTTCTTTAATCTTTGTTTATTTGTATTATCTAGCCCATACGAGTGCATGAACGTGCAGAAGGATCTGTTGGAACCAGAGTTCGAAATCCACCAGTCCATGGGAAGGTTCGATTTGCAACCCAAGTTTATGCTTAATTGATCTCTCAGTTTGTATCCGGCAGAATTCACGCGATTTTTAAAAAATAAGATTTCTTCGTGATTACTACTCAACAACAAAAACGAGAAAAATAACTTATTCATAAAGCATCCCTTTTTTACCTAATTTTTAAATTCATCATTCCCAACACGACATGCAGCCAAAATACGTCAGTCATGGGACAGTTACTATAAAGCGACTAACCAGACCTGTCTTTTTTTTTTTCTAGTTATTTATCCCATTTAAAACTACCCAGCCTGGACCGGTTTATCAAAACTTCAGTCCAAACACTAGTCCAGCAGTTCTAAACATTTTTGTCAGAAATTCATTAAAATACAAAAGTTTTGACTAAAGGAAAAGAAATTTAAAAAAGAATTTTTCTTTGGTGACGGTGAAAATGTTTTGATGAATTTCCTAAATGGTGTATTAGATATTACGCACTATAATAATACGAATCAGTATTTAGGATATCCTCAAAAATATACCAGATTAAAGATTTTCAAGTCAATTAATTGACGGAGACCTTTATAGTTCCAGTCTGTATATTTCCATGATAAAGTTGATATATTTTTAGATTATATCTTATATTGGTAAATATATCTGGCATAATTCAATTCTCTCTATTTGAAAGACTTGTGGTTCGACTGTATCAGTAGTCGGTAAACACAATGAGCGGATCTTGGATCCGATAATTGCCATAGAAATTTTGAAATATGGGAATTATCCATTTAAATATGTTGATTTATATTTTGAATTGATCTATGAATAACAAATGCTACAAAATAATCTGTGCTTAACCGAGGACGCCAATAAGAAATCAAAGAACTCAATTTAACGCTTTTTTATTTCTGTCAAGGCATATTTTGAATCTATTCAAATGACAAAAAGAGTATTTAAAACGGGACAAAATCCGTCCTTAGACCGGATCTGGCCCGCAGCCAGTGGTTGCTTAACCCTGGTCTATGTCTTCAGAAATAACTGAGGTTAATTGCGATATAACTATTTACGTAATCATCTAATGCCATTCTGATATGTCTATTGCTTTGGCGAGGTTTAAAAGGCCTGTGTATCAAGTTGTTGCAAATTCCATTTTGATGTTCTACTGTATATAAATTCTGAACACACACATACAAACACACACAAAAAAACTCATACAGACGTAAAAGCGTAAACTCGCACATTTTACCTTGCCAACAAAGTTGGAATTGGTATATATATGTGACCACGCATGATAAGTGCCCGATGAACCATTTTTTAAAAAGTTGATAGGTTTTTTTTTTTTTTCTGAGCAACAATGTCTTTCACAATTTTTATTTTGATCCACAATGCAGAGCATCCAAACTTTGAAATTAGGAGAACCAAGTATTGTAGTTCTAGAAATAACGGAAATATCAACTTTTTCAAAATGGATCGTTGGGCACTTATCATGCGCAGCCACTCATACGTATTCAATTAAGTTTGCTTGTCCATCTGATCTTGCACAAAATATCTGCAAAAGTTCTCGGGGGTGGGCCATGGGCTAAAGAAAAATTGATTACATTTTGGGGGATGCATCCAGGAACTTTTCATCATAGCTATATATTGATTGATTTTCATTCAGCCCTTGATGATAATGGCTCTACATAGCATTGCGCTGTCTTGAGTTCTTTCTGGTTTTATTTTTGCGATCCAGCCTTTTTGATGATTTCAGAACTGTTAATCATTCAATAGCTTGAAATTTTTTAAACTTTTGTTCAAATTCTCCCTACGTTCCCGTTGCGTTCTCACTGACTTCCTTACTTCTTTCTTTTTTTTCTTCATTCCTTCTTCCTCTCTTCTTTCTCAACTTCCTCCTGTTTCTAACTCTCTTACCTCTTTCCTATCTTCCATTCTCTCCTTCCTTCCCTCCTTCCTTCTTTATCGTACCTCTGCCTTTTCTCTGTTCCTTTCTTTCTTTCTTTCTTTCTTTCTTTTTCATCCTTTATTTTCTTTCCATGTTTATCTTCCTTCCTTCTTTCCTTCCTTTCTTTTTTCTGACCTTCTTTCATTCCTTCCTTCGTTAACTTTTTCCTTCCTTTCTCTTCCCCTCCGACCCTCCTTCCTCCCGTTCCTACCTTCTTATATTTCCTCTCTTTCTTCTCCTTTTTCCTCCCTTACTTCTTACCACACCAACTGCCCTATTCCTTCTTTTTTTTTCGCCTCTTCCTTTTACATCTCCCGTTTCTTTCTTTCTTTTTTATAAGACCTCCTAACTTTCCTTAATTTTCTTTCTCTCTCTTTCACTTCCTCCGTTTCACTTCTGTTCTCCTTCCTCCTTTCTTCCTTTCCTTTGTTTTCAGTCTTCCTTACCTTTTTCCTGCTTTGCATCAGATATACACCGGGCACAGGACCTTCCTCGATACTTAGCAAGCTCCTATTCGCCGGAACCCCCACGAGACCAGAATGTGACGTAAGGTCAGTCCAACGTGGTGAACCTCGCCCACGAACGTATGGGACAAAAACTTCCTCAGAAATTCTCTTTAGTTCTCAAAATGATAATTGCGCGGACATGAAAGCACTTGACTTGGTCACAGGGTGAAGCCTGACCCCCGCCCCTCCTTAGTGGGACTACACCGGGCAATATCAATCTGGACGACCAATAAGCTGCTGGAGAGTTAGAAAGTGCGCGTCGTAGACTAATTCACTCGTGTGGTGAGTTCGAATCTCAATGGGCGCTCTTTTTCATTGACCTTGAGATAGACTAAGATAAAGCTACCGTATATACTCGTAAATGTGGCACCCTTTTAATATTGTAGATAATCGCACCCCATTTGTGTTTCGGCTACAGCCTTTGGCATATATCGCTCGGGTACTTCTGTTGTATGCAGTCTTCCAAAATGTGCGCGTTCAATCAGCCTCGATCTGCACGTGCTCACTCTGTCATCCAAAACCTTCTTTCACCAAAAGGAAATAAACATGCCCTTCTGCTAATTCCTACACTTACACAACGTGCTGCCCCGCCTATGTACTCACTCTTTTTTTTTCCTTCTTTCCTTCACACGTTTTATCTCCTTCTTCTCATGCGTCCCTCCTATTTCTTTCTTTTTATTCATTCTTTATAGGCCTTCCTCCTTTTTTTTCATTCTCTTCTATCCTTCTTTCCTTGATTTCTGTCTTCTGTATATTTTCTCCGTCATTCTCTCTTTCCTTCTTTTCTTCATTTGACCCCCTGTCTTACCCTCCCTTTTTCTTCTTTTCTTTCCTTCAACTGTTTCTTCTTTTCGTGCATCCGTCTTTTATTTTCACGTTTCTTTCATTCTTTCTCTCCTTCTTATTTTTGGGACACCCCCCCCTTTTCTTCTCCCCCTCTCTCTCTTTCATCCCGTTTCATCTTTCTTTACATCTTTCTTGCATTTCTATCCTTCCTTCCGAAACTCCCTCCGCTCTTTCTATTCTTCCTTTCCTTCTTTCTTTTCATGGATTCTTCCACCCCTTCCTCCTACCATATTTCTCCCTCACCCTTCCTCCCGTTTTCCTCTTGTGTCTTCTTCACTCAATTTCTGTTTCTCTTTCGACCCCCCCTTCTTTCCTCCACATCAAACCTCCTACCTTTCCTCCCTTCCTTCCTTTCCACCTAACTCTGCCTTCCTTACTTCTTTTCTTCCTTTCTTTATTGCCCCCTTCCGTTTTTTTATTGGAGCTTCCTTTCTTCCTCCCCCCATCTTAACAAAACCCCTCCCACCTTTCCTTTATTCCCTTCTTCGCTCCTTTCTTCATTTCTTATTTCCTTTCCTTCCTTCATTTTGGCTTTCGTCTTCCTTTTTTTTCCTTTCTTCCCTCCCTTCCCTTCCTCCCTCCCTTCCTTCCTTCTTCCTTTCTCAATGACGTATCATGAATTGCAGTGCACCGTAATTACAATATATCAAGGGCGGTAAGCAAACAAATAGAAATAAAAAAAATAAACGAAATACAAAAAAAAAAAAAGCAAATAAACAAACCTTCACACGGACACGAGCAACAATTAAGACTTAATTTGTGATACAAAACAAACAAAAAACACAGGTGAAAAAAGGAAAAAAAAAGACAGGTAAAAATAGTTTCATTACTTATTTACCTTATCTACCTATCTGTTAATTATCTTCCTTTGTGAGACAGTTTTTACTTATTGATGTAAACTGAGCAAGTATTCTCTTTTGCATTGACAGGTACTTGAACTTATACATTTCGAAAATGAACCCTCTCTTCCTTTGTTTGAAACAAGTATACAACCATTAATTTTTCACTGCATCAAAAAGTTACCCATTTCATATTTACTTTAGATATTTTCCAAGATAGACTTACTCTGGCACAAGGATACATCATTTGAGCTCCAAGTAAAGAACATATCTATTAGATATGGCCTGGGTTAGATTAAACTGCTTGATGCACTAAGCCCAGCTGCAAAAATGTTACCCTTACATCAACCTTCCCATTGCTTAACTGACAGACTTTTTTTAAATGAAACATTCGTAAAGAAATGACGGTTATCTTCATCAAAAACACATCAATATACATTTGAACCAATACATTTTCACACATAAATATTTTTATTCAGTAAACCAAATCTTTGCCGATAAAACTTGTACTTGTATAATGACAAATTCTCTACAATAGTATTTGGGTGAACGATTGAAACTTTTCAATGCTTGAATTAACTCTCTATATAAAAGAGACGGTTGAATTTTAAATTAAAATCTTCATGAGAGAAGATTGGAAAGTGCAAAGATTTTTGCACTTTCCAGGGTCAATTTATTATAGATAGTATAACTTGAACATCGTATAATAATTCAACGCAAGAAAGTGCATGTAATTTGAGATGTCCACTTCACTTTCGATTCCTTACGCACGTGTTTATTTGCCTAATGGATAATCCACGACTGGCTATGGTCTGGGCACTTGTCATACCTAGATGGTTAACAAGCTCGTCTTGTAAACCTAATTCTCGAGTGCAGTGAGTTTGAGCCGCCTTTGGCAGAGAAGTAGAGCGAGGGGGAAATAGGAGACAGTCACCCCCAGAGCAGTTGTGAAAGGTTCTCCTGGCCTTTAATATCTGTTTATTAATAATCATGCCCTCCACCTTGCTTCCAGAAGACGGGCGCTGATAACCCTTGCTACGCCACTATCCCTTTGAGGCAGACTTTTTATAGCAATAAAAAGGTCAGGATTTCAAATGCAGGTTTTCCCCCATTATCCGTAAGAAGGGCGTTTCCATTGTACTTTTTGTAAGCCGAAATGACATAAACTGAATAATAGATTTCCTTTTATCCATATGGGGGAAACACCTGAGCGCTCCAAGGCCTAAAAAATACCTTTCTTCTCTGTCTGCAAGTTTTATGCTAAGCATGAAACCCTCATGAGTTCTTTTTAGCTTTTCTGATCCCGTTGGACACATTCTGATCACAGATCCACTAAGTAGATCAAGATTAAGCGCTGAGGCTCAGAGACACAGTTCAAAGCTATAACTGTTCAAGGTCTTTCATAAATAGGAACAAACCTTTACTGATTAACAAGACAAGGAGAAGGCTCTTTCTACTTGAAGGTTTGGCACAATAGAATCTTACAACCAATTTACCCTGAATTACTTTTGTATTAAGTCTACTTTGCTCGCCCTCACCATGGCCCACTTGGCAAATTAGGAAGTTAGAACCTCACCAAAGGGCTCCAACTGTCCTTTTTTTTTTAGCCAAAGCTTGTGTAGGAGAAAGTGAATTCATGCTTTTCCCAAGTGCATGTGCACCTTTGCAGCCTCGATCGAAACTCGAACATGGCCCGCTGATTCAATTTTTCATGCTGGTAACCGGTAGGCCACACTGCAACCCCAGTGTCCACTCTCCCACTCAACACTTCCACCTTGCGTTGAACTGAACTAAAATTAGCAAGAAAGAATCAATTAGCTGTGTTGTATCAGAAACTGTCAGGCAAGAGCTGTTACCAACAACATAGGTTTTTTCTCAGTTATCAAGCCGGTCTGGGACTTTTCATGGAGTTGGAGTACAAAAACAAACTCCAAAAGCTGAACTGGCCAATTTTGTCCCACAAAATTGATTTGATTTTTCCTATCCCTTGTATAATCGGTATAAGCTTATTTGCTTCTGTCAGCACAATGATACTGTATGCTTTCAATATAAAGTTTTCTGGGAGTAGAATAACTAGAAACCGTTAACTAAAACTGTCATCGAAACTGTCAATAGGTTTCTTCAGTTTTTAAGCTTGTTTGGCTGGCTATGTATGAATGTATTGTGCGTACAAACCACACTAATAGAGCTATAGAGCCGGAAGTTTAAACATTTACTTATTATGTCTTGGACAAAGGTTTGCTTTTTAGACCCACCAACACACCGTGAATAGGTTTTTAATAGGGGGCTCAATCTGCAATGTAATTTTGAGCTAAATCGGGCCTTCAGTTTGCATCAAGCAATTTTCAAGTCAGCCTGGCTAGCTATGTATGTATGTATGTATGTATCTGGCGCACTGATGGAGCTGGAGGGGCTTAAAATTTTAGCATCAAATCAATATGTATAAAAAAGTTACCCTCTAAATATAGATGCCTAGAGGAGTTTCAATTTGTTATGAAAATTCATGCTTAATTGATCACTTCGTGCCCAGCAGTATTCACGCTTTTTTAAAAATTTATTATTTTTTTTCGGTAATTACTCCCCAACAAAAGGTAAGAGAATTAACTAATCAAATGAGCAACCCCTTTTCAATCCTTTAATTGATTATCCCCAACACAGCATGTTGCTAAAGATTTCGTCATGTGACAGTTTCTATTGAGTGACTAACCAGACCAGTTTGCGCCTAGCAGTGTTCATGATTACTTTTTTGTTGTTGTTTTTTTTTACACAGACCTTTTCAGTGATCACCAACCAAAGAAAGGCAAGAGAAATGATTAACCTCCTTTTTTTCATATTTTCAATTGATCACCCCAATCCCAATATGGTACATATTGCCAAAAGGACGGTGGTCATGTGACGGTTTTTTATTTAGGAGACTAAACTTCTTTTTTTTTTTTTTTCAATTCAGAATTTTTTTTCTAGTGGTCACCACTCAACGAGAGACGTGACAAGCGATTCAATCATTGATCACCTCTTTTTCTTTTCAGTGTGTTCAATTGATCACCCCCAACACGTCGTGTGCTGCCAAAAGAGGTTGATCAGTTGACGGTTTCTACTGAGTAACTAACCAGACCTGTTTGGCATATTTACTGGTTTTTTGTAAAATGAAAAAAAAATTGTCAAGTTTTTGTGTCTCCAACGACCTCCGCCATTGATAAAAGCCTTGAATTAATTTGGGCTTTAATTGTAATTCAGACTTTCATTTCTTCAAAATTGACAATAGGGAAGGAAACGACAGGATCATAATTTGTCGCCAAATTTTAACCTCTTTTGACTCTCCCTTCTCCTCTAACCTACCCCTCTCGTTTCACTCTAGTCTTTCCTCTTCTCCGCCTCCCACCACGTCACATACTTCGACTAATAACATATGTATTTACAGTGCTTACTTAATTGCGACAGCGAAAGTAGCCGTGGATGCGGTTACTGAGTTAATTGTTCTCTATTAAGATCAGGGCTTTTCTTTATTCTTCTTTATTTATTTTAAAACGTCTGCGCCAACCATTTGGAGTAAGAACTAAAATCAAAAAGAAAAAAGAAAGTGAAAAAAAAAACAACAAAAAAATACTCAGAGGAAAGCCGACTGGAAAGAAAATGATTTAAATTGGACATTTTTCTTGGTTTTCTGTTTGTTTGTTTGTTTGTTTGTTGAAAGAAATGAGTTCTTTGATTATTTTAGACAGACATGAATGAAGGTATTATAGGTTGAGCACCCCTTCTCAGAAATCCCCATAACTGAGAGGTTCCAAAACCCGGAACTTTTTATAAGCCAACGTTTGTTGTAACTGCACACAAAAAATTCCAGTAATCAATAAAAAAGATAAAATGAAACAAAAGATAAAATGAATAATTCTAATACTTTTTTTCACTCTGTATACATTAAGAACAAGTAAATAAACAAACAAGATTACTTACATTACAGGCTCCCATTCCCCATAAACGTGAATATTCTGAAATCCGAAAAATTCCGAAATCTGAATCTCTTCTGGTCCCAGGCATTACGGATTAAGGGTGCTCAACCAGTACTTCGTTTAGATAATAATTAATTGATATCATTTTTCTTCATAATGAAAAAAATTCCTGAGAAATGCATGAGAGAGAATCCATGGTTCTGATACGAGGTCTGTATGTATCAGGGGCACCGATGGAACTGGTGGGCTTAAAATTTAAGCATCAAATCAATATGTATAAAAGAAAAGTTTCTATCTAAATACAAATGTTTAGTGGAGGTTCAGTTTGCAATTTAAATTCATGCTAAATTGATCACTTTGTGCCCAGCAGTATTCACCTCCATTGATACAGAGAAAGCCGCATCAGGACAGGTTAACTTTGATAACAATAACCGACTGATAAAATTCAATAAAGGATATAAGATTTCGTACATCTTTTCTCTACAAAATTTCCTCATTTATTTCAAAACGTCTTTTAAAACCTTTTAGAGTGAGAATAGAATTGAGAAAAAAATATTCAGAGGAAAGTCGACTTGAAAGAAAATGATTTAAATTGGATTTTTTTTTTTTGCTTTCTGTCTGTTCTTCAAGAAATAATTACTTTCATGTTTTCAACTGCTGTGAATAAAGATATCATGTTTTTTAGACAATAATGGCCGATTTGAAATACTAATATCGAGCTTCTCCATTAAAAGACTCCAGAAAATGCATCAACAAGCAACATAATTTCGATATAACCCACCTTATCCGGAGAGTCTATCGGCCACCTTATTGGGAATTCAATCTGTGACAATACGTGTATTTTTAAAGTCCCCACAAACCCATAACTTTATAGATTAGAATATGAACATTATGTGTAAATACTTTTGAGGGCGGTAGTCCTGATTCCAGTTCTGTAGATCCCTCATTTAAAAAAGTGTCCGATATTAGAACTCTTTCAATGAAGGGTTGCGATTCCGGCCTGTCAGTTCTGTAATATAGATCACCTGAAGTTTAGAGAGTTTAAGGACTCGAAACTTTTAATAAGATGAATTTATTCAAATAACCAATCGAGAGGTCTCATTTAATGGGAATATTGTAATGTCTATGTTTGTAACGATTCACAGTGATCGCTTGTTTAGGGTCACTTATCTCTTATCGATAAACCGTAACATTTCCCCTCTTGGAAGGTAAGTGTTGGAGTATTACAAAGTGTAACTTCAGAAAGTTGAATTTATTGTTTAACTACTAACCATACATAGTATTTGTGTTAATATTTTTTTCTTGGCAGCTTTTAACCAAATTCATAAAAACGCCCTTTAAAGGATATGTATGTGGCCGATATTATTTCTGCTAAATCATGCCAATATCAGGGTCATCATATACATTTTTTAAAAGTGATTATATGAATCTGAGTAAAAAAAACTCTAAAGAAAAAATATCAACGAAAATACAATAAATGGTTAGTATTCTGAGACGATTAATTCAATTATTTCAAGTTACACTTTGTAATGCCACAACCCTTACATTTAAAGATACGAAGTATAACTGTTAAACGGTTCCTCTTTAGTGTCTAAGCAAGCGATCACTGTTAGTCATTGTGAACAGAGAGATCCGATTACTCTTTTTAAATAAGATCCCTCGAGTGGCATCTTGGATATATTAATCGTACTTAAATGTTTCAAGTACTGAAACACCTGAAACCCTAGAACTTCAGGTGGCCGAATTTAGTTCCCATGACGGTACATAGATACTGAGGAAACCGCTAATTCTGACCACTTTTGGATGGGGTCTCTCAGATTACCAAAACCCAGCTGATCACATTAAGGAAAGGATATAAAAATTCGAACAGATCTTTTCTTTCTTTATTTCTTATTTCTATTTAAAAACGTCTGCGTCAACCATTTGGTTTAGGAATAAAAGAAAGAAGAAAGTACAACAAAACAAAACACGCCGTGGAAAGCCGACTGGAAAGAAAATGATTTAAATTGGACATTTTTGTTGGTGTTTTTTTTTTTTGTTGTTTTTTTTTTCTTAAGAAATAGGAACTTTGATTTTTTTAGACAGACATGAATGAAAGTATTACTTTGTTTAGATCAGTAATTTTCAACCTTTTTCATCTCGAGGCACAGTTAACCAGGCACTAAAATAGACGAGGCTCACCATTAGTATTTAACGGTAAATTCGATCGTTTGAAATGAAATTAATGATTAAAATGTATTCAAAAGTTAAACGAATAATCTATCAATTTTATTGTCAAAAAGTATATTGTTGATCATGGTTTTTAAAAGATTTTGAAAGTTTTGTACTTATTTGTTATTAGGACCATACCAATGATGTCAAAATGTATCCAAATGTTATATTTGTATTCATGATGAGAACACTGTGCCACGGCACCTGTTCGAGGGAGAATCGACTACCTTCAAAACCCCTGCGGCACCCTACGGCACATTGCATGAAAATTGTCGGTTTAAATATTAACAGCCGAATTGAAATATTAATATCAGATTCCTACATAAAGAATACAACAAAATTCATCAAAAAAGTCAGCTTATCTGATGTAAACTATAACCTGTATTAGTACATTAGAAAGAATAACTTATGTTTATGAAAACGTGAAAACAACTTGGGCTTTTTTTTTTCAACAATCCAGACAAGCTGGAACCTGTTTTAAATTAGAATGGCTTTTTTCCAGAAGTAACAGCACTAATCAATGAATAAATGCTGCCAAATACTCTAAAATATTAATAGGTTTGAAGGAAAAACACACAAACCAAATCGTTTTGCATGACTAATAACAACTTTTGTTAACTTTATTCATCGACGCAAAGTTCGAATAATGCTGGTTGATTGATTAGGACTTATGATATTTTTAGACGATGCTATGTATATTATTAACATTTTTATAAATAAGTTTCATTCATTTTCATAACTTGAAGTAATGAATACTTTGATGTTGAACACATATCTCCAATGCAAATTGTTTACGGAGACGCCCACAGAGGCAATTTTATTCATCAATTAATAAATGATTCTGACTCAACAAAAAGTAGCTGAGTCCATGGACATTGGGACGATAGGTATCTGATATATCCTCAGTGTAGTAACTCTGTGATTACAATATTATCAAAATTTAATCCATGCACTCTATTTTCTAAGTTGATAAACCAAGAAAACTCATTTTTTAACATCTGATGACATTTTGATGTATCAACCCATGAAATATGAAAATTGTACACTGAAAAGATTTCAATTTATGATCAAAAACTGGAATGAATATTCTTTGAATGAAGTCAGCTTTGCACTGGACGAAAACGTTGAGGATAAAGATCTATTAAGGATATATCAATATAAAAAAGGTAAAGATATTAAACTTAAAACAAAGTAAGTCTGGTTAGTCTCTCAATAGAAACTGTAGGATGATCAACTTATTGGTGATGATCAATTGAGAAATTTGAAAAAAAAAGGTGATCAAAGTCCGAATTAGAAATAAAGTATAAATACAACAGGGCATAAAGTAAGGGGTCAATATAGCATAAACTTACACTGCAAACTGACCTCTACTAAAAACCTATGTGGGGGGGGGAGATTTTTAAAAAAAGAATCGAAACGTTTTTTCTCCAGACAAAATGAGGAGTAAATGTTTTAATTTTCAGCCCTCTAGCTCCATTGGCGTGGCCTGTACGCGAGATACAGACATACACAGCCAACCAGCCAGTCAGCCAGTCAGATTAACTTAAAAACTCAAGAAAAATTACATTTGCAGTTTTGGTAAAAGACGGTTTCTAATACATTAACATCATTTTTTTTTAAATTTAGGACTTTTGGGAAATGCATTAATCTTGATATGAACTAGAACCGGAATAAATATATTCAAATAACTAGAAAGTATTCTGAGAGCGCATACTTCTTGCCGACCCCGTTGACACTAAAAACCGAATGAAAATAAGTTTTGATTTTACATATTTCAGAAAATAGTCTTACAGGAAAAAGTATATCGATCGGAAAAACTCCTGGATCCGACCCAAAGTTTGAGGAATCCTTTTTTAGCCATTGGCCCAGCCTCCCACAAAATTTCATGGAAAATGCTGAAGAATTTCCAGAGATATCCATATTTCGGACCATTGTTTTAATATTGGAGAAACTATCTACAAATTGAGAAAAATCCCTGGATCCGATCCAAAATTTAATCAATTCTTCCGTGGACCGTGGCCCATCCTTCCACAAAATGCCTCAAAATTTCTGATAGGAATTTTTGGAGATATTGGTTTGATAAAAAAAAACAACCATGAGTGAAATCATATACTTCTTCCAACTTCGTTGGCAGGGGTATAAAAGTTATGTTTATTCAAAAGAGAACGACTCATGCCTTTTTTTTCACCAATCCAGACAAGCCGGAACCTGCTTCGTATTGGATGGCTTTTTTCCAGAAGAAAGCAACACTAATCAATAAATAATTGCAGCAAAATACTCTTAAAGATTAATAGGTTTGGGAATACACAAAAACCAAATCCGTTTTGCATAACAAATAACAACTTTTGTTATTAACTTTATTCCTCGACATAAAATTCGTCTACTAAGTTGATTGATTAGGACTTATTGTATTTTGGGAAGATACAATGCAAATTATCAACGGATGCTAAGACATTAAAAGTAGCAGGGACCATCGGGTGGAGAGGTGTCTGAATATATGGGACTTGTTCTTAGGTTGATAACTCTGCAGCTGGAGTTTTATATTGAATTATCTCTTTAACTTCCGTTTTCCAAATTGAGACCCCAACTTGGAAAAGTTTCCAGTAGTGTTTGAGACCGACTGCTTTTGATAATCATAAACGCTGATAAGTATCCGTAATCATAATAACTGGCTTCCTTTATACATTAGAAAGAATAAGTTAAGTTTATGCAAATGTAAAAATGACTTGAGGTCGAACCTGTTTTACCCAAGAATGTCTTTTTTTTTCAGACAGAACAACGCTGATCAATAAATAATTGCTGCAAAATACTCTAAAATATTGATAAGTCTGATAAAAGAAAACACCAAGTATTTCACGGCATGTAACAAGTTTTTCTATCAACATTCACAGACACAAATATTTCTATACTGCAGACTAATGTTCCCCTAATAATTAAACATCATCGATTTGCGATGAATTAACATATAATTACATATTTTAAATTCAATTTCTTTGATTTTACGATGAAAGGAACACTTTTGTTCACCAGTGAACCTTTTGTGGTACTCGTAATTAACTTTTGATTCAGTCATGGTTCAGTTACACTGAACTGCAGCTGTCTTCCTTGGATTCTGACGTTATAAAGGATGGGGGTTACTGTACTATGTTTAGATTTTTTTTTTTCAGAAATGCATTGCCAAGGTCAGTAACTGTGATACAAATCTGAGGTTTCACTTATCAACAGTATTTCCTCGTCTCGGAGTTTTTAGAGGTTTTGGCGACCTGTGAAAAAAAAACTTAGCGGTGACCAGCATCCAAAGTAGTGTCACTGACTCCACCATTCGCTATTTTACCAATAGCTAGAGTCAGATTCTTTTTCCAGGGGCGTTAGTGTCAGTCTCAGTCTCAATTTGAGATGCAAATATAGGTGTGAAGCAAAACACTCAAAAAACAAACGTATCTTTTTTTTTTTTCATAAAGAATAACGATTTTTGTTATTAACTTCATTCATCGACGCGAACTTTTAATACTATAGACTTATTAATCACGCTGATTAGAAGTTACGGCCTTTTTGGGAGGTACAACACAAATTGACAAGAGATGCTTGTGTAACCAAAAGTAGCAGAGTCCATAGACAATTGGAACGGCATTGGGGCAAGAGATCACTGAGTGTAAAGGGAGCTTTTAGACTGTGGGCAAAAATTAAGAGAACGCAACATTGCAGGGTAAGAGTGTGAGATCGGAAAGGGGGAGGGCATTTGATGAGGACTTGGGTACCATTGATCGAGATAGGCTTTTTCTTCCCTTTAATATTGAAGGTTGGTTGATAGAGACTACGAAGGGCAACATCTTGGCCATTGCTTACTTTCAGAAAAAAAAAATCACGGAATTGTTTAGACGAGGAACCGAAAACTAGCCTTCCAGTTGGACAGCTATCATTGATAATGATGGTGATTACACTATTGATGGATAATATTCTATTAAACTTTCAGTAGCATTTGTTTTTTTAACTCCTTTTCGAAAATACTTACTCACTTTCGTTACACAAAAATACGCGATCACTTTTCGAACAAGCAAATATTTTATTAAAAAAATGGACGGAAACTTTATCAAACATTTCAATAACAACCAGAAAAAAATTGAAAACGATTCTCTAACGTATTTTACTTGTCTAAGCTGAAGCTATTTTAATGGGAGAATTTCAGCATCATCCAAAATATGGATTCTTTCATGGTTGTCCACTTTTCCACACAATTTTCCGCACAATCTTACCAATCCTTGGAGCTGTGGTGGAAAGAGCACATATAAGATCTACCTCGAATTCACAAGTCTCTTTGTTGTCAAAAGTCCGTGAGAGGTGCTAATTGAAAGGAAGTATAGAATAAGTCAAAGATTCATGAACACTGAACCAGGGAATCCAATTTGTCAGCTACGAAAATGGTGTAGCCGGATGCTTATCAAGAAAGGAACAATTGAACAGTCTCTGTGACCCACCTGGGATACGTGCCGTGGCCCCCAAATGGGTCGTGTCTCAGATGAAACGTATCATTAACAACGATTCATCTCAGTCGTATTTCTTTCATCGTAGATGAAGTATCTACATTATCAATCGCCGATTAATTTTCTCCAACTAATTGTTGTTTTTTCATCGTTGTTTCTCCAATACTTCGTATAAAAGTATTTATTTATCAGAATGAAATAAACCCATGCGTATCTGTAAGACAACTTTCATTATTATCGAAGACGTGTCAAATCAGCTTAGTCAGCAAGACAGCCTCCTGGCAATCAGTTGGTCGTGAGTTCCAATCACAGTCGGCAGGGGAATGTTTACACCCACATTTTGGTGACGATTGTTTTTCTTGTTATTGTTACGACAGGAAAACAAAGTCAGCTCATAACTTTTAAACGAAAATGTATTAAGTGCATAAATTAATTGAAATATAATATTTCATCAGTTTAAACGATTATGAAATACGTTAAAACATAGAATCAACACGTAGGCCATTTCGTAAGCAGACTAAATTATTTAGTCGGGGTTTTTCCATCTTGAGAAAGATTGAAGCAGTATTGTAAGACGAGTTATCTCGTCCAATGGTACTAACGAATTGCTTGACTGGTGACGCGTTAAGACGAGTTATCTCGTCTGTGGCACTGGTTTGACTACTTACTCATATGAGTTATCTAGTCCATGGCAGGGAACAAGTTAAACTAACCAAATTAACCTTGCTCTTCATATTTAGAATAACAAAAAGGAGAAAATATCTTTTCAATTGAACTGGTGTTAAAGCATAAAAATCTAAAAGCAGAACAAATTTTCTTTGGTTTTAAAAACTCCAGATTTTGAACTAGAGTATTGAAAAGTTGAATGATAAAGTTTCAGGGTCCCAGAAACTGTGAGCGGGCCACCGAGAATTGAGTACATAAGTGGTGCACTTGAAAAATAATCGCCGAATTAAAATATTACATCCTCTGTTCCATAGCACTTGGTACATTTGTATATTCTGTTTATACTAGTTAATACCCGTGAAGAGATCAACGGATATATTTGAATTTCTAACAGATATTTTTCAAGCAAAACAAAACGAAAAAAAGACATACTCTGTTCAAAATCTGCGACGTTGTAAACACAGTTTTTGTCAACTATTGTCACTGTAATAAATCTATTTGTTTCCAATTGATTTTTTGTAGTTGATTTCCGTTAAAACGTCCGAAACAAAAATAAATGATAAATTGCATCAAAAATAGAATAAAAAATATCGCCCGAAATGCGATATCGTTTTGAGAGATGACAAAGTTTTTATGTACTAAATACATCATCATCTTGGTATTGGAGGCAGATTTATGACATCAAAATCCTTTTCATACTGGAACTCTCTTCCATTAAGGAGAGAAAAAACAACATTAAATTCTATTTCTATTAACATGTTCAGGAAAATAACCTACAAACTTGTTTATTACATACGTATATAATTTTCTACAAACCTACACAAGGAATGCCAGCCTCTATTACGTCTGTTAGATTATCTCCAGTTAGTACTCTTCATGATAACTTTATAACTTTGTATAAATATGAAATGCATTCGTTAATCATAAACACTGTATAGTCAGCTTTCTTTCTTTCTTACTTAATCAATTTATTTTCCCTTTCCTCTCTTATTATCCCCCTTTCTCTGTTAGGAACGTTGTCCATCTTTCTTTAATAGTCTCTCTTCGGGTAACTTAATTCCTTACAAATACTGTTAACCGATTTGAATTAGGTCTTGAGAAAAAAAAATGGATGTTATTCATAGAACTGCCGACTACATTGCCGTTAAAAAGCAATGAATTTGTTTCAATTGAAGAGCCCATAGTTTCCAATCATAGATAGGTGGATTCTTTACCAACCATATTTTTTTAGCCCAGGGTTAAAGAGTCCAGTGTTACGGACCGACAAACGAAAATTTCAGATCAAACCCACTAACAACGGCCTGCAGGTTCAGCTTGCTGGTCATTGTGATACAATGAATGTCCTTCACCGATTCTTTTTCATGGTCTGCTCGTCGATACGAATGAAAAGAAATAATGAAAACAATTGGATTGTGCTGTCTGTTTTTTTTCTTTAGGAAAATTTAGGAAGTTCGTTTACTGGAAGAATGCTTAGCTTGGATTGGTGGGGAGGAATAATTATTATTATTATTATTATTATTATTATTATTATTATTATTATTATTATTATTATCATTATTTTGCAATCTCACACCAGTTGCCTGGTGGTTACCGCTGGAGTTTGAGTGACAGCAAGTCTCCTCAAGTCTCCAGCCCCCCTCTCCTCATTCTCATAGACCACAGTAATACTGCGGTTTAGTTTCACACCGGTTGCCCAATGGTCATTGCTGAAGGCTGAGTGACAATAAGTCTCCTCAGGTCTTCAGCCAGCATCTCTTCTCACCCTTGCCTATCATGCCAGTGCTGTGGTTCACATTTCCGCTTTCATTTCCCTTCCTCTGTTTGGCCACTGTTAACAATTGGTGTTGCAGTCTTTATATTTCTAGCACTTTCCTCAGTATCCGTGCAGTTCCTAGCGGTGCTGTGGCCTGTATAGTCTCAATCCTTCCTTTTATCCCGATCTCCTCCAGTCTCGCCTTTAGTGTCTTTGGGATAGTTCCCAGTGTGCCTCAGACACTCCTCAGTGGAAGAATCGAGTGTCTCGGACAGCAAATCGAGAAAATCACATTGTTCATTTACAGAGTAGATGCTAAATGTAACAGCCACTCGTGATGACCAGTGGTTGTCTGACATTCTTCCAACGTGACCATCCCATTGTTATTTAAAATCTCTAATGATTTCTATATCTATAACTCCAGTCCCTGATTGCTTTGTAGTGCTGTCCTGCGATCTCTCCACGTGAAGATGACCATGATCATCTCTTGTGCACATTGCATGGTTTTCAGTTTGAGGGACAGTCTTTTGGTTATGTTGCATGTTCCAGCTCCATGGTCGACCATTGGGGGGATGATGCAAAACGTATCTATGCAAAACAGGCACTGTTTATCTGGCTCCATAACACCGTGCATTTATTCTCAAAAATCTACTCAATTTCAGTAGGACAACAGGCAGATTTGCACATTTTTTAGTCACATAAAATAGGAAAAACAATCACATATACGAATATCATTCAAGCCACAAAAGCAATTTTTGAAGGGAATAATAGCCATTTTCTATAATTTCTATACATAAGCTATCGGAAAATAATACTCACCACCAAGAAAACGTTACTCTACATGATTAACCAAAGAATCAGCAAAGATTTAGGGTCAACGAAAGAGCTCAATATGATCGGCAGGTTTCACAGACTCCATGAAGCTAAATATCAGGAAATTTTCTAATGCAAAGAAACTATTAGCTGTGGTTTTAGATATCTATGCTTGAAAGTTGGTTCAATTGAAAATATCATTTTTCTCTACGTTATTTTTTTCAAGACGTGGTTAGCTGCGACAGACGAAATAACTCGTCTTAACACATTGTCAGTCCAGTTCCAAGGACGAGATAGCTCATATTAGCAAGTCGTCAGTCCTGTATCATGGACAGGATAAATCGTCTGAGCAAATTATCAGTCCAGTGCTACAGACGAGATAACTCGTCTTAATACATTGCTACGGACGGGATTAATCGCCTCAGCAAGTCGTTACTTCAGTGTCATTGGGTGAAATAACTCATCTTACGATAGTGCTTTAATCTTTTTCAAGATGGTGAAACCCCGAATAGAAAGTTTGAAGTCTGTTTACAAAGGAGTACACACGAATGCTCTGAATATAAAGTGGCCTTACGTGTTGATCCTATGTTTTAACATATTTCATGTTCGTTCAAACTAGTGAAATACTTTATTTCAATTCATTTATGTATGTAATACATTTTTGTCAAACACCAAGTTGTGAGCTGACATCGTTTTCCTAACGTAACAAGAGCTATCTTCATCAAAATGAGGATATAAACTGATGTGCAAAATCCATATTCCCCTACCGTGATTTGAACTCACGACCATCTAGTTACTAGGTGGCTGTCTTACAGAAATAAACTGTATTGAAGAGTGTTTGATATTATCTGAAATGCATCATCCAGGTACGCACGGGCTTATTTCATACTAATAAATAAATACCTTTTTACGAAAATATATATTTTTCATATAATTGTCAAATATATTATGGTATTGCCCACAAATAAGTACAACCTACCATTTTTTTTTAATTTAAAAAAAGAAAATGTTTTTCTAAACCAAACATACAAGTTCTTTATAATTTCTAGTTGAGCATTATTCGATCAAAACGGTTATTCTTTGCCAACTTCAGATATTACAGCGGAAGAAGTCTGTAGAACAGAACGGCCGAAATGTCGTGCTAACAACACAAATAGCAAAGGGAGTTACATCGTCTGAAAAAATCTCTGAAATTGAGAGAGTAGATGCGAATATTCTATACGTGAGGAGGCCTTACTCATTGATCCTGTGTTTCAGGATAATTCATGCCCGTTTAAACTGGTGAAACATCTCATTCTAATTCATTCATTTACACAAGAGATTTTTGTAAAATGTTTGATTGTATGCATTAGTTGGTTTATATAAAAATAAAACCATTTTAAAAATGCAATGAAAACTTTCTATTTTCATAATGTTTTACGAGAAAAACCTGAGATAGTTGTAATAGCGTTAAAATCATTTACTTGGCCACGAAAATGTTTAAAAAGCACGACTGACTACTTCAGGGTCAAAACTTCAACCTAACTTTTATCCCAATTGAAGATGGTTACTACAAGTTTTGTATTGCATATATAAGAAATAAAAAGAATATATATATATATATATATATATATATATATATATATATATATATATATATATAAATATATATATATATATATATATATATTACAAATGTATTTATTTATTAGAATGAAATAAGCTGGGAGGTATCTATGCGGGTAATTTTCATTAATATCTAATTCTTGTCAATTCAGCTCAGATAGTAAAACACTATCAATCAGTTGGTCATGACTTCATCAAACCACAGAAAGGAATGTAAATTTTACAAACCAGTTCATACCCTTGATTTTGGTGAGGATTGTTTTTGATGTTCATGTTATGGTAGGAAAACAAATTCAACTCCAGACTTGGTAGTTGAGTTTGATGATACGTTGATGAAAAATAAGTACGTACTCAATATGAGTAATGTTTGAATCTTAACTTCGAATTTCTTCATTTACCTTTGATGATAATTATACGCGACATTCGCCGTCCTTATTGATATATTCTTGTAAGAGAAAGAGACAAAAATAAAAAAATAAAGATAAAAAAAAGCTCCCCGACCTGAGATAAAGATTAGCCTTGTACTGACAATATGCGTGGTATTCAAACCGTATACATAACAACCGTATGGTAAGTAAAAGTTTGGCAGGTGCGAAAGCTTAATTAAGTGTTTTATTTATTTTTTTCCTTTTCGTTGGGTATTGTTTATCGGGTGAAATTCGCTGGTTTTTACCCGTTTTATCAGTCCACATTTCTAACATATTCTTAGCGTGAGTATTTTCTTCCATTTCGTTCAATTTGTTCGAGGTCAACCTCGGAAATATATTATTAGTGGGTCACCACACCTGACCAGAACCGAAATCAGAAATGCCTTGGTGGAACAGCTCAGGATATAAGTAATTGCTGCCTACAGACGTTTTCCGTCACTGCCTTAATGTCTACCCGCTTCTGTCACGGGACTTCTCTCACAATAAATTCCGAGAATTATTTGCAGGTATAACTTGGTGGTTGTTTGCGGGCCAGGTGATTAATGGAGAAGGGCTAGGCTAAATGCACTGACCAGGGAGGAGATTATGTTGAAAATGAATATAAAATGTTGGTTTATTAAATAATTCAATGAGTCAATCACCTACATATACATACATACATAGATGCATATAAACGCGTACACACACGCATGCACGTGCACTCATATATATATATATATATATATATATATATATATATATATATATATACATTGAAATAGATGGATGGATAGATACACTTTACTGACACACACAATAACTGCACTTTCACACATATACGCACACCAAGCACTTAACATTGTATTGATAAAAAAGCAACAACATTAAGATGGAGATATTGTATCAAAGAACTGTCTTATTTGTGTCTTGAACTATTTCCAGTCAGTCAGGGGAGAGAATGTAATAAATAATAGTGCTAACAACACCCACACACAAGGACGCCTCTTTGAAAATTAATACCATTGCAAGCCTTTTTCTCTCGCTTCAACACGTTCACTGAAAGAAGCAAGATATCAAAACTAGTCGGCTAATGAACCAGACAAAGAATATAATGAAAAAGTTGAAAATGATGAATCTTTCATATGTATATTCCTGTTGTCTTGAATGTACGTGTACAACTCTCTCCCTCGCTTCCACTCTCTCTCTCTCTCTCTCTCTCTCTCTCTATATATATATATATATATATATGAGTGTGTGTGTGTGTGTTTGTGTGTGTGTGTGTGTTTGTGTGTGTGTGTGTGTGTGTGTGTGTTTATAAGCAACTGACCCAACAAGGGAAATTCATACATAGTAATACAATATCTAATTCTACGTAAAACATAAAACCCACTGTAAAACTCACATCAACTATAATTGACTGGAATGACATAAATTTATTTTTTTGTTTCATATTTATTGTTTAAAGCTTTGTAGACTATATATATATATATATATATATATATATATATATATATATATATAACAGTTGCATGTTAAACAACTGATTATCCCAACAAGAGAAAGAATTCGCACATGGTGCCATAACATAAAAGTATACATAAAACTTTAAGAAAACACTGAAGAAAATTACATAAATTACGGTAACAGATACAGGGAAATAAGTGACTGAAGTGACACAAAATATGTGTTTAAAGTTGCAAGCTCTCTCTCTCTCTCTCTCTCTCGATATATATATATATATATATATATATAGTGTGTGTGTGCGAGATAAAATATTAGTTTTTTAAAAAACTTTAACTATTAACAATTTCAATTCAGAAATCGACAGGCACCTTAAGTAGGCTGGAAAGTACAACGGCCGAAACGTTGTGACTGAGATAATGACACAAGTACAAATAAATCGGCGCGTAATCAATGTCAATTTGTTGTTTCAGAAATTCATACAGAAATATTCCTTCGACACAAAATAAGACTATCATCCAAAACTGAAACAGAAACTTGGGAGAAACTTTTAAAAAAACTGGCAATGATTGAGAAAGTATTCAAAATGAATAAAATTTTTCAAGTAATTTTCTTTTTGCATACATGGCTTGGTTTTGAGAGTGAAAAACAGGAATTCCTGTCAAGAAGAATCAAAATTCATTGCAATCAGCACAACGAGGAATTCATTTACTTATGTTTTGTGGTTCTGAATGCTTAATTTCTTGGAATCATTTTTAATTGAATGAAATTGTAAAATGAATTGAATCAAATAATCTCTCATTCCAGCTAAAATCTTGCTCATTATTAATGATGAGATTAAACAGGCAGGATAACATTGCTATTTGGAAGAGTTGACAAACTATTTGGTTGAATGTCATTCAACTGATCATCAATATCAGTCTATTATCATTCGTCTTTGGACATACATCTTCCCAAGGATTCACCACACCTCTCTATCGAGGGCGTCAAGGAACCAATATTTTCTGAACCTGTCCAGTAATCTTGCCATATCATACTCAGCCAGTCCCGGTTCTCTGGGGATCAATGTTGTGAATCGTGATTTCCATCAGTTGCCTACCATTCTTGCAAACATCTGGGTTTTCTAATGAATTCTGTGATATCTCAGATTCCTGTTTTTCCCAAATATACTGTGCTAGCTTATAGTCTCTCAATGTGAGGTTGAGCATGATTTTCTCAGGTAAACGTTGCATGGTTCTCAGTTTGAGGGTCAGCTCCTTAGTTAGTTTCATGTTTCAGTTCCATTGGTAACAATCAGAAGGATGCATTGGTTGTATACCCTTATTTTCAGGACTAATGGGATATTCTTGTTCTTGAAGGCTGAGCTTGTTCTGCTGGCGGCTTGCCATCCTTGTGAGTTTCTTTGAGTCCAATACATACATTCTGGAGAGAATGCAATCATAGGCAAGAAACACAGAGTTTGTGCTTGTTCAAATACTTGTGAGCAGTGCCTTTCAATATAAACGAATGTTTATAAAATCAAAATTTCTGTTTTGCTCGAATTCTCAAAAGCAGTATTTTATTTACAAGTGCATTTTCTTCTCCACCCAAAGGCCTTTTTGTTAGACACCGCAGACAAACTATCAACTAAATTGTCAATTTAGGTTTGTTCAGCTTATTTAGCTGTTCTGTCTGGCCAGGCAATCTATGTATGTGTAAATTTATTATGCGCACAGGCCTCACCAATAGATCTAGAGGGCTAAAGATAAAAGTATAAAAACAATGCATCCTCCCAATAGTCACTTATGGAGCTGAAACATGGAACCCAAAAAAGTGACAGACCTGCAAACTGAGAAGCATGCAACGCACGCATGAGAGAATCATGCACAACTTTACATGGAGAAATCGCAAGGTAACGCAATATATCAGGAAGGAAACGGGTGTCCGAGACCTCATAGAATCTATTAGAAAACTCAAATGGTAATGGGCTGGTCCTGTTGTGAGAATGACAGACAACTGATGGACATCACGATTCACAACATGGATCCCCAGAGATCATGTGCAAAACCGAGGCCAACATAATACATGATGGAGAGATGAACTGGACAAATTCAGAAAATACCAGCAGATCTCTGGGGAAGGTCTATGTCCAACGACGGATGATAAAAGACTGATGATGATGATGATGATGATGATGATGATGATGTTAAGAAAATACGATTTTTCTTTTTCAAAATCCCCGTAAATAAGTTTGTAGCGGGCTACAAGCTTAAGGTTAGATGGTCCTTTAGTTTGTGCCCGGCAGCACATACAAGCCTGTTTTTTGTTTTGTTTTGTTTTGTTTTTTTGTTCTTAATTCATACTTCTTAGTGATCACCAACCAAAAAAATGTAAGAGATGTAACATTCATTGCTCATCTTTTTTTTTTTTTACAATTTTTTAATTGCTCTTCACCAACACGGCATGCTGCCAAAGACATTGACCACAAGACGGTTTCTATTGAGAGACCATCTGTTTCTGTCATTGCTTATTTGTCTCATATGTAAGCAATAAACAAACAAACAAACAAAAAACAAACTTAAGAAACTAAAAATAAATACTCAGCGTGTGTATGCATCTGCCAAGACTGAACGAAAATCGGTCAATATATAGCTACAGGGGTGGTGTCCTCATGAATTACAGGATCCGCCCAAAAATTTCACCAAATTTTGCTTATGGTTGAAACTTTCTCAAAACGTCATTGAAATTCATTGAGAACTTCTGGGGGTATAGTAAGGACAAACATGGGTGTATACATGAATGTATGGAGAACATAGAATTATCCCTTGGATCCATCCTGGAGAGCAAGCAATTCTTTCTCACCTAATGACCTACCCTTCCAGAAAGCAGCTATGATTCAGGGGGATAACCGTACGTAAATGATCGATCTGACCAAAAAAATTCAATCAATTCGTCCTTAGCTCATAGCCCGCCCTAACACAAATTTCCTTGAAATTCATCGAGAACTGATGGAGATATTGCATGAAAAGCACAGACAGACAGACCAACAGATACCAGTGAATGCATAACCAGGATCAAACACTGACAAAAAAAATGGGAGAATATATCTGTCCGGCTACCGACGTGAATAATGGGCGTTTTCGGTCATTGTGAATGCGACAGTCCCATGGTACTCAAGGTTACTCAATAGTGTTTCGCTGATGACTGAGTGACCTCATGAGAGGGTATTTGTTTACGCATGTGGAATAAGGTTACCTCTGATTGGATGCTCTGTAACATCTTGGTCGCGTACTCAGTTCTCGAGATATTAAAAATGACTGTATACTTTTCGGATAAAAAAGACCTTGAATGTATATGAAGACAGGTCTAGTAACCCATTCAATAGAAAGTATCAAGTGACCAACATCTTTTGCCAGCGTGCCATGTTTGGGGTAATCATTTGAAAATTTGATGAAAGGGGGTGCTCAATGAATAAGTTGATTCTCTCGCTATTTGTTGGACAGTGATCACCAAAAGAGTTTAAATTTTTCAAAAAAAAAAGCATGAATGTACTTCCGGACACAAACTAAGCGAAAGAACCAATTTATCATAAAATTAAGTAGCAAATTGAAACACCCACTCAATAAACTTAGTCAGGAAAGGAATTTCCAAGAAAAAAATTGTAGACATAATAAGGATTAAATTTTTAAATTTTCAGCGCTCTAGCTCTGTTGGTGCGACCTCCACGTGTGGTACACACATAGCCAGCCAGGCAGACCAACTTGAAAACTAAAGAAACCTATACGGATGTTCAGAATGGTGATGTTTGGAAATTCAAAGGACGGCTTCTAATATATTTTCCTGATGCCGATAGCGGTTCAGTCGTGGCCAAAGGACAGAGTTTCACTCGGACTTTGTCTGAGAAAGAGAGAGAAAGAGAGAGAGAGAGAGAGAGAGAGAGAGAGAGAGAGAGAGAGAGAGAGAGAAAGGGGCTAGAAAGATAAAAGTTAGAGAGTGTGTCTCTCCAAGGTTGCATAAGGCAACATTTTCAATCACACAAGAGAAGAAGTAAATATATCGGTCCAGCTACTGACGAAACCTTCCTCCAGCCATTATAAGACTGGATATATGGAGGGAATAAGAAAAAAATAAGATTTCTCTTTTTTTATCTCCCTATGTTGCTGGTGATTATACTCGCCTTTGTCTGACCAGAACTCCTGCTAGGTCGATGAGGGTGGGTATCAGGTCCATAATAAGGGTTTCATTCTCCTACCTATCCCTCGTTTTATGCCTGGCTTCGTTCTAAACGCCTCCGTGGACATTATCAGTGTCGTGCTTATATGTTTATGGACTGTCTTCCACATTGTTAACTCTATTCTATAATATTTCATTCTGCTTTGACCTGTCTAGTCCGCGTTGGCTTCAAGGATTTTGTTCTCCGCCCCGACAGGCATTTTTTTTTTCCTATTTTCGGTCTTGTTCTTCGTCTTTTGTCTTCCTTGTCTATTTAAAGGAATTCTTGACATAACAATCTTGTTCATTTGCTGTCTTGACCCCGAACCCTAACCCCCTTGTCTTGTCTCCTTGTCTCGTCCGTAACATCAAACAGAAGCAAGTCAAAAATGAACACGTGATCCGAAAAGAGAAAACAAGAAGCAGAAAAAAAAAGAAAAAAAAGGTGGGGGGAAATATCCACTAAGTTCCTTCAGGTTAATTTGCCATTCTTTCCCTCCTTTGTTTTTCATTCATTTCCATATTTTCTTTCTTTCTTTCTCTCTTTTAGATATAGTAAACCAAGACTGTCACCAAAACTGTGGAAATGGGTTTCTTCAGTTTTCAAATCAGTCCAGCTGAATATGTATGTATGTATGTATGTATGTATGTATGTATGTATGTATGAAAAAATATTCGGATGGATTATGGTTAATCCAACAATATAAGAAAGGAATTACAATAATGGAAGACATGTTTTGAGATTGCTGAGATCCGATTCCAATGTGTCGTCCATTTTCTGAACTTCTTCAAAATACAAATGAAAGAAAAAATAAGGAAACAATCGTTTCAAAATCAAATTCGAATTGTTTTTAAGTATGTATTTATGTATGTATGTATGTATCACACGTACAGACTGCGCCTATTGGGTAAGAGGGGTGTAATTTTCAATATTTACTCCTTATCATGTCAACAAAAACTTCTTTATTATTATTATCATTATTATTATTATTATCATTATTATTATTATCATTATTATAATTATTATTATCATTACTACTACTACTACTACTACTACTATTATTATTATTTAGTAAAATCCACCCTTAGTAGGTTTTTTAGGGGGGTTCAGTATAGAATGTAAGTTCATGCTAAATTGGTCCCTTGTTTTCGCCCGTTTGTTTTTTATTTTTGTTTTTTTATTGAAAATTCAGACTTTGTAGTAATTACTGCCCAACGAAAGGCGAGAGAAATAATTCATTCATTGATCACCCTAATAAATACGGCATGTTGCCGAAAGATGTGGGTCACGTGACTTTTTCTATTGAGTGACTAACCAGACAAGTCTTTCTGTCTTTGTTTTGAGCTTCGTCACTGGATCCCGAAGGCCGATGGCGTAATATTGCAGAGTATGCCGGGAAAGGCAAAATGGCGTTTCGACCGGCGCGCCACGGCGGGAAGGGAAGATAACTTGAAACAATAGACCAGATATCGTGCACCAATGGAGTTGCCGCCAAAAATCAAATGATCTGATGACGATAACTACGACAAGGCATTCAGAGAGCGCATGCCTTTGCTAATGCCGAGGTCACTAAAAAAATGAAGGGAATTCAGTTCATATATAGCTTCGAAGCAGGAGACGTAATTGTAAGAAAGTCCAGGATCAGCCCCCAAAGTTGAAGAATTCTTCTTTAACCTATGGTTCACCTTATCACATGATGTCATCTAAATTCATTGAGAACTTTCGGATATATTGGGTGGATACATAAACACACAGACTAAGACGAGAGAATACTTTGCTGTCAGACAAGACCGGTTCCACCATTGATGATTATTTGAAACTATCAACCAAAATTGCCAACCAACCAATTAACATAGGTTTCTTCAGTTTTGGCGTCAGTCCAGTTGCCTATGTATGTATGTATGTATGTACGTATATGTGACGGGCACAGGTTGCACTGATGGAGTTAAAGGGATGAAATTTTCAACATTTATTCCTTATCATGTTTAGTGAATGCGTTTTTTTTTAAATTCTATTCTTTCACCCCTGCCCCCAAATAGGTTTTTAGTGGTGGGTTCGTTTGCATTGCAAGTTTATGCTAAATTGATCCCCAGTTTGTGTCATGTTTTGTTTTTTTTTGTTTTGTTTTGCTTTTAATTCTGGCATTTTTACTGATCGATCACCGTCCACCAAAGAAAAAGGGAAGTAACTAATGCAATGATCAACCCCATTTTTCCAGCTTTTTGATTGATCACTCTCAACACAGCATGGTTTCACACTTCTCTTTGAAACTTCATCGTGCAGGCTGGAGTGTTATTTTGCATACATGGTCCCATTGTCCAAGGAACTCATAATCGTGGAACACTCTCCAAAATCTTCGTCTGCGAAGCCGAGCCATGGATGCCGTTTACAAACCTGAAGGAAAAAATCAAAAGCTAAGAAATTGGGTTCCACGCGAACTTATGAACGAAGCTGTAGCAAGGGGGAGTCAAGAGGGGGCAGTCAGCCACAGGCATAGCTCTGTTCCATAATCCCACCTCAAGGATTCGCAGAACAGCCACCAGATAGTGTCTTTGCCCCTGGACGTTACCTTTGCTCCAGGCGCTGTCCTTAGCCCCAGGTGTTATCTTTACCCGCGGGAACCGAGAACCTTTGTTACGCCATTACTTATGGATACGAAAATCGATCAGCATTTGAAGACTTGTCTTTCGCTCCTTGTTCGACACAGAAAAATATCAGTTTGGGGTAGGTTGATTATGATTGATCAAAAAAAGTGGATTTACGGTTCCAGTTACTTTTAAATTGGTGGTAATAGCAATCCCTTGTCTTACAAATGAAAAATATAGTAAAC
>OY735231.1:16284526-16299526 GCA_963457665.1 Thysanoteuthis rhombus | reverse complement strand
TCTGACACCAAAACTTCTTCTCTTACTTGTTTTTTCATTTACGAATATTTGAAGGTTTGCGGAAATGCTATCAAAATTTAAACATCGGTTATTTTTGACTCAGTTTCTTTCGAATGTTTACTTCCGGGATGAAAACCAACAAGAAAGAAGGAGAGAAAAAAAACAATATACACAGTCGGTGATAAAAATGCAAATTTCCTAATCTCTGATAAAGTCCCTGACCTTAGTGGGATTTTCGGACAATCGTGAAAAAATTGGATTTTAGCTCGTGATAAGCAAACGTACAATTTCCGGGTGGTTGCTAGAAGTCGACGGGTAGGTGGGAGTATCGTGTGGGGTCGGAGATATGTAGAAGACAGGTTGGTGCTTTGGTAATGCCGATATCAAAGGCTGGTTGGGGCCAGGAAAATGATGGTGAAACTATAACACGCGTGTCAGCATTGACATGCCGTTGGTGTTAGAGTGACACGAGATGGACTTAGACGTAAAAATGTCAATTTCATTTCATTGCTCTTGTTATTCGCGAGTATATTTCAAAATTTCAAGTTATATTTGGTCATGAATATATTAGAAATGAGTCGCTTTTCTATGAGCGTATAGAGGAATAACATTCACTGGATGCTGCCAAAAGAATTTGGTCATGTGACGATTTCCATTGAACTAAAATACATGAATATATATATATATATATATATATATATGTGTGTGTGTGTGTGTGTGTGTGTGTGTGTGTGTGTGTGTGTGCGCGCGTGTGTGCGTGTGTGTGTGCGTGTGCGTGTGTGTGTTTGTGTGCGTCTGTGTATGTGTCTCTGTGTGTGCGTGTGTGTGACACTCCGATAACAGGATTATTTTTAAAAAATTGAAATTTTGCGCTAAAAAGGTTTGCCATCACCGGGCTACGACCTATGGGCCGGTATATAGACCTGATAGTTTTTCGGAATAGGTATAGTTAATTCGTGTACTTAATCTTTGCCTTACATATAAGGCCATCTCTAGCGTTTTGTGGCCATTTTGGTGATTTTTTTTTAAATACAAAAATATTGACCACGTACATTCGATAATGACATCATAACAGTTGGTTCTTTATGATGTCACACTTTTAATGACATAACACGTATTCCTTTCTTATTTCTGTCGTTTAACGTAACTGGGAACAACCGACCGGCCGACCGATTAACCGAAAAGCGTTCTATTGAGATGTGTAGACACCTCTAAAAACTAGTTGAATAACCAAAAAGAAGGAAAAAAATGGACAAATTCCAAACAGGCATTATTGCAAATCGTTGTAAACCAGGTCACCCTGTTTGAGAAAATTCTGACAATAATTGATATTTGCAGGTTTATTTGTTTATGTGAAGAAGTGGGAGAAAACAGTTTAGTCACCTATCGAGCTGAAACAGGGAACCGAACCAAGAGACCCTAAAACTGAAAATCTTGCTACGTGCACTAGAGAGAATCGTGCTCAACACCACATGGAGAAATCACAAGACAGCACAATGTCAGATAAGTGGAGTCAGAGATATCATAGAATCCTTTAACAAAACTGTAATGGTAATGGGCTGGTTATGTTGCGATAGAACTGAAGCAACCAGCGAGGATCAAACTAATGACCTTGTTAACTTGGTCTGCAATACGAGATGATTCTTAGAAATGATCAAAATGTTTCTTGAACACACGCAGGACTTATTTCATTCTGATGAATAAATACATTTGAGAAAAAGTGTGTTGAACCTCGAAAATATCTAATTATTTGGAAGATAATGTTTTTATAAGGCTCGATGCATTGATGTATACAATAGAGACGTTTCATCTTCTGTTGGAAAACAAGTTAGAGCAACCCAGCTTGTTTATTACCGTTTCACAATGTAATGTCCCTTGAGTTCCAATACTTAATGTACTTTTACTTACACCTCATACCGGAAGTGTATCAAAAAAGGGCTGAGCGTGGGTTATCGACCCTGGCTTCACGTGAAGGGATGCAAAATTTCATCTGGTCTATCATATCTTCCCTAAAAATATAGCACAACTGGGCTCGGGCGCTGTCAAAGCACCCTGCGTGCTGTCTCTGTCCCGGGCCCTGTCCTTGCTCCCGGGTTCTCAGGACCACTTCTTGTAATTGAACAACCGTAGCCATCAGAAATTGGAAAGGTTTTATCCTCTTTTTATATGTGCGTGTGTCTGTGTGTTTAAGTGGTTTTTGGTCAAGCGCTTCTGGAAAAAAGCTTTTTTGACCGGGGCGGGGGGGGTTATTTTAATGGAGTCATTTGTTTGCATACCCCAGAACTCTTGGACATACCGTTTTGTCTACAGATTTGAAAATTGGTTTCTGTGCTCGATTAGACCCCAAAAAAAGTTTTTATCAAGATTTCCGGAAAAAAACGCCTTCTTGACCTTTTGGGGCTTCATTCCGACGGGTTTATTATTAACATCTAGATATTCAAGAATCCAGATATTTCTAGATGTTTTTTTTTTTTTTTGTTTTTTTTTTTTTAGAATAATTTAGATGTTTTCCATTGGAAAACGCCAGTGATGTCATAATAGGATTAACTCTGACCTTATTTATTCTTTGCTGGAATTGTTTTTACATGACTCTAAATTTTAACTCTACAATTGTTCAATCATTGACTGTGAGGGCGAGTCTCAATAATTTGGAGCTTATCATTGATAGATAAGACTTTTCTTTTTATTTATTTATCTTTTTTCAGAATTCAGTGTTACTATAGGCGGCATTATTTGAAGAGCATACTAATTTCAGTTTCCAAAATAATGCACTGCAAACTAATTCCTGACAATAGTCTTGCTAGAATATAGAAACAAACATGCCGGCAGATCGGTTGGGTCATTAAATAGCGACGTTAGAATAAGTGCCATTACAGCGAGAGTTTCTTTTTTTTTTTGTTTTTTTTTCAACACAGACTAGTTATAACGGGCCGAACATCAAGTTGAAGAGACAACAGAATGATACGGGAGATGGCTGTGGCAGGGTAAGAACGAACAGGTCTGGTTAGTTACCTAATAGAAACAGTCACGTGACCAACATTTTTGGCGGTATTCTGTGTGGAGATGACCAATCAAAAGATTGGAAAAAGGGGTGAGCTATGCATAAGTTACTTCGTTCTCAATTAGTCGGGCAGTGACGGGTACAAACTGACGGGCCAATTCAGAAAAAAAAACTTACATTGTAAATTGAACCCCTCAGTAAAAAGGTATTTTCTGAAGACAAAAAAAAATTGTTGATATAAGGAGTAAATGTATAAATTTTCAGCCGTCTAATTCCTTTGATGTGGTTTGTACGCGAAATGCGTATATAGATAGCCAGCCAGTTAGACCTATGTAAAAACTAAAGAAACTTTGATGTTGACAGTTTTGGTTGAAGGTTTCTAGAAAAAAAGATGAAAGGGGCAGGGAGAGACCACGCCCGGCAATTAGGGAGAAAACCTCATTTTATATAGGGTCCCAGTCTCATTAGGAACGATTATGTAAAAATGTTAAGGTTAAGAAAGGAAGAAACAAAGAAAAAGAAAAAGGAAAGGGAATGAGGAAGAAGCGTTGGGAATAAAGAAAAGAACGAAAGAAAGAAAAGGAAAGAAAAATAAAAAGAAAGAAAGAAAGAAGGAAAGAAGAGTGGATAGCAAGTTAAGAAAGGACAAAGAAAGAAGAAAATGAAGGGAAGAAGGAAGAAGGAAAGAAAGGACGATAGAAAGAATGAACGAGCAAAAGAGAAAAATCGAAAAAAAAAAAACATTGAGAGAAAGAAAGGATAAAGAATTATCGAATCTAGGATGTAAGCAAAATGACAAAAAAAAAAAAGAAGAAGGAAAACAGAAAGAAAAGAAGAGCGAAAATAGGAAAGAAAAAAGAAGAACGAACAAATGGGTGAGCGTAAGAAAAAAAAAAGAAAGAAAGGAGAACGAGCAAAAAAAAAAAAAGAAAGAACGGAAGAAAAGAAAGAACGGAAGAAAGGAAAGAAAAGGTAAAACAGGGATGAAAAAACGCCGTTGGTAATCAGCGAAAAAAATCAAATAGATAGATTGATAGATATGAAAAGATTGAGATTGATAGATTGACAGATAATGGAATAGATAGTTATGAACAAATATATATATATATATATATATATATATATATATATATATATATATATATGGAGATAGGTCGATAGATAGATATGAGAAGATTGAGATAGATAGATACATTGATAATGAATTGATTGGGATAGATAGTTATGAACAAATTGAGATAGATAGATAGATAGATAGATAGATAGATATGAGAAAATCGATATAGATACATGGATAGATGATGAATTGATTGGGATAGAAAGTTATGAACAGATTGAGATAGATTGATAGATAGATAGATAGATAGATATGGACAGAAGGAAGAGGAGAGAATAATGAATGTAAAAAACAGATGAATATATACAAAATGTTACGCCGAAATTTTTTACGATAAAAACAAACTTAGATTACATGAACTTTCGATCGTATAAAATAGATGCTCTTATCCTTGCTTACATTATTTAAACTTTTCGTCAAATCAAAGCTACGAATTCATTCTTTGTAAAACAAAATAAGAACAACGTATTTACTTATTTTTTGTAAAAAAAAAGGTTCGATTTCACTTTGATAATACGAACTTCTGAAGAACAGTTTTGATATAGTCTTATATCCTCGTTTTGATTGAATGAATACTTGATCAAGTCAAAAGTACTATTGAATAATCGTAGTTATCAAAGATGGCGACGGGTTCTATTTTTTTTATAAATGTGCATGTGTCTGGTTTTTTTTGTGTTTGTTTGTGAGTTCAAGCGCTCCTGGACATACCATTTTGTCTACAAACTTGAGAATTGGCATCAGTACTCCCTTCGACCTTTCCTAAACCTACTTTTTCAGAAAAAAAATTTTTTTTTCGCTTTTTCTTACTTTTTGCAGTCTTATTTTGATGAGTTATTTAACTTTTATATTCTCCAGAATAGAGATTTTTCTGGATTTTATTTTTACTCTATTTTGGGTGTTTTCCAGTGAGAAACACCAATGATGACGTACATAGAGTTTATTCTGACCATATTAATCTTCGATTGTAATTTTTCTTGACTTCAAAATTTGATGCTACGGTTGTTCAATTATTGACTGCGATGGCTATTTTTTTTTTTCATGTTTTGTAAAAATAAAATAAAAACTTCGCGAATTTGGCAATTCCATCACAACATGCATATATATATATATATATATATATATATATATATATATATATATATATATATATGTGTGTGTGTGTGTGTGTGTGTGTTGGATTAAGGGCTCAGAGAGAGAAAGTAGCAACAACAATAAAAGAGAGAGAGAGAGAGAGAGTGAGAGAAAGAAAAATCGGAATACTGGAACAAAAAAGAAAAAGACAATCTTGAAATAAAAAGAAAGAAAAGAGAACGCTAGATCAGTGTCCATGGAGGGAGGTTAGGTGGTGGCGGAACAGTCAAGGGCAGTTATCGTCAGATGAAAATATTGATGACCTGAGTTCATCACAGAACTTCCGTTCGCTGCTCGAGGACCAGCAAGGACAATAGATCTTGGTCAAATGTCTCTGGACTGATTACGATAATGAGACCGAGGCCAAAGATATTTAACCGAGAGGAAAGGGAGGAGTAGAAAAAAAGAGGGAAGGCTTGGTCAAGCGGATGATAAGTGGTCAGTCACAGACAATGTGGGAAGTGGGGAAGAGGTTGAAAGTAATCCAGATCAGAGATTAAGTACTTGGGAGAATTCAAAGGAGCAGGGAGAGTCACAAGATAATTGCTAAGCAAAATTGTCAGTCTTTAAAAAAAAAATTATACACACATAATTGCAATCACCACTAGCGGCAGCCTTTTAGCGTCAGTCGTTGGACAGAGACCCTCTCCAAGGCTCGTCAGACCTCTCTATCGTGGGCGTCACGGAGACATCAGCAGCAGCAACGGCAGCCTTTTAGCGTCCTACTTTGGACATAGACCTTCCCAAAGATTCGCCATATCTCTATCATGGGCTTGTTGAACCAGTACTTTCTGAATTTATCTTGCTCATCACACCATCTTACTTTCTGTCGGGCACAATTTCGCATATGATCCATTAGGATGTACTGCCTTGTTTTAGTATACTTTAATGTTATTTGATCTGTTCATGTGAGGTTGAGCATGATTCTCACATGTGCACGTTGCATGGTTCTCAGTTTGTGGGTCAATACCTAAACTTACCGAGTTCGTTTTACCATTTTACTTTTTGCCGGCCACAGTTTTGCATGTAATCTCTGGGGATCTACGTTGTGAGTCGTCATATTCAGATTTGACATTCTCGCAATATGACCAACCCATCGCCATTTGAGTCCTCCAATGCATCTTTTAACTCTGGTAGCTGTTTATTTCTGATATAATGTGCTGGCTAGTGGTCTCCCTATGAAATGTTGAGTGCAAGTCTTTCTCAAACAATGCAGAACACCAGCTATAACATTCGAATCCAAAACATGAAACTAAAAAAAAAAAAAAGATTTGGAAACCAATTAGTCTGAAGGAAATGGAAAGAGGAATATCAAGAATAACATCTATCAATAGAAAGAGACCAACACCCTAGAGAAGACAAGGGTGGAGGATATCATACAAGTAATTGAACAGCAAAATTGGAGATGGGCTGGAGACTTAACAAGAAGAAAGGACAAAAGATTGAACAAAAATCTAATCGATTGATGCAGATGGGACGGTTATCGCAGCTGAAAAAAAAAAAAACAAAAAAAAAACAGACAATATGGAGGGATGAGATAGAAAGGTAGCGCAATCAAGGTCGTCATGGAAGAAGATAGGGAAGCCTTTGTCCAGCAGCGGACTTATAAAGGCTGATTATAATAATGATGATGGTGACATATGTGTGTATTTTCAGTGAATCCGGCTAAAGAAGCCGTAGTGATCTTTGCATATAATTAAGCAGTTTAAGGCCCAAAATAATGGACACCGCCGTGAAGTTTGAACTTACGATCAACGGCCGTCAAAATTTATTTCTCAGTGAGAAAAACTTGCACATCTTTTGCAGCAATTACTTTCACTTTTTTTGGGGGGGGGGTAGTTTTAGTCCCCAATCTCAATCTATAGTAATGAAGGTCAGCAGAGTATTAGATGGAGAGACGAGCTAGACAAATTCAGAAAGTACTGGCTCTGCGACGCCCACGATAGAGAAGTTTGGTGAATCCTGGAAGAGATATATATCCAATGACGGACGTTGAAAGGATGATGATGATGATGATGATGATGATGATGATGATGATGATGATGATGATGATGATGATGATGATGATGTTTTTAATAAATTAAGTACTATCTTGATTAGATAAAAATTGAAGATCTAGGTAATATGTTATAATATTTTTAGGTGTTATAAGATATTTTTCGACTGAATTTTAAATCTAAACTTGAAAATAAAGATAGCAACGCTGTCCTTGCTATATCTTCTTGCAAATAAAAAAAATGCGTGTATGGTACGACTATCAGGTTTATTTTTTTCTTTTCAATCTTCCACCTGTACTTGAGGTGTCGGGGCGGGGGGATGACCGCAATCACGTCGTTCCATCCTTTCCAATTTTGTTCTACAAAGGCAAAATATTATAATCCACTTCCCATCTGCTGGGCCCACCAAGCTCTAACCATACAACACGTTCTTTACTCTGTCTGCGTCTCAAATTGCTGAACGAGGGTTGGACGTCTGCAATTTTAATTGAGCTGTCCGTCTCCTAAATGGGCGATCGCCCAAGGCTGGCCAGCCTATTCTGCGCAGCTATTTCTCGGAGATGGGTGAAGAAATGTATTGACACCTTTCCCAAGTGTATTAATGTTGAGTGAATGCAAGCTGTCCTGGTTGGGAAGTGAACTCGGTTCACCGATTCTATTTTCCAGGCTGCGAACCATCAGGCTACCAGAACCTGGTTTTGTAGATTCTCATGCTGTATAAAGTACAAGCCTAAACCTGAAAAGCTACGTGAGAATCGATCTTATGGGCAATGGTGTATGTCACGTACTAACCACCGCTCTACAAATCTACTAACCGCAGCTTCATCACCACACAAGGTCACCGTAGAGGAGGGTTCTTCCAGGACTGAACTCATACCCTGAGTAATGGTTAGCGGGACTGTGAAATTTGAACCCACATCTCCAAGAGGAAGCACCGTCTAGCCAAGCCTGCTCTACCAATTAAGCCAATAAAACTTCAACTGGACACATATGTTCAAATAACTCTTAAACCTATCCTTCATTTCAGTCGAGGCTATGTTTGTTTTACATTCTGGTTACTGAAACTACCAAACTTAAAAGTGGAATATATATATATATATATATATATATATATATATATATATATATATATATATATATATATATGTCCCATTTCTTTAATTGTTTATTCTATTTACTCTGACTAGGCCAACTGGCATGTTCACTGTTTAAAACGGGATGTCGGTTTAAATAGAGTTTCAGATAATAATAATAATAATAATAATAATAATAATAATAATAATAATAATAATAATAATAATAATAATAATAGGGGCAAACGATTTACTCTACATAGACCAGATGATCTTAAGAGAAGTGAGGAAAAGGAGAAAGAATATCGCAATGGGATGGATTGATTACAAAAAGGCATACGATATGATTCCACATAGCTGGATACTCGAATGCCTTAGAATGTTCAAAATTAGCGAACCGGTGGTTAAATTCATTGGTAATTCGATGGAAGACTGGAAAGTATATTTGACAGCCGCAGGGGACAAACTAGCAGAGGTAGGGATAAAAAGGGGAATCTTCCAAGGAGACTCGTTGTCCCCACTATTATTTGTTCTAACAATGATACCGCTTAACAGAATCCTGAAAAACAGCAAAGGATACCACTTCTCTAAAACAAAAAGAAAGGTCAACCACTTAATGTACATGGACGATATAAAATTGTTCGCAAAAAACAGGGGAGAGCTAGAGACTCTGTTCAACGAAGTAAGGGAATATAGTGAGGACATAGGAATGGAGTTTTGAATAGAAAAATGCGCAATCATGGTGATGCACAAAGGAAGGCTTTCAATGACTGAGGGAATTGAACTCCCGGACAACAGCAAGATTAGGGCACTGACCGCACAAGACCGATACAAGTACCTAGGTGTCCTTGAATGTGACACGATAAAACGGGAAGAGATGAAGGAGAAAATAAAGAGGGAATACCTCAGAAGGATAAGGAAAATATTAGAAACCAAATTAAACAGCAGAAATCTAATAAAAGGAATGAACACCTGGGCTGTATCAGTAGTTAGGTATACAGGACCATTCCTAGGATGGACAAAGGAAGAGCTCCAATCAATGGATAGGCGAACAAGGAAACTTATGACGATGCATAAAGCATTACACCCTTGGGATGATACAGATAGACAATACGTTAAGAGAAAAGAAGGTGGTAGGGGGCTCATCAGCATAGAAGACTGTGTCCAGAGAGCTAAAACAGTCCTAGAAAGATATGTGCAAACAAATAGTGAAGAAATCATAAAGAGCGCGAGAGATAGTGCAACCAGCAATAATGTAGAAAACAATAGAACAGTACAGCAAGCAAGAAAAGAAAGATGGGAAGGGAAAAAATTGTACGGCAAGTTTAAAAGGCAGATACAAGATATAGCAGACGAGAAATCATGGACATGGTTACGAAAGGGGAACCTTAAGAGAGAAACAGAATCGCTCATCATGGCAGCCCAAAACAAAAGCATAAGGACAAACTACATGAAAGCAAAAATCGACAGAACACAGACAAACAGCAAATGCCGCATGTGCGGTGAAAGAGATGAGACAGTAAACCACATAACTAGTGAATGTAGTCAACTCGCCCAGAAGGAGTATAAGCATAGACACGATAGAGTAGCAACGATGATACACTGGGAACTAAGCAAACAAATGGGATTCAACCATGTGGAAAAGTGGTATCAGCACAAGCCAGAGGCAGTCTTGGAGAATGACAACCACAAACTACTGTGGGACTTTGACATCCAAACTGACCACCTCATCCAGGCAAGAAGACCGGACTTAGTAATAGTAGACAAAAAAAGGAAGGCCTGCCAAATAGTAGACGTTGCTGTACCTGCAGGCCATAGAGTAAAAAAGAAGGAAGGTGAAAAAAGGGAAAAATACCAGGACTTAGCAAGGGAGTTAAGGAAAATGTGGAACATGAAAACCAGGGTAGTACCGGTCATAGTGGGCGCACTAGGAACTGTCCCCAAAACGCTGAGGGAGAGACTGGAGGAGATCGGGATTAGGGGAAGGATTGAGACCGTACAGACCACAGCACTACTGGGAACTTACCGGATACTGAGGAAGGTGCTAGAGATGTAAGTACTGCAACGAATAGTAGCTCTGTCATGATATGCGAAAGAGAGGAGACGTTAGCTGAAGACCTGAGGAGACTTATTGTCACTCAGCCTTCAGCGATAACTACTGGGCAACCGGTGTGAAACTGTAAATCGTAGAATTACTGCGACCTATGAGTACTGGGGGAGGAGGGCTGGAGACTTGAGGAGACTTGCTGTCACTCAAACTCCAGCGGTTACCACCGGGCAACTGGTGTGAGATTCCAAATAATAATAATAATAATAATAATAATAATAATAATAATAATAATAATAATAATAATAATAATAATAATCCATATCATAATCATTATATAAAGGTGTATACATGTTTGAGAGTTCTTCCTCGGCTTATTACCTGCCTCTCCACGAAGAATCTTTGAAATTAATTGAGAACTTTTGGAGATATTGCGTCGACAATCACGAGTAAATGTATTAAAGTATGAAAATATGTGCGTGTGCACGCGTGTGCAAGGGAAAGAAAATATCGTGTGGTCAGTTATTCGATTATCTGCACATACGCATTCACATGTCTACTTGCACGCATGCGCACAATAGATACTTTCTTCCACAAATATGGCAGTCAAATAAAAGCGCACGTTTCCTTTTGATAGAAGTAAATCATGATCCTACCGAAGGGGGTTATTTAAGGATCATTCTCTGCTGAACGTTCCTTGATCTGAATTCCTGCCTCGTTATCATTTCAACATGGCGTCCGTTGACCAAATTATTTCCTATGAATTCCGACTTCCTTTGCTCGTAATTTGGGGAGCAGATAATCTGTATGGTTTTCGAAAATTGCCTTGTTCAATCCGCTTTAGTTCTGCACAAGAACAGACCCCTGGCCCCCCTTTCCTAGCTTGGTGTTCGTTGTATCTTTGCAATTATTATGAGTCCCAGTGACGTGCATGTTAAAAGTAATCGCTTCTCTAGAGGGATTTTCGTGTGGATTCAGTAATTCAGCGATTGGAATTTTGGCTAAATCATTTGTCTTTGTTGCCATGGGTGTCCGCTTGGAGAGGAGAAAACAGGGCATTTTTCACCCCACTCCCTAGATTAGCCCTTCTCGCCGAAGGCGAAGAAGTGGAGTTGAAAGTTGGAACATTACAGTAAAAAAAAATGGTAATGGTGCAGTACGATTGTTCTATGTCACCCCGACTTGACGTTCCTACATGAAGAAGACTTCACCATTATTTGCTCGCGCTTACTCCACCGTGCCACTCAGGGTTGAGGTTACGTGTTTCAATGAGCGGCCGAGTGTACCATCTAACTTTTGGGTGATACAGTGAGTCGTACTTGCTTGCACAACAAATGGCGAGTGGAATGCGTATCGTGTTACTGGGTTGCCACTAAGATATACCTCGAACATAGCCTTTTGTCTCCTCCCCCGCAGATACGTATGATTTTCTCCAGCCCTTCTGTCATTTGAGTTACGAATGGACTCATCATTTCACCACGCCCTGTAACATGTGCGATAAACTTAGGTATGCAGACCTACATGCGTCATGACATATGATAGAGAACAAATATATATCTAATATGTATATAAACAGAACATTTTATTGTCAATATATTGTGAAACTATGTGTATCTATTCCAGGATCTGAGTTGACAAAAAAGCATGCATCCGTCCTTAAATTCAATTGATTCTTCCTTGCCCCAAAGTCTGCCCTTCTACAAAGAATCATGGAAATTAATCGAGAAATTTCAGAGATATCTATCGACAAACTTGAATTTATACATAAATGTATCGAAATAATGAAAAAAACATCTCTAAATTGAAAAGGAACCTCCTTGATCCACCCTAAAATTTGAATAATTTTTTCCTTAGTCTATTGTCCATCCTTCAACAAAATATTGAAATTTATTGAGAATGATTTAGAGATATTGCATAAACAAACGGATGGATACAAGTGAACGCATAACTTTTTCAAACTTTATTGGCAGATTTAAATTAATTCAGCATTTTACCACACCCTGCTTTTATGTACAATCATATACAAGTATGTAGACATGCTTACATTACGTTATAAGAGCAAATATACATTTGATATTTATATAAGCAGCATTTTATTAACAGTATATTATAAAAACACTCATTTCCGATAAATATTTAAGAATATAGTTCAGCTATTTATCACGCATAACTAAGTCCAGTGGTGTCCAACCTGGTGGGATGGAATCCCCCCCAAGGGGATACTTTGGGTGGTTCAATCGGCAAATCAGGCTATGAGGTAAAAATCAAAATTATGGTGAATGTTTTTGGCTGATAGGTAGTGGGGATGTGTTTCTCACTAATAGACCCATGAATCGAAAGACTGGTAGCTAAAACAACAATAACAAATGAACAAGATGTGAATATTTGCTACAGGAGAATTCTTTTTATTTTATAATAAATTGGAATTCCAAATGATTTGTTCCTAATTGTTTCGGCTTGCTTTCTTTGAGTTACAAATACACAGAAACAGCTGTGTAAAATTGAATCATAAGATTAAACTAATCCTCATTGAAAACTGTCTACACAAAAGAGAATAATTTTGGAATGTTTTTAAGTTGATTAGACTGGCTTATTGGCTATGTTTGTATGTGCGTATGTATATAGGTATGCAGCCAGAGTCCCACTTGTTTATCCGATTTACGTTAGCTAGGCCAAATGATACTTTCATCGTGAAATAATTTTCACTCGGTGCCCGTCTACTATGGGCTTGCGCCAGACTCAGCTAACGTTTGTAAATAACTACGATCACTGATATTTAGCAAGATAGCATTGCAGATTAGTTCGCTAGTGTATTGAGTTCGATCTCCATTCGTGTGTTCGCTTCTGACTAGCCTTAGTAGATAATTACACTCGTACAAATATTTACGTACGAACTTGAATTGTTTTTAGATGCACCCGACAAATCTCTGTAGAAGACTTTTTGGTAAAACCGTCAGTAGGCTTTGATTATGTTGAACGGCAGAAAGATGAAGAAAGGGGGTTTGCGTTTTATTCAGCTGCTGCCATGACGTCAGAAGATAAAGTATGACGTCAGAAGATAAAGTGTGATGTATTAATGGAGCATCTATTTTGATCAATCTTTTTGTAAGCTGCTATGATGTCATTAAGAAAACATATTCTGATCATTTTTTTTTCTTTACTAGTGATTTCTGTAACTGACTTCTAACTGTCGGGGTTGAAACCGGTCTTGGAACAAGAAATTCTGTTTGTTAGAATGAGATTTTGTTAAACGAAGGTTCGCGCAATATGTTTTACAATTTTCATTAAATTTCCGTGATCGTCGTGTGATGTTTTTGGAACCTGTCGGATATTGGAACTTTTTCGAGTTGTTTTAAAGTAATGGAAGCAGATTAAAAATAAAAATTTAAAAAAAAAAAAAACCCCAATTAAACTGGTAAATTCGGTAATTGTTTGAATTGGTTTGACAAATGTCGATATTTTACAAGGAAGATAAATTTTCAGTAGGCACGATTAGCTGCTACTGCTATTGAAATATTACTGAACAAATGAAAGCAGAAAACCCTGAACATTTTAATCTGTATTTTATCAAATTTAGTGGTTGAAAATACAATTTAGGGTTAGGGTTAGGTTTAGTATTGGGGTTATTATTCAGAGTCTCTATTAGGGTTGGGTTTGTTTTCTCTTATGCTAAATAAGGAGGATTCAGCTACAATGAAATTCGTTGCAGTGAAATGAAAGATTTAATTGAATCAGATTTTAAGAAAATAACGTGATACGATGTACAGAGTCTATCCTGGTAATTTTCCTTGCAAAATATCCACATAATCTTTTGGTGACCATGTTCCAAACAATTACCATAATGGTATTACTATTACTACTTCTACGTTTGCAAGACACAAATATGGACGTACGAATGGTGGACGCATCGTTGAACCAATAGTTCTTGCTTTTTCCTTCCGCTGATATCTTTCTGAGGAATTTCGGAGGGCACATGTGTTCTGCGATGTCGTCTTCAGAATCTTTTGACAGGAAATTGAGAATCCCATGAATTAAAAGTATCCCTTGATATTTATCTCTAAACGTACTGTACCCTCCCTTTTTTCTTTTTATCTTCCTTTTTTTTCTTGGACTTTTCATTCCTACTTAATCATTTATTTTTCTTACCTATCTATCTATTCATCTTTTACCTATCTATCATATCTCTAATTCGTTTTCCCTTCCGTTAGCACAACATCGATCTCCACATGACTAAATCGATCAACTTACTCTCCTTCGAAAATAATCAATCTTCCCAGGCAGATACGACCCTTTCCCCAATAGACAGTAGATCAATCTATTTATTGACCTCTGTGGGCAACATTTGTTTATACCCTGTCTACCATGGATTCTTGACTAAATACTGAATACCAAACAATTTTTTTTAAAATCTTAGATACATCGAATCGAACGTTACCGGGTTCGAATAACGGAGTATCTGGTTGTTTGATTTCCTGTGGGGAAACTGCAACAGCCGGTCTGTAAGACGAATGATTTACGAGTGTATTTGGTAGACTATCTCTCATTGTAATTCATCCAAGCCCCATGAATGTTCATATCGAACTTCTATAGGCATCACCCGAATAAAGATTCAGACGCATTGGAAGCTGTGTAAT
>OY735231.1:16239526-16279526 GCA_963457665.1 Thysanoteuthis rhombus | reverse complement strand
TCACAATAGCCGAGTCATAAGTCAGTGATGGTTGACACAAGCAAATTTACAAGTGACAAAGCGATGCTTGTCGAGTGACAAAAGCCTTAGGACGATTGATAACTGACGATTGCGGGTGGCAGTAGCCAAATTACAAAGGCCAATTGACAATTGCCGAGTTATAAAAGTTAGTGACAATTACCAAGCAACTAAAGACAAATGACAAATGCCGAGCGAAAATTGTTTAGTGATAATAGTTAGTGACAATTGCCTGCCAAAATAACAATTGCTGCCGAAGGCCCTGTGTCAATGGTACAATTACATTGCTTAGAGACAACTGACAATTGTTTGGTCACAAAAGCCCAAGTGATAAAAAGCAAATGACGATTGTAAACGGACAAAATCCAAATGACAATTGCTAAATTAAATGAAAATAGCCAAAGTGACCCCTACTGAGTGACAAAAGCCGTGATAATTGCACAGTTATAAAATGATAGTTGTCAAGTGACAAAAATCAAGTGGCGACTGCTAAGTCACAAAAGCAAGTGACAATTGCCAGGTATTTGAATCCAAAATACAATTGTCAGGTGACAAAAGCCTAAGAACAATTAATAACTGACGATTGCCGAATGACAATTGTCAAGCGACAAGGACCAAATGATAAACGTTGTGACAATTGCCAAGTGGCAATCGCCAATTGCCGAGAGGCAATCGCTGATTGACTATCGCCAAATGACGAAATCTGTGACAATTGACGAGTTACAAAAGTTAAAGTGACAATTGCTAAGTGACTATCGCCAAGTTACAAGAGTTAAACGAAAATTGCTTGGTGACTATTGCCAAGTGACAATTGCCCGGAATCCAAAGCGACAGGCAGCCAAATCACACTTATTAAGTAAAAGCAAAAGACGTATTTAAAATGTATTTTCCCATGAATTAAATAGTGTTTCTAACAAAAACATCTCTATTACGTTTGTATAAGTGTCGATTTTTAAGAAAAAATAATCTGTGATGCAACTTACAATGTACTGCTCTACTGGAAACCAGCTTCTGTCCACCCAATAACCGTCCGAAATGATTTTAAAAAACATAGCATTTATTCAAAAAACAATTAAAGTGAAGAAAAAATCTAGAAAAAAACATTTTACATCGGCTGTAACAAAAATACTTCAAAGCTGTTCGGTCGTACAACTGACGTTAAGTAAGGGTGCAGGTCATTATAGATTGGACGTGAATTGGACTCCCTCCGCCAAAGAAAAAGAAAAGTTTCTCCTTCAAAAACTGACACTTTCCAAAACGTAGCGAGAATCTTATTGATTGAAAACACCACACGTTTCTTCCGAGTAAAAATAAAAAAATAAAAAAAAATAGAAAAGAAAAATAAATCTTATACAGTTTTCTGATTTCAGTGGTTAGATGGATATTGAACTTTTCTAATCGCAATCCAACTCAGGACGTGATTCTACGATATTCTGTAAACAGAGCTGATCGTAATTAAAGAATTACCTTTCGGTGTAAATAATCCTTTTTTCAATTTATCACGTGCCCGAAGTAATATAATAAAGAATACACTTTCCATTGTGTTGCCACATTTGAAGTTATTTTTCCCTGGCAACGCCGGGTATCCCAGTTAATCGTAATCATTCCTATGTCTATAATACAGTTCGTTGTCTTAGATTACTTCTGTTTAACCTTCTCCTCCTTCTTCTTCTTCTTCTTCTTCTTCTTCTTCTTCTTCTTCTTCTTCTTCTTCTTCTTCTTCTTCATAACTGTTTCTCCTTCATCCTCTCAGATCAACTTAGTTTTAGCTTTTCTTTCCTCTTCTTTTCCTCCTTCCCTCCTTCTTCTTCTTCTTCTTCTTCTTCTTCTTCTTCTTCTTCTTCTTCTTCTTCTTCTTAGCTTATCTTATTAACAACTTCTTAATATTATTCAGTTATTTTTATTCATCATTACTCATACTCTTTCATTTCTATTTGGTTTCACATTCCTTTTCGTTAATTTCTGATTCATTTTCTTCTTCGCCGTCTTTTTTTCTTCTTTACATCTTCTATATCCAATTCTTTTCTTTCTTCTATTTTTTATTTGTTTTCTCTCTCTTTTTCTTCCTTTCCATTCCATATTCATTTCCTTCTTTTTCTTTTCCCCTTTTCATTCTCCCTCTACTTTTTCTCCTGAAATCAATTTACAACATTTTACATTCCTCCACCTTCTTCCTCTCATCTTTACCCTTCTCCTTCGTCTTTCTTCTTCTTCTTCTTTTTCTTCTTCCTCATTTTTCCAACTTTTTTCTCTCCTCCATCTTCTTCCCCATAATCATATCCTTCTCTTCCTCCTCCTCTCTCCTCTCTTTCACCCTTGTCTTTATCGTCCTCCTCTTCCCCCGTTTTATATCCTCTCATACCCTGACCCTTCCACTCCTCCTCCCTCTCCTTTTCACTCTTTAACTACAATGCCACAAATTCATTTCAAATTCTTTCCTACCCCGTTCCCAAATACCACAATGCCATATTTCTTTCAAAATTTGGCAGCTCCGCTCTAGACCCTCCTTTCCGAGATCCCTTATCTAAGCTTTAATATACTGGCAAAAGATGGACTCGACGTTTAGCCACGGAACAATTTCAACATTTTTTTTTTTATACTACTTATTTATTAGGGGTGGTAGAATCGAAACTGGCAAGGTGTTCTATGACGTTGATTGTCGATTCAATCTTGAGGGGTGCCGTCAGGGTTTGTCGGAATGCTCCGATTGTCTATGGGTCGGAGTGACAAATATTTGGCACTGACAGATAAGAGTTTATGTGTATATATATATATATCTTTTCTATTTTTTTATGTTTTATTTAAATTCAAGGTTGACTTCTATCATTCACAGGCCCTCTCAGCCCAGCCCAGCCCAGCCCAGACTAGCTCAATCCCGACCCTCTAAATGCGATGCCATTGCTAAAATCGGAGAATTAGGGTTTGTGTGCCCATAAAACAATAAAAAGGAAAGATAAGGAAAAAGACGAGTAGGTTAGTAAATGAGAAGATTTTTAGGAGATGAAGACAAAGATAGTTCGTAGAAGATGGGGATAAGCAAATGCCTGTTCAGCTTTATGGTTAGGGGAGGGCTACTGTAGAGTGATGATTACCTGAATCCTGGCCATGAAGTCAGAGGCCCCAAAATCACGGAACTCAAGTCACAATATAGGTTGCACGTTGAACCACTTACGGAACTTAACCGAGCATCGCTATAGGACTCAACCACAGACAGAAAAGGTTTTCCTCAATAAGTAATATTTTAATTTGATTTGTACTAATCGAGTAATGTAACGTTTTTCGTAAATTTGAACGAATAAAGATAAATATTACAAAGGTGTAAATTACATTACCTTTTTAGTACAAATTGAATCAAAATATGACTTATTTCATTCAAAAAACGAATACTTCCTTTATTCAACATCATCTCGCTTTCAAAGCAAAACTAAAAATCTGTTAATTAAATAAAAATGGTTCACAAAAGCTTTCCTTAATTAAAATTTACCAATAAAAAACATATTGCATTGCTCAATTAGTACAAATTAGATTGAGATATTACTAATTTTATTTCAATTTTTTCGGTCTGTGACTTGAAGTCCTGTAGCTTTTATTCCCGGTTAACTTGAAGCGTGCAGCGTACATTTCAACTTTACTTCCACGATTTTTACTGTATTGAGATACTTATTACCATTTCAAACAGGCATAAATACATTTATACACAGTTATAACTACACAGTTTAGACAATTGCAAGACTTATGGCCCGTCACCATTTCTGTGTCAGATAAATTTAAGTTTGTAAATACTTGACGCCTGTTTAGTTGGCTATAACATTGTCATTGGTCACTAGGGTAGTGAGTTCGACCCTGACAGGGAAACAGTTTTTGGTCACTCTGCCATATCCAAGCTTCTTGAATACAGCTTTCTTGGTCATTACTATTGGATTCTAATTGGGAACTACACTTCTGTGCCATACTAAGCCAAGCTCAGTAAACACTGAACGTCATTCAATCAAATTTTGCGTACATATTTGTATGTGTGGAACATGTTTTTATGTGTGAATTTGTTTGCGTATCAGAAAGTGTGTATGTGAATACGAGCTTGTTTTGTGCATATTCAAATAATGTGTTCACTCGTGTTTGGATATGTATGTATGTATGTGTGTGGGTGTGTATGAGTGTGTGTGTGCTCGAGTGCATGAATGTGTGTGTGTGGTATTTTTTCAAAGCCTGTATATGAATGTGTATGTGTGTATGTTTTAGAATGTGTGTGTAAACAGAAATGTTTTTTTCAGTATAAGAATGCATGCTTGTGTATGGTGGTTGTGTCTGCTTCATATGTGCGCGAATGTGTTTGTGTGTGTATGAGATGTGGAAATATGTGCATATGTGAATGTCAATATGTGTTTAAGCGTAAATTAGTGCGTGTGCATTTTGACAAAAATGTCTTTGAGTGTGTGAATGCGTGCTTCTGAGTTCGTGTTTGTGTGAGGTGTAGATGTATATATTTATATGAATGTGATTATGTGTTTATGCGTGAATGAGTGTGTGTATGTGCAAATCTGTATTCATGTGTATGAGCATGTTTGCATGTTTGTATGTGCATGATGTGTAAGTTTGTATATTAGTGCATGTATGCTTGTGCGTGTACGTGTTAGTGTGTGTGTGTCCCTGTATATGTATGCTTGTATGTTCATGTATATATGTGTGTATCTATGGACGTCTTTGAGTGTATTTGTGTATAAGTGTATGTGCTTTTGTGTGTACATGTTTGTGTGTGTGTGTGTGTGTGTTTCTGTATATTTATGCTTGTATGTTTATGTATGTACGTGCGTTTGTGTGGACATCCCTGAATGTAGGTGTATGTATTAGCGCAGTGTGTGTACGTGTTTGCGTGTGTGTTTCTCTGTATATGTGTGCTTGTATGTTTACATATATATATATATATGTGTGTGTGTGCTTGTGTGTGTGTGTTTCTGTATATGTAGGCTTGTACGTTTATGTATGAATGTGCGTGTATATGGACATGTCTGAGTGTATGTGTGTTTATTAGCAAGTGTGCTTGTGTATGTACGTGTTTGCGTGTGCATGTGCGTGTTTCTTTATATGTATGTTCGTATGGGTATGTATGTATATATGTATGTGTGTATGGACATCTGTGTGTGTGTGTGTGTGTGTGTGTGTGTGTGTGTTCCTTGACTATACCGGAAATAGACCATTAGCGTTGCCATCATTCATAAAATTTGGCCGAGTCAAAATGAAAAAAAAAAAAAAAGGTTCTGCCCTCTCCTTGCTGCTTTATCCCCCTTACTGGTTGGCGTGGGAGTTTTTGTCATAAGCTTTTTTTTCTACTCGTCTGTTTTACTTATTTTTATCCTCTCCTTATCACGTGGATCGCCCCAGATATTTATCCCCGAGGAGAACTCCCTCCAACCCCTGACTGACCTATCCATTTCTCTTAATTTGTACACAGATATTTACTAACTTTACTCCAATGCCCCAATTGGAGAGGAACAATGATCGGCATTCTATGTCGGGCCAGGCTTGCAAGTGGACAGAATAGAGTCATGCCTTGAAAATCAGCGTATGAAAATCCTGGCTTTTATCTGGACACATACCCACCACTAACTCATTATGTAACTATCTCATCTACCAAGCAGTTCTCTTTCTCCACCCTCTCTCTTACTCTCTCTCTCTCTCTCTATCTTTGTATATATATATATTTATATATATATGTATGTGTATGTGTGTGTGTGTGTGTGTGTGTGTGTGTGTGTGTATATATATATACATAGTAAACAACTGAAGATCTCAACAGGAGACAATTTATACGATGAAGTGCATGTGAAACAGGGAAAAGGCCACTGAAGAAATATTTTGAAAAAGTTTGCTAACGTTTATTGTTTAAAGCTGTAAAACTTTCTAGACTATATATTGATCGGCTCTGATTTCAAGTTATCTTTTCGCCAAATTTGCATGGAAAAAAACATGCCCTAACAATCTGGGGTCCTCGCTCTTATGATGCACGATAATAATGGCCCAAGTAAAAAGGGCTCCAATAAAAATGGCCAAGTAAAAATTGCACCGGTAAAAATGACATTGGTTTAACATGACCCGGTGAAAATGACCCAGGTAAGAGTGACCAAGGTAAAAAAGAGTGTATGTGGGGAAATAGGAAAAATTGCCTGACTAAAATGAAAGGTTTGTTAAAAACGAATATTCAGTGAAATCATGTATTAACATTTTTCAGGCGTAATTCAATCCGATGTATACTGTTAGATTAAATACGCACAGAACTATGAAAATCTTCGACATCTTATTTTAAAACGTAATTAAAATTTTAAAGATTTCTATCACATGTTTCTTCTTGGTCTTATTAGAAAGAGAAAGTCAAAAATAGATTCTCAATAACCATTGCGTAGAATTGAACTTTTGAAATATCTTATCTAAAAGTATAAATTTGATTATATATATGATTGCATCATTATGCCCGAGTGTATGTATGTTTCACATCCACATGCTGCACCAAGCTAGAGGGCTGAAAATTTAAACATTTACTCCTTATCAAGTCTAAAAAAATGTATTCTGTTTTCTGGAAAATTTCTTCCCTGAAGATTTTTTTTAATGGTGGGGGGTGTGTGCAATTCCTATGCAAAATTGGTCCCTGTGTTTCTGTCCGGCAGCACTCACGCATGTTTTATTTATTTTTGTTTTAAACTTTCAATTCTGACTTTTTTGCAATCACTGTCCAACAAAAGGTGAGAGAAAAACTAATTCGTTGATCAGACATTTTTCTTTCTCCTATTTTTTTTGACACGACATTTTGCAAAAAAACAAAACAAAAAAAACCTGTGGATCACGTTGAGTGATTAACCAGACCTGTTTCGAATGAGGGTGGCGCGTTCTTGCGCAGGGATGGAAAGGACGGGTCACTTTTGGTCAGCTGTCAGTCAAAACAGCGAAGTATGAAGTTAAGGATACTTCAATCAGCCGAGGTCAATTTTGATAATACCGCCTTTAGTTGATAGACACATTCCAATATGGAATATCCCCCTACACAGCTCTATGAAGACTTGAATCCACCCACGCTGTAAATAACACGGAAGTGTTTGACTTTTAAGTTTGGTATGTAGAACATAATATTAGAAAAGAATGTGTGTAGTGCACAAACAAGAATATATATATATATATATACATATATATATATATATATATATATATATATATATATATATATATATATATATATATATATATATATATATATATATATCATATATATATATAGCTGGACTTTCTCTCTCTCACACAACAGGATCCCTCCAGCAGCCTTTACAAAATCTTTTTGATAGGGGACTCTGGTTCCACATGGAAACTTTAAAACCTGAAAACACATACTCACACAGCACACACCACTGAAGATGGGAATAAATCCCGAAACATGTCTGGACCATTAACATCTAAGGATTTATAAACCTTATGTCTGAACACTTTAATTTTAAATACATAGACACAGATCAGATAATTGCCAAGACTTATGGCCAGTCACCATTTCTGTGTCAGGCAAATTCAAGTTTGGAAATTCTAAACGCCTGTGTTGGAGCCATAGCAATGTAATCGGTCACTAGGGTAGTGAGTTCGATACTGGCAGGGGACCACGGTTTTTGGTCACTCTACCAAATCCAAGCTTATTAAATACAGCTTTCTTGGTCATTACTAATGGGTTGATTCTAACTGGAAACAACACTTCTCTGTAAGACGAGGCTGAGCTTGATAAACGCTAAACGTCATTCAATCAATTTTTTGTACGTGTGTTAGAACGTGATTTTACGCGTGAATATGTTTGGGTATCAGAAGGTGTGTATGTATAAGTGCGTGTACATGAAGCTATAGAAACCACCGAAACATTGGCACGGATTGTCCAACGACTGTTTAATTTGAATTTTTAAATCACAGAAGTAGCTCACATTCTTATTTGCTTTGTTTGGATTATTTATTTTCGGGTGATCCATCAATCCCGATGGTCTCATTCCTTTATTCGAGACAGGATCATCGGTAATTGTTAATTATCTACTGAAGGAATAACACCAATATATTTCAAGAATTCATTTGAGAGTTGATGACCTTCTCTTATCCAGTCACTCATTTTTCAAGGGCTACAAATAATAACAAACTAGCCATCCAAGGGAAATTATGAATCATCGCCACAAATATGTGCTGTTTCTACTTCGTAAATTGTGTTGGTGAAATCAAGTCACGTTGATGAAAACATTACCTGTATGGTTTGGATCATAAATTTATGATTAACCCCTACCAGCAAAAAAAAAAAAAAAAAAAGGGCAAAAAACATGGACACTAACCAAGGGACTAATTTATCATAAGCTTTCATTGTAAATTGAGCCCTCCAATAGAAATCTATACGGGGTGGGGTGATTTTCAAAAAGAAAAAAGCAACATTTTCCCTATACAGTGAGGACAGTGTGCGAGTAAAATTTCAAATTTCTTCTCTGAATGGTTAGGGCTGGGCGAAGTCCGGATAGATAGATAGATAGATAGATTGATAGATGGATGTAAACGTCAGAACCCATGAATAACCTAAACCCACCAACTTTGATTTAACTGGTTTGTTGTGGGTTGCGAAGATAAATAATACTGACTTCAATGCTAATTCTATTATAGCAGAGATCCTAAGTATTGAACCTTAAACTTGAATCTCTACTCCAAATCTCTTCGTAGATTAGAAAGCTCTTGCGGCTAATCTTCTTTTAACAGTGATCCTTTTTGGATTTTACGAATTTTAAACGAGCTTAAGGTTTGATTTGGAGTCCGGGATTTGAGGAAATAAGCCAACATTATCGGATCTATAAAATCAGAAGATAAGAAAGAAATCAAGGTTATAACGATTATGATTAGAGTGTGGCTCATTACTTGATCCAGTTGTGGCCGTGTGAAGTTCGTTGTCACAGAAGCTGACTTCAAATGGCTACAACCGGTCATGAAAGGATCTCGCTAAGAATTGGATACTCAACATGTGACCAGCATCTTCCCCAGGTACTTTGTTGGTCATTGTGACACATTTTGCCAAAATCTTTACGAAATAAATAAAAGTCTAGGATTCGAAGAAATCAAACGACTTCTTCCGAAGCTCTCTCTCTCTCTCTCTCTCTCTCTCTCTCTCTCTCTAAATAGCTCTGTTTGAATTACAGCGTCCCTCAAAGCAACTTTGAAAACATACTTCCCTTTGAGAGTTCACAGGACTCGGAAGAGGTGCTACCGTCCACGTTTAAAATCATTGTCCTAGGGAAAGAGTTCACAGCATATATATATATATATATATATCGTCTTATTTCATATGTTTATATATAATTCTTTAAGGGGTCTAAGCGGATGAAAACGTTCTTCCTCTTCTGAATGTCAGAAGCAAAGAGAAACGTTTTTTCCTCTGAAAGGGTCAAAGGTGAAGGGAGAATTTTCTCCTTTAAAAGAGTCAAAAGTGAACAAAACCTCTCCGTTGAGGGATGGAAAATGAAGGTGATTTTTTTCCATCTTTGAGGGGTCAAACGTAAAGGGAAACTTTCTTCAACCTCCAAGGGATCAAAGGTGAAGGGAAACATTTTTAACAAGTCTGAAAAAGCTAATCCTTATTTTACTCCTTAAATATTTTATCCAACGTTGACAGATACTTCAGCTAGTATGAATATGGATTTATCTGGGAGGATTCAAGCCGCTGAGTGATAGTTAGCAAGGTTAGACTCAGGGTCCCAAACCTGGATATTTGCTCAAACAACACCATGTATCCGTCTTCCATCAGAATCTGAACACACCACCCTTCCCATGCTTAATGTTGAATTATTTTGGGCTGACAGTCGGCATGTGGTTGCCAAACTGAAGTCATTTGAAACGTCCTAACCGGGACAGCGCTTTCGGACTAGCAATTATGATGGTTATCTTATGTCCAGAGCTCCTCCCCCACCTTCTCGCCCCTCGGAAGTGAGGGGAAAAAAACATTTCTATTTCTTAGGCCCCTTTCCAAGACCCGGTCTTTAGGATTTTGATTGTTTCTTTCTCCTGTCCCTTCTTGACGCTGTTTCCGGCACCTACCTGGAACTGGAAGGGTTTGGTCAAGAAGAAAACAGTGATTTATATGCCTACCTAAGTTGATTCGGTCGGTCTATAAAACGCCCCCTTCGGACACACACGTGGTCAATCACACGCACACACACGAGCACCCATGCACACACACACGCACACACATACACAAGCACATACACATGCACACACGCTCGCACATGCCCTCACACACATAGACGCATACATATCTACAGGTGTAGATGCTTCCAAACACGTACACTCCATGCTAACTACCCTATAATCTCAGTCACGTGATGATGTCCCTTAAAAGAGTTTTATGCTCTCCAATCTTTCTCTTCCTTGTTTTCTCAACCCTATTCCTCTCTTCTTTCTTTCCTTCTCTTTCTTTCTTTCATTCTTCTTTCGTTCTTTCTTCCTCTCCCTTTCATCCCTTCTTCCTTCCTTCCTTCCTTTCTTTCTTTCTTTCTTTCTCTCTTTCTTTCTTCCTCTTCCGTTCTTCCATTCTTCATTTCTTTATTTCTTCCTTTATTTCTTTCTTCCTTTCTTTCTTTCTCTTTCTTCCCTTCTTCCGTTCTTTCTTTCTTCCTCTTCTTTTCTTTCATTCTTTCTTTCTTTCTATGTATCTATGTCTTACCCTGGGGCAATAGTGAAAAAAAACCCTGAGTCCATGAGGATCAGTGGTTACGGAACCTCTTTGAAAATTCAAGGACCCTTTCAATAAAAGACATATCCCAGCTGACCCCTATTTTCAACATTAAGTTGTTAGACTGTAATCAATAAATAATAAGCAAATTTAGACTTTAAAAAATCATATTTATTTCTAAAGAAATGACCTTTATTCAAAGCCTGATAAATGATACGAGTCTATTTGCAATATTTATTTTTTCGAGGAATATGGTCAAAACCCTCACCGGACCAAAAACTCAGATAGTAAAAATAAAACAATTTGTTCAACGTTTTCAATAGTTTCCTCACAAATCCAATTTGACACTCTATTTTACCATCAGCGATTCAACTGAAGATTAACATTTTCTTCTTTGTAATTCGCGTAAAATTGGTGAAAGAGAAGCATAAAATCTTCTTAGTTTATTTCATTTATGACTATAAAAATTTCAAATTATCAATAATTCTATTCTTCCTGTGACAAACGGTACAAAAGAGAACCTTTATTCATTCAAATTTTTTGAAAATACCCTGAATTAGATTACTTTATACGTACAAATTCAGTTAAAATGTTAGTACTATAGTGTTAGCATTTTTTACTAATATATATTTGACCAATCAACGTTGTAACTTGCAGTAGTTCATACTATCAAGATGGATGTGTGAGAAAATCATTGAAAATTTTGAACAAATTCTATTTTATTTTTTACTGTGTTGGGCTTTTGTCCGGTGCTGCTTTTGTCCAGTGGAGGTTTTGTCCTGGGAGTTTTCTCTAAGGAGGTTTTGTCATGGACTTGTGGCTGTGCGATGAATGATGTTTGCAGTGTCAGGTTCAGGGGGAACACTGTAACGGTCTGCGACTCTCAGTTTCGAAACCAGTGCAGTAGACTATTATCTTTGAGTTGTGAGTTCGATCCTCACTGGGTGCTCACAGTGTGGCCTCTTATCAGACTATGCTAACTTTGAATAATACTCACGGTTCTTCTTGAATCATTTCATCTTTTTTCATTCTCTCTTATTTCATTTTAGTTTCTTCTTCTTCTTCTTCTTCTTCTTCTTCTTCTTCTTCTTCTTCTTCTTCTTCTTCTTCTTCTTCTTCTTCTTCTTCTTCTTCTTCTTCTTCTTCTTCTTCTTCTTCTTCTTCTTCTTCTTCTTCTTCTTCTTCTTCTTCTTCTTCTTCTTCTTCTTCTTCTTCTTCTTCTTCTTCTTCTTCTTCTTCTTCTCCAGGTTTGATATTGACAGTAGTTGTGATAGATGGAGGCGTTAAACTTTGGAATTCATCATCATCATCATCATCATCATCATCATCATCATCATCTGCAGCAGCATCATCATCATATACAACTGGAACAAGTGCTAACTTTGACCAACTCCTTTTCTCTTTCTTTCCAACATTCTTTTCTTCCCCACTCCTCCTCCTTCTTTTTATCTTCTTTCTCATTTTTTTCTTCGATTGATTTTCTTCTGACTCGGCCTCTCTTTTTTTTCATCTCTTTTCATCTCCTCCGTTTTCCACCTTTTTCTATTCATTAATTTGACCCTCCCCTTCTCTCACTCATCCTATCTCTCCCTCTCTCTCCCCCTCTGTTCACTATGGTTGCTTCTCCTCTACATCGCGCACAAATGGATTTTACGGTCAGAATCCCCAATAGTCCGACAGATCAAAAACGAAAATGATTAATTATACTCATATATATGCTGTCTACGCCAAATGATACATTCAGCTCGTTATAACGGGAGATCATTTCAAATAAGAGTTTCTGTAAAATATATGGCTGTTTATAACCATTCTGTCCCTCTCTTAATAACGGAACTGCTATGTTCGAAGAAGCAAGTTGAGCAGATATAGACTGCTATATAGAATAAGCAAAACGTGATTAATAAGTAAATACATAGTTTAAATTGATTTGATTTTTGTTGTTAAAAAATAATAGAACAAAATTTATTTTGTTCTTATTTTCTTTGAATATATGTGTTATTTTTACGTAAAATTTTAAGAATATCTTGAAACAATCAATATTATACGAAAAAAAAAAAAATAGGTGAAATTTATATTTACGCGTATGATCATCCATACTGAAAAATCACCAATCGTACTTATTGGTCAAAATATCCACTACCTCTTCGAAAATGACGTTTATATAAAATGCTACGTTCTTCATTTAAGAAGAAGTATTCAGAAGATAAACAATGAAAATTCGAAAAAATACATGTATCGAAAAAAAAAAAAAATCAGTGCCAGAAATTAAGGGATGTCTTATGGAGAAAATATCGAAATGAATTTGTCCTGCCTCTGAATTATATCCTCTCAAAATACTTGACAGCTTTTTTTAACAAAAGCAGGAATTATATCAGTTTAAAATATGAAATTTTCCCCTTCTTAACAAACAACTTGGCTTGATCCCGCCGCCATTATCGAGAACTTGTTGCCACGGACGACTGCTATAGACACGTATACCTATGAGGATACATCACGCTCTTTAATCTTCTGTCATTACCCCGACCCCACAGGCCTCTTTTACCCGCCCCGAATCTACCATTATGCTCTTCCACGCCCAGGCTGGCGACCCCTGGCCTCACTCTGTCATGTGGGCCGATTTCCATCATTTTATCTTAGACTCGCCGAAACATTCATTAAGTCCATCCGATGACCAATGTCCCACCGTAGAACTTTGGCAGGGCGATCTATGAAATGAGAGAGAGAGAGAGGGGGGGGCGTCATCGTTGGTCATTTGAATTATGGGGTTGAGATGTTTCGTTGGACAAGAGATAAGCATATAAGACGAAAGAGGGAAAAGAAAGGGAGAGAAAAATAAAAGGAAAAAGAATACCGAGAGAAAGAGAGAGAGAGAGAGAGAGAGAGAGAGAGAGAGAGAGAGAGAGAGAGAGTGAAAGAGAGAGAGAGAGAGAGGAAGAAAAAGGGAACAAGAAAGATTGGAAGGAAAAGAAGTTATTACGAGGGAAAGAATAAGGAAGGAATAGGATTGAGAGAGAGGGGAATATAGGGAAAGAGGGTACAGATATAGTAAAGATTGAATCAAGAGAGAGAGAAAGGGGGAAATAGAGAGAAAAAAGATCGAGAGAAATTATCATGAGGGAAAGGAAAGGGAAGGTATAATATTAAGAGAAAGAGAAGGGATAGAAATGAGATTAAGAGAGAGAGAGAGAGTGAGTACAGATATAGTAAAGATTGAATCAGGCGATAGAAAGAGATATAGGTGAAATGAAAAAAGAAGAGAATAAATTGAAACAGTGAAGAAGAGAAAGAAAGAGAGTAGAGATAAGAATTACGACAGAGAGAGAGGGGGGAAGAGAAAAAGAAATAGTGAATAATGAATTGTTAGAGGGAGGGAGAGTGTGCGTTAAGATATAGAAAAGACAGAGAAAATAAACTGAAACAGAAAAGAATAAAGAGAGAAACAGAGAGAGTTAACAACATAGTCAGAGAATAAAAAGGAGAGAGGAAGTAAAAAAGGTTCATAGTTGAATATAAAGGTAAATATTTATACTGGAGCCCGATAAGAACGGCCCAGGTAAAAAAAAAAAAAAAGCATCGGAAATAATTGCCCCAGTAAAAATGACCCAGGTAAAAAAGGCAGAAATAGAAAAATAGGGAAATGACACAACTTGAATAAATTGTTCATTAAAAATGAATTATAACTTGATATCATGAATTAACATTTTCCGGGCGTTATTGAATCAAATTTATACTGTGAGGTGAGATAGACGCCTGGAAGATGTTAATACATGATTTTCAGGTAATATACATTTTAATCGACTATTTTTTAGAATACTAATTACTTTTTAATATAACACGTCGAAGACTTGAAAATCTTCCTAAACTATCAGTATAAATTTGATTCAATTTCGTCTGAAGAATATTAATACACGATTTTAAATTAATATTTGTTTTTAATAAACAATTCATTTTAGTTGGATCATTTTCTACCTGGGCCAATATTACCGCTTTAATTTTTACCAGTGTCATTTTTGCTAGAGCTTTTGCACCTGGGCCATAATAGCTGAGGCCTGTAGCTCATTAGAGAGATAGATATGAACATAGATAGATAGATAGATAGATAGATAGATAGATAGATAGATAGATAGTTATGAACAGACTGGGATAGATAGGTAGATAATGAATGATGAGAATGAGATAGATAGATAAATAGATACACACATACATTCATAAGCTTCATATACAGCCCCCCACACAGACACACACAATTGCATGCCAATCATTCGATAGATGAATAGGCTGTGAGAGTGAGTACGACCCTTACAAGGTCGTACTCACTATCTTGGTGCCCCAATGCTTGAAGTTGTGTGTGGAAACAAATCAAAGTTCGGTAGATAACTGTATTCTCTATATCTTGGTGTCTCTTCGTGGTATTATAGTTTGGAAGCAATTACCGTTGAGCAATGAGTACAATCCTCATCGGGTACCCCATATTAGTGGCTTTTTGTAATCTCGGGAGTATGCTACAAGATTCCCAGCGGAAAAACGTCTCTTATACTAGTTGTTAATCACAGCTACAGAGCTTTATTCTACTATTTGCCCATAGCTGGGGGGGGAGAAGAGATGTATCCATGCCTTTCCTAAGGGCATTAGTGCGAAGTGAATGCGAAGTGTCTCAGTCAGAGTTTGAACTTGGCATAACCGATTCCATTCTCCGTGTCATTGACGGTTTAGCCACTCTGCACCTCCAAAGAATTGCTAATCAACAGTGTTAGACAGAGGAATTCCGGCCAAAACGTCATTGGCCCTTAAGTCCCGGAAATGAAGATACGAAGTACGCTTAACGCTGCAACTCTAACGAAATGTTACCAACCTCACACAGAACTGAAAAAGTCATGTGTCTGTTTTGTTGGGTTTTTTTTTTCAAATAGAATAAGTAATACTTTAATTCTCTTTGTATCGATCAAGTAATGTAGTGTTTTTATTGGTAAATTTGGATACACAACAGTTGAATAGAAACATTTCTTATTCTGTACACACATATATATATATATATATATATATATATATATATATATATATATATATATATATATATATATATATATATATATAAATGAAACTTCTTTGACTTGAAGTCCTGTAACCTTACTGTAGGTTATGTTTCGTAGGTGGCTCAGCGTGTCAACTACATTGAGATTTTAGTTCCATGACTTTGGGGTCTGTGACTTTATGGCCGGCCACCAGAAAGGAATGCTAATGATAATGGCGATATCAATCATGATAGTAGACCAGCAGAAAATGGAAAGGATAACATTGGAGGGGAAAAAAGTATTAAAAGCCTACGATTTTGGCTTGTCGGAGAAAACTAGACCATTTCAGTTTACCGCACGGATCCTAAAAGAGTGGGCTTCTATCGTTAAATGAAAGTCCAGTCTTGATAAGTATCTGTCATTTTCGGAACGTTCCTCGGCACTACGGGAACATGTCTCTTGCTGGACACAATATCCGATATTTCAACCGTTTAAATACGGTCACGACATGCTTTGGTCTGTCCAGTTATTTCCGTGACGCTCCCTCTACCTACCGCAAGACCGGAGAGTTCTATTTTCTCTCTTTAGACATGATTCTTCGTCGGTCCAAATCTTCATCTATCTTCAGAGAGAAGGGATAGAGGTGTCAGGGTTTATGTTTCTCTCGTTGCCATGTATCATTGATAACATCGAAACATCTGGTGTGGTCAGTAAAACCGTTTCATCATCAAGCTCCTTTTTTTTTATTCTTTCTCTCTTTCTTCCTCCCTTTGTCTTTTTCCTTGCTTTTTTTTTCTTTCTTTCTTGCTTTTTTCCTTTTTTATCTTTTTCTTTCCCCTGTAATTTTCACTCTTGTCTTTCTCTCTCTCTTTTTCTGTCGTCTCTTTTTCTTTTTCCTCTTTATCTCTTTCTTTTTTCTTCTCCTCTTTCTTTTTCTTGTCCCTTTCCTCTTTTTTTCATTGTTTCCATCTTTCTCCCTCTTCGCCTTTTCTCTCTCTCTCTTTCTTTCTTCCTTTCTTTCTTTCTGTCTTTCTTTCTTTCTGTCTTTCTTTCTTTCTTTCTTTCTTTCTTTCTTTCCCCAGTATTTTTTCTCTTTTTTTCTTTCTTTCACTCTTTTTCCATCGTCTCTTTTTCTTTTTTTCCAATTTATCTCTTTCTCTTTTTCTTCCCCTTCTCTTTCTTTTTCGCGACCTTTTCCTTTTTTTGAATCTTTCCCTCTTTCTCCCCCCTTCAATCTCTTTCACTTTTTCCTGTCTTTCTTGCTTCTTTCTTTTTTTTTTGTTTTTCGTTTCTTGTATTCTATCATTTTTTCCTTCCTTTCTTTCTTTCTATTTTTTGTCGTCTCGTTTTCTTCTTTCCTTTCTATCTCTTTCTCTTTTCCTTTCCCCCTCTCATTCTTTTTCTTGCCCTTTTCCCCTTTTTTTCTCTCTTCCATCCCCTCTCTTTTTACTTTCACGCTCTCCCTCTTTTCTTCTTAGTTTTATTTTCTGGGCAACTAATGGCATTTCTTCCTTCTTTCCCTTCTCCTTTTCATCCTTTCTCTCCCCTTTTTCTTCCTCCACCTTTTTTCCCTCCCTCGTATCTGCCCTCCTTCCTTCGTCCATAAATGATCCCATCATTTTTTACGGGTACTATGCTAGTCAATATTAGAATGAGTGAAAACAATTCTGTCTGCTGCAAGGTTCAACTCCACTCAAACTTCTATCCCGATAGAAGATGATCACAATTACTTTTACATTGTATACATGATAAATAAAAAAATATACAATCACACACACACACACACACACACACACACACACACACACACACATATATATATATATATATATATATATATATATATATATATATATATATATATATATATAATAAATGTATTTATCTATTATAATGAAATCAACCCGTATCAGTAAGATAAATTTTCGTTATTACTTGAGACTTGTTAATATTGTTCAATCAGTGAGGCAGCCTACAGGCAATCAGCTGTTCGTGACTTCAAATCACGATAGGGTAATGTGGATTTTACATATCGGTGTACTCCTCATTTTGGTGAGGATTGTTCTTGTTGTTCTTGTTACTATAAGAAGAAAAAAATCAACTCAAGACATTTTACTGGAGTTTGACAATATGTGTGCACAAAGACACAAGAGTTCTTCCGTTTGTGCGTATGCCAAGTTAATTTTTGTGCAAGCACACCATCTCTCAAATACCTACATACATGTACATGTATGTGCGTATATATATATATATATATATATATATATATATATATATATATATATATAATGTAAGTATATTTTATTTGACATTTTGTGATGAAGGCTGGCAGGGTCATCTCATAACGGACAGGAACAAGCGACAACGTGATTCTCAGCAATATATAATGTCTCTGCATTTGTTCAAGCCGACAATCTTCTTTTCCCTCCTGTCGCAGATACAGACAAGATCCTTTGTTTTATACGTTTTTAATGAGGGTGACTTCGCACGATTGAAATGAAAGAAAAAGATGTTCCTGGATATTTAAGCAGACCGTTGATGTCTCAGATCGTCAAAAAAGACCCAAAGCTGACCAATAACCTTAATAAGGCGTCCTGTCATCACTGGAGATTTCTTTGAAGGTTCTGATATAAAAATAACAATCTCGGTGAACTCTCTTTGACCCCTCTCTTTAAAAATCGAGGTTAGAGGGTTCTTGGCATTCCTTGGGTAATTTTTGAAAATTAAAAAAAGATAACAGCCAAGTTATATGCGATTGGTATTTATTTCATAGGTGTCTTATTTTAATAATCTGGCTACTTCACTCTTCGCATCTCTCAAAAAGTTTTTGAGAATGTCCTTGTTACACCGAATCGTCGAAATTGCCCAACTAGCGAAAGATACTTATTCTTTTTAAAAAATAGTTAGAGTTTGCTTCGGTCACATGAACCTTTGACCGTTAAAATAGTTGTCCTATATCCTTGTTTCGATTAAATTAGCTTTTGATCAAATCATTTCTTGTTGAAAAAGAAAAGGTAAATGCTACTTATTTGCACATTTTGTTGAAAGAGTTTGATTTAACAAATCTTTGATTGTAAAAAAATAATTGTTTTTTTTATCCTTGTTTTGAATGAATAAGCTCTTGATCAGATTAAAACATCCTTTTTATTTACTTTTTGTAAAAAAAAAAGTAAAATTTCGCCAATTAGGAAATAGGTAATTTCACCAATTCTATCGATACGGTATAATATCTCTATGAGGCTTTTAGTTATAGACAGCAAGGAATTTCAAAAATCCTCCAAAGGACATCTTTTAACACTAATCGAGCACCCAGAGGTACATACATTCTTATAAAATCTGTTTTAATTATCGACATCATTACTTTTTCTTAAAAAGTGTGGGGGGCGTCGATTTGCACTGTAAGTTTTTGTTAAATTAATCTCTCTCTCTCTCTCTCTCTCTCTCTCTCTCTCTCTCTCTCTGTTTGTTTGAGTATCTGGGGGGAAGTATTGGCGTAACAGTTACCGGTACGAAAAACTGGAATTAGAGAAACGAGTTCGATTTTTGACTACGCACGGCTGTTCGTATTCACATAAAGACAATGCCCATGAGAAAGGCTTGATCCATTTTCTCTCTAGATCCCTCTCCCATCACCAGATATCTTGACAATACATCTAACCTTTGACCTATTGCAATTGATTCACTATCAATCTGGCATAATTCAAGCATATTTCTGGATTAGCATTTTGGCTCAGAAATCACTGATAAGCAATCGGTGTTGTATTATAACCAGTCATCATCAGTCTCCTAACGTCCGTCGTTGGACATAGACCTTCCCCTGGATCCACAGCATTTCTCTATCATGGGCGTCGCAGAGCCAGTATTTTCTGAATTTGTCTAGTTCATCTTGTATTTTGTAGGCCTCGGTTTCGCATATGATCTCTGGGGATCCATGTTGTAAATCGTGATATCCATCGGTTGTCTTTCATTTTCGCAACATGATCAGCCCATTGCCATTTGAGTTTTCTAATGGATTCTATGATGTCTCGGACCCCGTTTTCTTTCTTATATTCTTTACTATCTTGTGACCTCTCAATGTGAGGTTGAGCATGATTCTCTGTCTGCGAGTCTGTCTCTTGGTTAGGTTCCATGTTACAGCTCCATAAGTGACTATCGCGAGGATAGGATTATGGGTGTCGTCTTGTTTTTGAAGGTTGAAAATCTTGAGGAAGACTCAAGACACCGATGCAGGGAAAGATGCAAAAGGAGACTGGCTGCCTTAAGGTCAAACCCCAGTCGAACTTAACTGATTGTGAAGCCGGCACACGTGATGCATACATAGATGGAAAAACAGGACCATTTCAGCCACCAGTTTCTACTATGGAAGTTTAAGGCTGAGTAGAGTAAAGAAGAAAGTAAAAGAAAAAGAATTCTAGTCAAGATAAAAAAGAGTAATGAGTTTTAAAACTAAAAATCTGGTTAGCGACATCAGATAAACCAATCCTCATACCTATCTTTATTTACTCATTTATTTATTTACTCTTTCTTTCTCTGTTTTTCTCCTTTGTTTTCCCCTCTTTGTTTCTCTTTCTCTATTTCTTTCTCCTACTCCCGCTTCTCCACTCTCTCCCTGTCTCTTTCTTTTGTTGATCTGTGACTTAGAAATCAGTTCCTTCTCTCTATATTCATGATTTAAATTTTATAACATTTTCAATTTTTTTGTCTTAATCGGAAGTCTGAACTTCAATCATAGAAAGAGTTTGACAAAACTGGACCTTTTTTTCCCTCATCAAGATTGCAATACAACATTTTTAGACTAATTTTAGACGCATTTCTTTTTACTTGACACATTCTGTTGCCAATTCTATCGCATAAAAGACGATATGAGAACTGACCCATCAGAGAGATGACAACAAGGGGTTTTGATAGCACAAAAATTCAACATCTACCGCCAATCTTTAGCTATTTTCAAGCCATTTTATACAAATCTAGCCATTTTTAACAATAAAAATTGCTAACAGTGTTTTTTAACGAGTTTTGGCGATTTTTGACATTTGTTTTTTCGATCGATTTAGTGCGAAATTTTCTTTGAGTTGGCAACACTGGGGGTGTCACCAACCCTGTTGTAGACACCAATGTATTTTCCAACAAAAAGGTGTAACAAGGGGCCGAGAAGCCGTACATAAACGATCGACCTGAGTACAAGCGGGCTGAATATCAGAACATTTTTTCTTTTGCAATAAAGGGGTAGGGTTAAGGAATAGGTTACCGAAATTTATAGTGCTATCAACAGACGTAAAAGAATTTTAAAAGAATTATGATGTTTATAATGCTATAACCTTAATGTCTAAGGACTTTGATATTGTTTGATTATAGTTATTTGATGTGTGCTTTCGTATTCAAATTGTATACTTTTTTTTTCACTCTGAAGATAAAGGTTGAATGTTATTAGGGTTATGTGGTATAACACAGCTTTCAGCTGATCATGAACACTACACGTCAAACAAAAGTAAGGATTTCATATTCGGAATCAGCAAAAACCACATGCCCACGACCACACGAGCCCGATGGAAATTTATTGTTGACCATTGTTATTTGATTTGGATTGACCTAAAAATCGATAATCCTTCAGTTTTTATAATTGTCTTAAATCGATCTTGTTGATAACAGTTCGTTTGTTGAGGCCCTACAGGCGTGGGGGTAATCTTCTTAGAAAGCAATTTCATTTAAAGAGAAGGAGAGGAAAGATTGGCGTGGAAGAAGAAGAAGAAGAAGAAGAAGAAGAAGAAGAAGAAGAAGAAGAAGAAGAAGAAGAAGAAGAAGAAGAAGAAGAAGAAGAAGAAGATAACAATAAAAATAAGGAGAGCAAATAATTCAGTAAAGAAAATTACGAGCATTCACCCACACACAAACAAGTCACAATCTAAATAAATAATTGAAAATTAAATAGAACAAGTCTGGTTGGTCACTCAATAAAAACTGCCGACTGACCAACGTAACTTGGCAGCATGCTTTCTTGAGGGTGATCAATTAAAACATCAGAAGAAGGGGTGATCAATGAATAAGCTCCTTCTCTCGCCCTTTGTTGGACAGTAATCACCAAAATGTCGGAACCAGTGACGAATTCAGCCGAAACTCACATTGCAATCAGAACATGCAATAAAAATCTATTAAGAGGGAATTTTTTTAAAAATCGTGGGAAAAAGGGTGATCACTTCTCATGCCTTTTGTTGGACAGAGATCAATGAAAAAAGTCTGATTTAAAAAAACAAAAAACAAGCGTGAATTTAGCACGAACCATGGAATCAATTTAGCATAAGCTTGCATTGCAAATTGACCCTCCTCTCTATAAACCCATTTTTAAAAAAAGAAAACGTTTTGTTCTATACATACTAAGGAGCAGATGTTTAAAATGACAGCCCTCCTGCTGCGGCCTGTACGCGTGATACTTCGCCAACCAGATCAGCTTAAAAATTGAAGAAACAGTTTTGGTAATAGTTTTGATTGGCTTTTGATTGATCTAAATGGAATTTCAAAACATCCGGGAGAGATGTGCAAGAAAGATAACTCTGCAATTAACTAACAACAACAAATATTATGACAAATATCTAGTAGAACACTAATGATATAGATTCCTGTTATTACATCATCCTTTGGGGAGTGCCTTTATGACGAACTTGCCGTTATATTGGATGAATTAAAGATCATCATCATCGTCAGCCTTTTAGTGCCCGTTTTTGCACATAGACCGTCTCCAAAATTCGCCAGACCTCTTTATCATGGGCATCATGGAGCGAATACTTTACGAACTTGTGTAGTTTATTATGCCCGCTTATGTAATACTGGCCAGAGTTTTGCTCTCTGGGGATTCATGTTGTCACTTGTGATGTCCAACTCTTGTCTGACTTTCATGCAACATGACCAGCCCGTTGCCTTTTCAGTTTTCTAATGGTTTCTATGATATTTCAGACCCCTATTTCGTTTCTAATATAACATGATTTTCGCCTGTGCACATTGCATAAAGTTGCACTATGCAAATCAAAGAATGCAGCATGCAAATTAGAAAATATGATAAAATAAATCATTTACTCATTAATTTGCTCAAGGAAAGGCATGATCTCTGATTACTCTTGCGAGAATGTTAAGATGTGCTGTTAGAAGGCGTGTGTCATCAGATGATACCGTTAGAACGAGAATTTACTGTATTACTCCTCGTCTTTCCCTGGTCTGACAATAAAAATCTGGAGATGGTGAAGATGAAGAGTTAGGCTTCCATATATATATATATATATATATATATATATATATATATATATATATATATATAGTCTATCATTTTCATTGTAACATCTTCAGCTCCATTCATCAGCAGTGGATCATAGAAATACAATCACTGAACGATTGAATTGTTTACCTGGCTTAGAAGAACTGGGGTGGGGGTGATGATGATGACAGCAAGACATGAAATGAAATTGAAAAGGTCGGAGGTCACTGGCTGTCAAAATGATAGCTCCGCGGTCATAAGGCAAGTATTTGTCAAGTAAGCTGTTATTTGAAAATAGCCAAGTCAATCTCAATCAGGACAGGTATCTGCTACAGACTACGACAACGATTACACTCCATAGAAGAGTCAGACCATAGATGCGCAATTTTTTTTATGTATGAAGATCAAGCAATGTCATTTTCGCAAACTTTATTTCAAGTTTACTACTAAAATTGTCAACAAACTTGAAATCAGTAAAAACAAGAAACGAAATAACAAGACTGAAAAACAGACCATAAATGCACTAGTTCTTTTCTCGTGTGAACATCTAGCGCAGGCTAATGTTTCTGACATTATATACAAGTCTACATCTCAGATTTGGTCAAAAACATCTTGAAACATATCAAAATCCTCTAGGTATATCTAAAATCTGCGTGGTATCATATATCAATAACTTTAACGCAACTTAATTTTTCAACATTTATTTCAATAAAATATTTCTTAATTAATCAAAAATATTACTTATTTTATAACTATAAGTCAAATAAAGTAATTACTCAAGTCATTACTATAAATTGGATTAAATATTTAATCCAAAAAATCATCTGAAAAGCTATCTCTGAGATCGAGACGAAACCTCAATAATCTAAATTTAGATGAAAAACGTCTAAATTGGCAACTATGAGCTAAAGATATAACACTCCATTCGGTATGTCAGTCTGTGACAACAAATGATATTAGCCATCTGATAACGATCACAAATGACAGGTCAAACCTTATTATCAATGCTACTGTATTTACATGTACACCAACGATTTTCTAGCACCTTTGTTTCCAGAACCGTTGTGGATTATGTACTTAGCCAGATAAACCAATGTCAGGTAACCATCTACTTATCAAGTGCATCACGTAATGGCGAATATTTTCTGTCCGTAACAGATGTCAAGGGAGATAACTATTAGATGCTTTTTAAATCGGACTAAATGCAAGTGAAGTGACTTATTCAATAAACACTCCAATTTCCAATTTTTTAATTGATCACCCTAACACAGCATGCTGTCAAAAGACATTGGTAACGCAACAGTTTCTATTGAGTGACTGATCAGCCCTATTTCATTTTACGTTCTAAATTTAGAATGATTAAATAAAGCACGTTTTTATTATGATTTGATTTCAGATTTATGAGCTGACTATGATTTTCTGTGTTTTGATCTTAGATACAAAATTATAACAGTTGTGCATTCCCTTCATAACTCTCAACCTAAACTGTCACCAAAATGTGAAAATAGGTTTCCTCAGTTTTTAAGTTAGTCTGGCTGGCTAAATATGCATGTATGTACGTATGTATTTATGAATGTGTGTATTATGTCTCAGTCGGTAGTGGGACGCTATTGAGATAGCTTATGTACTGTGTGACCGTCGTGTTCACAATGACCGGGCGAGTCGATTCTTCACGTCTCATGCAAAACATTGTATCACTCAGGCGTCTCAGCCCCCGATCCGAATTGGTTCCTTCTGACTTTTCAGTGCGGAAATGGAGGAGATTTCAGACCTCGGGCCTTGGAGAATGCTGAGGGACACCTGATAGTCATCCGAAAGTGGACTCCACCAACTGTTTTCAAAAGTGAAAGAGACCCTGGGATATGTACGCGAGATCCTAAGGGAAGAACTTTGAAGTGAATTGAAGAAGTTCAGCCTACATATGAACTTCAGCTGGACGAAGATCATGTGCAACAACCACATCGGAGATAGAAACACTAAGATCGAAATCGAGGATACAGGACTGGAGAAAGTAGATCACTACATCTACCTAGGACAACGAATCTCCATGACACTCTCAAAAGAATAAGAAATCTTGCGAAGAATCAAACTGGGATGGCTAGCCTTTGGCAGAGCAAGCGCAACCTTCAAAAATAAGAAGATCTCATTAATCCTTAAAAAAAAAGTGTATAATCAATGAAACTGCCCGATAGTCACTTATGGAGCTGAAACATGGAACCTAACCAAGAGACAGACCTGCAAATTGAGAACCTTGCAACGTGCACATGAAAGAATTATGCTGGGCCTCACATGGAGAAACCACAAGACAGCAAGGTACATCCAGAAAAAGACAGGAGTCAGGGACATCATAGAATCCATTAAAAATCTCAAATAGCAGTGGGCTGACCATGTTGTAAGAATGGCGGACAACTGATGGACATCACGACTCACGACATGGATCCCCCGAGATCACACGTGCAAACGAGGCTAGCAGAATATTAGATGGAGAGATGGAATTCAGAAAGTACTGGCTCTGCGACGCCCATGATAGAGATTCGTTGCAAATCCTGGGGATTCTATATCCAACGACGGACGTTAAAAGTCTGATGATTATGATGTGCTGTTTCCCTAGGTAGGCTATTTTTTCTAATTAGTTAATGACGATTCTTTCCGGGCAGACTTTGTATATAGTTATACGTAAACAAGATCTGGTTAGTCATTATATACCACGTTGAGGATGATCAATTGAAAAGTTGGGGAAAGAAGTGATCAATGGATAATTTTTTCCCTCCTTTTGTTGGGAAGTGATCAATAAAAAGTCCAAATTTTCATAAAGCAGAGCTTTCTTATCAAGACCTAATGAGCAGTAAATGTTTGAATTATCAGCCTTCTAGCTCCATTGATCTGGTTTGTACGCGTGACACATACATACATAGCTAGCCAGCCAGTCAGAATCACTTAAAAACCAAAGAAACCAATATTGACTATGCTGACAGATCTGATTGGTGTTTTCTAACATTTGATACGCAAACAATGAGAAGAAAAACAAAACTGAAAGTTAGACCATAGATGTGCGTGTTCATTCCCTTGCACCAAAAAGAGAATAGATCTAGTAACCAAAAAAAAAAAGGAGCTAGATCGAGATCCCAAAAAGCCAGATCAGCAAATTTCTTTCAGGTATGTCAGCCCGTCAGACTGTCAGTCCATTTCGGCTATCGATACTAGAGATGCTCGCGCATCTTAAAAAAAAAAAAGACTGTCGATATTTCGGCTTAAGTCTTCATTTTCTGAACGCAGGTGTCAGCTTATGCAGCCTGAGTGTGAACTAGCATTTTTTTTTCTCGTTTTAAATATGCAGCATCTAATATACCCTCAGAAAGAGTGATTACTGCCTGCAAAAAGATTTTGACTTCTGCATATGTGCGTAACGCCGTCCCTGTATCTGACTGTGTGTGTCTCTGAGCACTAAAACAAATAATGTGATTAGGTCCGCCATCGACCTAATGTTTGTGACTTTACACAATCGGACAAGAAACCAATCAGAGCGATAAAGACTAGCAAAACAAACAGTTGTCTAAGTACCGAGAGCTTTATTAGATCAATGATCAATTCTCGCTCCATCTCCCTCCACCGGCTGGAGCACCCACCCAGGTACCACCCCCGGCCTTGGCCAGCTCATTCTACCTGCAGCCTCAGCTTTCGCCTTGGACGTCCGCTCGACCAACACCTTCGCTCTAAGCTACAGTGCCTGCAATGGCGGGAACGTTGCCATCAAGATCTCCAATTCTCCCGCCAATTCTTCTTGAAGCAGAATTTTTTTTTAGTCGATTTTTTGCTCATTTTTTTTTGTTTTCTTCTCCCTTTTTGTGTTTTTTTCCCCCTGTTTTCTTTTTAAATCCCGAGAAATGTTTGTTCAGTAGCTTGTTAGACGGTTTGTTTATTTGATTTTTCTCTCCTGAATCTATTACAACCGATTTTGACCTACACCAGTACCAATCTATCTATCTTCAATCTTACCAACTCTGTTCGAATCTACTTTTTTTTCTCACGCAAAAATGAAGAAAAAAGGACAGAAAATTATAGATGAGGTGAAAAGGAGCCTTGTGGATAAAAACATTGGTTCAGTGTATCTAGTAACCTGTCAGATGGTCGTAAGTTCAATCCCTGGTTCGTGTAGCGCAAAAAAAAAGTCAAGTAACATGAATGACTTGACTAAAAAGATTTTTTTGGTATGGGCAGTTGAAGGTTACCAACTACGACAGACACCTGAAGAAGGCTGAATAGTACAGCCAGTATGTGAACTAGTTCAAGTAAATCAGTGTATAAGAGAAAAACAGATTAATTCTATCTGTGGTAAATGTCAAGTTCAGCGTATTAGGGAGATAACTTCTTCAAGGGAGTTAACTCTTTCAGGATAAATAGAGGGAAATAACCCTGACTAATAAAAGAATTACAATTTGCGATTAAATAAAGTGCAGTAAAAAAACATGAAAAGAAAATTACAACAGCGAATGAATAACAAAAAACATGAAATAGCTCATAAATTCAAAATACTTTATTTGAGCGATTACACGGTATGATTGGTCCAAATACTGAATAATTAATAAAAACAGGAAAATGAAATGAAATTGTTTTCAAGTATTGAATATCAGTTTAGATATTTAACATTATTTTACGGAGGTTTGGCTTACATGAATTATCTTTAATGTTTTTAAATGATCGAATACAGGCATACATTTAAAACGTATTATTTCTCACAAATGGGATATTCCCGATCAAATGAAAGTCATAATCGCTCAGAACGTCAAAATTTGAAGAAAAAGAAAACATATTTTAGAAGTATTCTGAATTTATAGTGCATTATTCTTAATTTTTGAACTGATTGTAATTTTTTGAAATTCATTCGGTGCTAAACTCAGTTGTCTCCCTCAATGCATTTAAAAAAAAATAAAGTTATCTTCCATATTGTAAGATGCTCAATCTAACATTTAACTTTGTTGGTATCATTTGCTCCTGTCTCAATTTCTGTTATTTTTCTTTTCATTGCAACTGGACTCAGGCCAAATTCCCCTCGGCAGGGATTGTGGCCCGAGTTTAGTTGCGATAAAGAAGCAACAAAATTGAGATGATGGTAAGTAGTTGCAAAAATGATATGACTGTGATTTATGATGCTTCAACTTATAATATGAATAAACACATTACATAATGGATCTTCATGAAATCCTCTTCGGAAGAAGAAATCAAAAGAAGAATCTCTTAAGGGTGGCAAACCTTCGGTAAAGCCAGCTCAACCATCAAGAATAAGGAAGTCCCACAAGAGGTAAAAAGAAGGGTATACAACCAATGAATCCCCATGATAGTCACCAATAGAGCTGAAACATGAAACCTAACCAAAAGGGTGATCCGCAAACTGAGAAACATGCAACGCACTCAAGAAATAATCATGCCCAATCACACATGTAGAGATCGCAATACACTAAGGAGAAAACAGACATCATATAAAAAAAACTCAAATGGCGATGGGCTAGTCATGCTACAAGAATGGCAGACAACTGATGGATATCATGACTCATAACATGGATGCCTGGAGATCACATACAAAGCCGAGGCTACTAGATTACAAGATGGAGAGACGAACTTAACAGGTTCAGAAAGTATTGACCCCGTGACGCCCATGAGAGAGGGGTGTGGTGAATCCTGGGGAAAATCTCTGTTCAATGACAGAAGATAAAAGACTGATGATAGTGGAATTCAAGTTGGAAAAATAGAAAATGATGAATATATATATATGTAAAACTAGAATCACAAAAACAGATTTTCTCTGGAAGGCTCGACAGATCTGAAAACTGAAAAATAACATTTAACGACATGATTGGTTCCTCCCCGAGAAATAAAAATCTAGAATTACAGCTATCCGAAAGTAGAGCATTCCAATAAAATTCCGTCGTTAATCGAAATGACGTAATGCGAAGAAACAATTACCATTAATTCATATAAAAACAATGTTTGAGCATTCCCAGACCCAGTATTGTTGAGGATTGTATGCCCTGGCTGTGTCATTAGAGGTTGTGCTGGTGGGTGTGGGAGACTGGTGCATACAACACAGAGCCGGAGGGTATGCGCTGCCTCTTGCTCACTACATAAAAAGCTGTACACTCCTTTCGCCATGCATAATCTTTTTCGGGTTGTTTTCATAATATCAGTTCATCTTTTGAACACAATGTTTTGGCCATTGTAACCCTGGACGTTCATCAGGTGGGTGTCGTAACAGGGAATTTTTCGGTATGCTGATACGGGGAGCCACCGTTGAAGCGAGAGGACGAAATGTTCTCATTCTAATTTCAGGTATGGACAATTTTCTGATAAAAACCATGTTGCTAACCATTTTAGATGTGATAATCTTACTGATGTCCGAAGCTGGTCACACAGGAGCTTTTTTCAAGGGGTTATTTAAACCTCCGTAAAATTGCTGAGTGTAAAGTCAGCCACGTTGGAAGAGTCAAAGGTCTTTCCTTTTTGGATGATTTTACACATAACACTCCGCCCTTGGTTGTATTCTAAGTACTTTTTTTCTCAGTTTGGAATGCTTCCTTAGGACCTGTGCCCTAGGTGACCACCTAGGTTCACCTGATGGACAGACCAGCCCTGAAAATCCACCAACAATAAAACCATCCACACCCCCGTAAAACTTCTACTGCTATTTTGTACCTCAAAGCACTGTAACTTTTGTATCTGTTATTACCATTCTCTTGATGGTAGTCGATACCTCCGCCTTTATTCCGATATGCTTTTCATAATCACCACTACCATCAAGGTGACTTCGATGGTAATCAAACATTTCCTACCCCCCACCAGCTCCTAACTAATCATTCCGACAATCAAAATCACTTCCTGATTTTTGCAGCCTCCCCACCATCAACATTATTGCTCCCCACTCTATCCAAAGCTCCACCAATATCTCAATCATCGAATTATCAGCTTCTGCTTCCCCACTCTTGACACTCTCTCAATCGCTCTCCCCCTCCCTGCTCCAACATCTTCAGCAATAGGGGCGTTCCAATTACCCGACTGCACCTCCCCGAGCCACCTCAACCTCCTACCACTTTACAGTTGGCCATACGTCAGGCCCTTATTTTAAGAACTTAGCATATATGACGTGTGCCATTGGCGACATCATCCGATGTTCAAATATTTTGATTCCTACAATATCTTTAATCAAGGTCGGTGTCTACCCCAGCGTCTTAATTTCATCGTTGAGTGTTACAATGAAGACTTAGGATAGCCTACTACATCACTACTTAGGTAAGTAAAGTGACTCCTTTACGTCCAGTCATATTTAGTGACTATTTATAACCAAGAGGGGATAATGATTAAGGAAGTTTGAAGAGTGTAGAAAGAAGAGGAAGGCAGGGGAGAAGCGGTAAGTATGATATGAAAAAGGATGGAGGAGGAGAGAGATGGTTGGGGAAGAGAGAGATGAGGGGGGTGGAGAAGAGAGGAGCGAATAAGATGAGAGCAAAACAAAAACAAAAAAAGATCGGGCGGAAAGATTATACGTCACAGAGAGAGAGAGAGAGAGAGAGAGAGAGAGAGAGAGAGAGAAGAATACAGAGGGAAAAGGATTAAAGGGAAAGGAAGAGGAGAGGAGAGATGAAGATGAGAAAAGGAAGAAAAAAAGAGATGGAGAGAGATTATACGGGCATGAGAGAGTTGGATCGGAGAAAAGAAAAAAAAAGGTAAGACAGTGATGAGAGGAGAGAGAAAAAAAGGAGAATAGAAAAGAAGACTGGCTGCTTCAGGTTCAAGCTCCGTTCTAAACACAGCTAAAAAAGTGTTTTCTTTACTCTTTGAGGGGAGTGAGTGTGCAAAATTTCAAGCTTCTACTATGGTGAGTTAGAGCTGAGAAGAAAAAGAATATAGTAAAGAGAGAAAAGAATGAAAAGTAATTATAAACCGTTATCAAAAGATTCTGTTCGGCGACACCAGATAAAGTAACCTAGCTATCTTTCCATAGTCTCCTTAGTTCTCCTTCTTTCTCTCTATCTCTTTATCTCTCTCTCTATATATGTCTCTTTCTGTCTTTCCTTTTCTTTCTTTCTTTCTTTCCTTTTCTTTGTTTGTTTCTTTCTTTCTTTGTTTCCTTCTTCCTTTGTTGCTTTCTTTCTTTCTTTTGTCTCTTCCCCCTCTCTGCCTTTCGATGATTGATGACATAGGAATCAAATCTCTCTCTTTCTATCCACCATTCAGAATTTTTCACTTTTTAGTCTTAACTGGAAGTCTGAATTGTTGTAGTAGTTAGCCAATGGAAATCTTGAAGAAAGGAAAGACATTTAAAGAAACAGTGTATGTATGTATGTATGTATATATGTATGTATGTATGTATGTATGTATGTATGTGTATAGTATATCATCATTTTCCGCTTATACCTTCATCATGGATATCACAGAGCTTGGTACATACGGGCAAATGTAAGCAAGACCCATTTCCGGGCTTGCCAGGCCCGTCGAGGCTTTTCCGCTTACGGCACCTGATACTCCACAATGGTCACTCATTTAGGCACTGACCAGACTCGACGCTGCTTATCTTCGATATATTCACGAGAATCGATGTATCCAACCTGATTCGGCCTTGATCCCATCGACTCAGGGAGGGACTTCTCGATCACATTCCTAGTGCACGTCTTTGATATGACTTGAACCTCGGCCTACCGAACCGGAAGCGATCACTCTACCACCGAGCAACGGTGTTGAAGAAATAGTAGCAGCCGATGAATAGATGGAGAGCTTGAGGAAAGAAGACAGGAAGAAAGACGAACAGTAAATTAAAATATTCAAGAATAAAGAAAAAGGTGAAAATGTTGTAAAATAAGTGAATAAGGACAAATTAAAACCGAACCCCGAAACGATAAAGTAAACAAAAGAGAAAGAGAAAGGTTGAAAGACGTCAACACAAAAGGAAAAACAAAAACAAAGAGAGATTTGAGTGATATAGACAACAGGTCTAGTTGGTCGCTTAATAGAAGCCATCACGATACAACGTCTTTAGTCAGTAAACTGCGTTGAGGGTGATCAATTAAAAAAAGGTGGGAATGGTGATCAATGGATCAGATACTTCTCACGCATTTTGTTGGATACTGATCACTGGAAAAAACTGAATTTTCACTGAAGCATGAATGCTGCTGGACATGAATTTGGGATCAATTTAGCATAAGCTTACATTGCAAATTAATCTCCATCGCTATAAAAAAAAATATTTAAAAGGGAATTAAAAAAAAGTTTTTTTCTTAGACATAATAATGAGTAAATGTTTATATTTTCAGCCCTCTAGCTCCTTTGAACCGAGCTGTGCATGTGACACATCGTGAGCCAGCCAGCCAGCCAACCAACCAGCCAGTTAGTCAGACCAGCTTGAAAACTGAAGGAACCTATGTTGACAGTTTTGGTTGAGAGTTTTTGAAATAAGGCAAAAGGCTTGAATAAGACCTAAAACTTAAGGATACATGTGTGTGTGTGTGTGTGTGTGTGTGTGTGCGTCAGAGAGAGAGAAAGAGTGCGTATGTGTGCATGTGTGTACATATTGAGATATAGATGGATAGACAGAGAGAAAGAGAGAGAGAGAGAGGCTGACAGACAGACAGGCAGACAAGAGAGAGAGATACAGTAAGACAGAACACACACTTATAAACACATATCCCAAGAAAAAAATACTTGAGGAAGATTGTGAGACTTGGGTTGATGTAGCAATGGGGAAAATAAATGAATGAATAAAAACAGAACAAACGAAAAAAGAATGAACTGTCTAAACGTGGGTTATGGTGTGTATCTGACGAGTCAGCTGTCAATATTGCGAGAGTACAGTGATGGAGTTAGATGAGGTAAGTACTGCAAAGGTAAACGAATATATGGAAGAGTTAAGCTGATGTTTTTGATGAGAGTGAAGGAGTACGGGTTGGGCTGTGATGTAAGTCACAAAAACAATCAACGGTAGATAAAGAAATAAAAGTCAATATTGGACTGGACGGATAAGAAAAAAAAAGAGTGGAGGGTGGTCAGTCTCCGGCCCAAGGTGAGAAATGATAATAGATGTGGGGGAGGGCAGGAAAAGTCCCTGGGTGGTTGGAGAGTTGATGGAAATTGAAATAAGGAAAAAGTTTTGTTTGTTTTTTTCTTCAAAACGATGGACATTGGTCTTCAAGTTTAAGAAGTTAAGGAAGTGCAAGTGGCTGTACGATCAACGATAAGGAAAATGAGATCGCCAAGCGACTTCGAACTCCAACCGAGACAGTTTGCGTCTGCAAGGGTTGGGAAAGACATGTATCCATATCCAGGCTCAACCCATTTCCTCTATGAAGCCCTTAGCAGAATTTACGCAATCTTTCTCACTCTACGCCAGCGATTTCCAACCAAAACCGGAAGTTTCGAGTCGCAATGCAGACGTACACAAAACTTTGAAAATCTTTTGAAAACCATCATCAAAAATATACGTTTGACAATAGAATTAACACATTATTAGTTTGTTCAACTTATGGACACGTTACTTTGATCAATTTTCTTTTAAATGATCCAATCTATCCTTACATTCTAAAGGTGTGTCTCGACCATTTCAGTACCTGGCCAACTATACTGTGAGATGAACAAGATTGAAAATAAATGCCCTACACAATCACCAAGAAGGCTCTCGGTGTAATATTATGACTTGATCCCAAAGAGGGCAATGTACTCCAATTTTCTTTTTATATATGTTCTTCTGTGTTTGTCTTTATGGTTTCACCTTCTTTAAAAGTATCTTAATATTCTCTAATTTCCATGTAATTATGTAACACTATTGTTGTTACCAAATAAAATAGCGATTATTCATAAATCTCATTTCAATGATCATTTTGGAATATGCGCTCCATAATTTTCTAATATTTTGGCTTATCCATTCTCCAGCCTTCTGCAGATGAAGATCCGAATCTCAGAGATTCCTGCATCAGAAATTGTATACCAATTATTTTAACTCATACCAAAAATGTCAATTTGCACTCTTTTCTTTTCATAAATGATCTGTCATGACCGACTTAGTTGCATCATATTATATCACGCTTCGCCTTCTTCAAGTACATCAAGTCTTATCTCAAGAGATGGGTAGCTTCTCCCACATATTCGTTACAACATCTGCATGGGACGTTATACATGCAGTTTTTGTCAAATTTACCATACGAGGGAGTCTGACCTTTGTGGAGAGTTTGTGTAGTTTTTGCAAATTCATTATGCCTTGTGTTTTTTAAGCGGCGTACGTTCACTTGAAATATCTTTCTCGATCTCGACACCATCTACCCGTCAATCTACCCGTCAGGCCACTCCTCATCACAACGTTGTGCTTCTTTTGATTAGCCAGCCTCGGGTAAAAAAATAAAATAAAATAAAATAAATAAAAAAATCGACTTGACCTCCCACAGCCGCCTCCGCCATTTGCACCCCCTCTTATCAACTTGTTTCGATTCGTGACATGGTACCACACCCCCATCCGTTTAGCGAGGCAAAACCTAAGTAAACATAGGCTCTCGTTTTAAATTTGACATTTAGTTGAGTCTGTCATTCAAAAATAAAAGCTCTTCTTGGACGATAAAAGCCTGTCCGGCTGGCCTGGGACTATAAAAAGGGCGGTAACTCATACATACAGCGTATGTGTATGTGTACACAGACATAGACATACGTATACAGCATACACATGCACTTAGGTATAGGATGCTGCTTTATACATTGATACAAACACGAACTTCAAATGTATGAAAACAGATCGATATGCTAAAAAGATGGAATAGTTTGATAGATTACTGGATACAGGTCTGATTAGTCATTCAAAAGAAACTGTTATGAGACAAACCTCCTTTGGCAGCATGCAGTGTTTAGGGTGATCAATTAAAAAGTTGTACAAAGGGCGAAAAATGAATGAGTTATCTCTCTCGTCTTTTGATGGGCAGTGATTACTAAAAAAATTTGAATTTTGCAAAAAAACGAGCGTGAATACCACTGGCTGCAAAAAGGAACCAATTAAGCATGTCAAATTACCCCCCTACTAAAAACTTATTTAGTGGGAGGGTTGAAAGCGCTTTTTTTCCCCTCATATTAAGGAATAATTGTTGAAAATGTTAGCCTTTTGGCTCGGTAGGTGTGACCTGAACATACATAGCCAGCCAACTTAAAAAACTGAAAAAACTTATTTTGACACTTTTGGTGACATATGTAAGTCTGATAAGTGGCCGAGTTAGTGACGCAAACTTCACTACACTGGTTGACATTCAAGCCCCGTGCAAAGGCCAGGATGTCGAATGCTCATTTTATTTTGATTCGTCAAGTAAGGTGGAGCGAGGACTTGAGTTAGCATCCCTTTGTTAGTTGTTGTTAGTATAACATTCTTATTTTGAGTCGGACAATAAAAAAAAAAAGATTAAAACAAGCCTGGCTGCTTCAGGTTCAAACTCCACTCTGGACACGTCTACTTCAACTATTGAGCGTGATTAAAAAAAATGTTTCCTTACTGATTAAGGGGAATGAATGGAAAAATGTTTCTATCCCGGAAAAGAGTAGAGAAGAGAAGAAAATAATTATAGTAAAGATATGGATAGAAAGAAAAAAGTTACAAATTCGAATTGAAGAATCTGTTTAACGACACCAGATAATTCAATCTAGCATCCGTAGCTTCCCATTTTCTTTTTTTGTACATATTTTTTCTTCCTCTATTCATTTTCTCTCTCTTTCTTTTTCTCTCTCTTCCTTTCTCCCTCTTTCCCTTTCTTTTTCTCTTTCCCTTTCTTTCTGTCCCTTTCCCTTTCTTTCTCACTTTCACTCTACCTTTCTTTCTTTCGACAGTTGATTGTCTCTCTTGTTTCCCTTATCTATCTATCCATCCTTTTGAACTTTACACTTTTTAGTATCAACTAGAGACCCTGAACTTGTCATTGTTGTTAGGTCAGGGAAAAAAAAGTCATATCCGTAGGAGTTCGAAAAAAAAAAACAACAACAAAAAACAAACAAGATGTCATTTCAGAAGCTCTAACAAAACTACGGGTTTTTAAAGGATGTATTCAAAATGTGATTATTAGTTCATCCATCCTTTGTGCATTTAAAGTCGGTCGCATCTGGGAATCAAAAAGACCGGACGTCATTTTTGAAGCTCCAAGAAAACAAAGTTGTTTTTTTTTCTAAATAGATATAATCAAAACACTTACGTTCACTGAAGAAGTCTTGGACAGCACCGATAACATACTACGTTGCCGAGGAGGTCGAGACTGTGCTGCCATCACTCCAAACCTTCCAACCCATAATGGGAAAGCGTGGTGGGGTAATGCTCAACACTGCTCGTGCCTTAAACTAACAATAACAGACCTCATTTACTTATTTCTGCAATACAGTAAAACAAAAAGTGAATACATCGTAATATACATATAAGTATTATACAGTCACTATCAATAGACAGAGCCAATAATTCAAATAATCATCATCATCATCATCATCATCTTTCGACTGAAGATGATTACTGCAACTTTTGTATATCATCATCATCATCATCATCATATTTCGACTGAAGATGATTACAGCAACTTTTGTATATCATCATCATCATCATCATATTTCGACTGAAGATGATTACAGCAACTTTTGTATATCATCATCATCATCATCATCATCATATTTCGACTGAAGATGATTACAGCAACTTTTGTATATCATCATCATCATCATCATCATCATATTTCGACTGAAGATGATTACAGCAACTTTTGTATATCATCATCATCATCATCATCATCATATTTCGACTGAAGATGATTACAGCAACTTTTGTATATCATCATCATCATCATCATCATCATATTTCGACTGAAGATGATTACAGCAACTTTTGTATATCATCATCATCATCATCATCATCATATTTCGACTGAAGATGATTACAGCAACTTTTGTATATCATCATCATCATCATCATCATCATCATCATCATATTTCGACTGAAGATGATTACAGCAACTTTTGTATATCATCATCATCATCATCATCATATTTCGACTGAAGATGATTACAGCAACTTTTGTATATCATCATCATCATCATCATCATATTTCGACTGAAGATGATTACAGCAACTTTTGTATATCATCATCATCATCATCATCATCATCATCATCATCATCATCATCATCATCATCATATTTCGACTGAAGATGATTACAGCAACTTTTGTATATCATCATCATCAGCAGCAGCAGCAGCTGCAGCAGTTTTTTCATGTCTTTTCTTAGATATAGACCTTTCTCAAGATTTGCCACACTTCTCTATCGTGATAAATATATCTACATGTGATGAAATGAAACCACTGAAAAAAAGGCTGGCTGCTTCAGAATGAAAATCCACCTCAACTCCTATTTCGACTGAAGATGATTACTGCAACTTTTGTATTGTATCTACCATGATATAGATTTTTTAAATGTATTAAAAATGTATTTTCTTCAAAGTATAGATATAATTATCAATTAGAATGAAGTAAGCCCTTGCGTATTTGTTGCATAAATTTTGGTAAATGTGTGAGACTTTTCAGTTAGGTTCAGTCGGTAAGAGAGTCTCTAACCAATCACCGAACACTTCAAATCACATGAAATGTTAACTTGATACATCAGTTTGGTTTAACGTGACGGGACAGAAAAACAGTGAAGAGTTTGCTTCCGTATATTTGGTGAGGAATGTTGTTGTTGTTGTTTATAGGGGTTAAGCAAAGTCAACTTGATCCTCCTACTTGGTCAGGAGTTTGACAATAGTATGCACCCTTGCACTTCTCTTGCATGAGATGTCAGACTACCCAAAAAGGCTTTGGAGATGGCCGCCTGAGCTACAGGGTGGGGACTCCCAATGAAAAAACACAAGCAAGGCTTGGGAACTGAACAACCGTTTGGGGACGTGTGTCTATTTGTTCTGTGATTTTTCTTTCTTTTTTTTTTTTTTTCTTGCGGGTCATCCAAACATACTGTGACTGGCCGTGCCCCCCAATCGAACGGGTTGTGGGATACAGAATGGTTTGTTTTGCAAACCTCTCTGTCCTTCGACCGACAGTCGGCATATCGCACCGCTGCAAAGGTACACATAATGTAGAAATGAAAAAAAAAAAATAAATAAAAAGAAGGAAAGAAGAATGAAAAAGCGTGAAAGAGAATAATGAAAAGAAAATTTAAACGATTGGAATGGAGGAAGGAAAAAATATGACAAAAATGAAAAGAATGAAAAAGAAAAAAAAAGGTGTGTTTGTTTTCAGCCTGATATTAATGCTTAGAGGACAATACAAAGTTACTGACAACAAATGAACACCTGCCAAATATTGCACATTTGTACACCTCAGAGTTCGAAGGTCATTTCCTCTTATTTATTTAATTATCAACACACACGCACACACACACACACACGCACACACACACACACACACACACACACACACACATATATATATATATATATATATATGTATATATGTATATATATATATATGTATATATATGTACATATACATATATATCACAGTTGGCCATGATAGAAAAAAATCATAAACACTTGAAAAAGTGACTTGACGTAACACCTAGTTTCACCGTCTCAGAGTTCGAAGGTCATTTCCTCTTATTTGTTTGATTATGAACAGGCGTACGCATGCACACACACACACACACACACACATACATACATACATACACACACACGCACACACACATATATAAAAATATATATATATATATATATATACGGACAAAAAATCGTAGCATATTGAGTTTGTGCACACTGTATTTTTTTTGAAAATACAGACTCTTTAGTGATCACCGCCCAACAATAGGCTAGAAAAGTAACTTATTCATATAATCATATATATATATAATCATATATATATATATATATATATACATACACGTATATATATATATATATATATATATATATATATATATATATATATATATATATATATATATATATATATATATATATATATCATCAGCTATTATGAGTCCACTGGTGAACAAAGGCCTTTTGCATCTCATTCAGTGACGACTGCGATGGCGCTAATCTCAGCTATATATTGCCGGCAAATATCTCTATCCCATTCCCCATGTTGTTTTTGTCCTTTTTCTACTGCGTTTACAGTCCCATGGACACAAATTGGGTGAGAGAGACAGAGAGAACACAAATCGGGTGAGAGAGACACAGAGAACAGAAAAAAAGATAAAAGATGTATTCATAAAGGAACCCCCCAAAAAGAGTATGAAAAATAAATATAAAGATAAGAACATTTAGGAAAAATGAAAGATGAAGAGAGAGAGAGAGAGAGAGAGAGAGAGAGAGAGAGAGAGAGAGAGAGAGAGAGAGAGAGAGAGAGAGAGAGAGAGAACTATACTAGAAGATGCTCTAAGAGATAGAAAAAGATCTATATTAGAGAGAGGGCTCATGCGGTGCTATCAAAATATAAGACGAATTTCACCATGAAAAAAAATTATAGACAGTTGATATAATGCTTGTGAAACCGAGTATCACCGTCACAGGAAGATTACTTTCACACCAAGAATGATATCGCTCTCAACAGTGCTGCTCACAAGGGGTAGTGACAAAAATTTGTACTGTATTCGGTTTGTTCACACTGTTCAAGCCTGTTTTCTTCCTAATTCAGCCAGTTCTAGTGATCACTGTCCCTTAAGAGGCTTGATCCTTTTTTTCCGATTCTTAATTGACCACCCTGAACATTGTATGCTGTCTGTGATTCATATTCGTATAGTCAAAATAATCTGGGACAAGGGTATAGAATATAGATTTGAAGAATCGGGAACCCGAGGAAGACCTGAAACAATTCAGACTACTTCTTTTTTGAGATCTGCAAGGATTTTGGATTTACCAATAGACACACTGTCTTTTAATGGCTAACATGAACTGCAATGTTGGGATTTTACACTTGTAGTAATGAAAATACACCGATAATCTGCAAGAAAGAGATTTCATTGGTCAGGAATTAAGGGGAGCACT
>OY735231.1:16224526-16234526 GCA_963457665.1 Thysanoteuthis rhombus | reverse complement strand
AGTGAAAAACAAAAACAAAACATGCTCCAATCAAATTGGGTTTCTTCTCGTTTGAAATGCTTGGAAGCAACATTTTTACTTCAAATATGTCATCAAATCAATGTCTTAAATAAAATGCCCATGTGACCAAATAAAATGGCGACGAACAGAAAGAAAGATTGCAGTAAGTCAACGAAAACACCGCTACAGTAAACAAAACCAAAAGAAAGAAAGAAGAAAATGGAAATGGACAAAAAGAAAGGAAAAAAGAAAGGAAGACAAGTTTAGCTACGCTATTTTCAAACTTCCTTGCTTCACTGAAATCTTTCATCAAAAGATTTAATTTCTCAATACTATATTATCCCAAAACTACATGTCCCATTTCAACTCCTTTATTAGTAGTTCATATGATAAAACAAGTCGACTTGAATTGAAAGAGTGAATTCGTCATCAGTTTTTGGATACGCAACTCTTATTCGTACTGTCATGACGTCACTGGTTTTTGGTGGGGTCATTGTCATTTTTGTGATTAACAAAAATTAAGGCAAACTCAATAGTAAGAGTTTGACAATATTTTACGTAACAGGAATTCAATGTTTACAAAACAATTAACATGACATGACGTCATAGCATCACTCTTTCTTTTCCCCTTGCTCTTTGATTCATGTCTTAAATTCAGAAGTCTTAAACTCAAATGTCTGACGAATCTACTCCAGGAGAAAGGAATGAACTAAAGGAAGAAGATGAAGCGAACAAATGCATAGAAAATCTCCAAAGAGAGAGAGAGAGAGAGAGAGAGAGAGAGAGAGAGAGAGAGAGAGAGTTGCTTAATATATATTTCTACCCGGTCGATATCTGTAAATTGATTGGAAAGTAATTGGTGGAAAAAAATGGAAGGAACCTTTCCGACTATAGTAACAATCAGTCCGCAAAGTGTTTTTTTTCGGACGAATGTGCTAGTTCTTGTTATTTGAGTTGTTAACACAGCATTTCGGCCGGTTTATCAAACAGCCTCCTTCAGGTTTAATATCCGAATGTGATAGTGGTAAAAATTTTCCAATGATTGTGGTAAGAGGAATATCCCAATCATAGCCACCCTACAACGCAGGATTCGAGTAATGTCGACTTCTTCTATATTGTAAATTGATCTCGCCCCTCTAAAAACCCAATCTGAGGGGGTGGTGGTAATAAAAATAAAACTTTTTTTTCCCTAGACCTAAGGAGTAAATATTAGAATGTTCAGCTCTCAGATTCTATCGGCACAACCAATACGCGCGATACATAGCCAGTCAGACCAACTCAAAAACTGAATAGATCAACGTTGATGTCGTTTACGTTGATAATTTTGGTTGACAGTTTTTAATAGCTAAATATCATTCTCTGCAAGGGAATCTTTTTGTTAGTTTGAATAAAAAAACACCGATAACAAATCATGGTTGTTGCATTGTCAAACTCTATCAAGATCTACTCCAACTTCCATTCCGACTGAAGATAATTACAGCATCTTTCGTATTATACATATGATTAAGAAAAATTTTTAGAAAATGTTTTGATTTTTTGTATAGATATAATTGTTTATTAGAATGAAATGAGGCCGTGAGTATCGGTGTGATAATTTTTCGTTTAAAACTAAGATTTGTCAATAACAAAGCCAGCAGACAATCAGTCGGTTGTGAGTCCAAATCGTCTTAGGGGTATGTGTATTTAACGCATCGGTTTACACCCCTCATTTCATGATGACTTTTATTGATGTCCTCGTCACAATAAGAAAACAAAATCATTTCCAGACTTTGTATTGGAGTTTGACAAAATGCTGGTGAATCAAGTATTTAATTGCCATTTCTCTTCATTTTTCATTGTTAAAAATTTATCGACAAGAAAAAAAAAAAAAGATTTTCGAATACAAATATATCCTTGTCTGAAACGAGCATACCATTCATTGAAAATATTCTACAATTTTTGTTGTTGCCAGTGGTATAAAGCTAATGAAAATTGAATTAATTTTATTTACTATTAAAATGGATTTTTCTGTCACGGATGTCATTGCTGCAAAAGTCTACATAAGAAAAAGTAAAAAAAAGAACGAATCTAAAAATGGTGGACCAGCGAAGTAATGACAGCAAAGGAGAGTTGCTTCCCTTGTTGAGTGACTGACACATGAGGTGACGGTTTCGTTTCCACCTCTAGAACGATCCAAACCATCATTTTTTTAAAAAAGTGATTTCTTATGAAGAGTAGCCCAGTGATAACGAGCCTATGACACGCGTGCCAACAGTGTCATAGGCAGTGACATACCACCGGTTTCCAGGAGACACTCGACTTGGAAAAAGAAACAGTTTATTATCCTTGTTTCATGAGTATATTTTGGAATTTCAAGTAATATTCTATTAAACTCATAGTTTTATAAGTATATTCTTGAAAAATAAATAGATTAAAAAAAAAAAAGATAAATATCTATCTGTACTTTAACAAAAACTAAAATACATGTATATGGGTAAGTAACATTCCGATGAAAAGGTCGTTCAAAAAAATTAAAATCTTGACACACTGCTCGAAAAAGGTTCGCCGTCACTATGCTAGCTGGATGCCGAATACGGACTGCCTAACAGGGCTGTTGGGCTGCGAATGGCTTTCTATCAACTAGTATGTGGAGGGAGAAATGGGTTCATGCCTTACTTAAGGGAATTAGCGAAGTGAAGGCAAACTGTCCTTACAAACTGTCTTAGCAGGGTTTTGAACTTAGTTCTTGATTCCAATCTTCGAATCGTTAACCATTAGGCTCCCCACAACCTCCCGAAAAGTATGAGATATAAAAGAGACGAGAATCCGGAAACGAGAAAACGAAGACAGAACCCAAAGAAGAAAATAGATAACAATTGTATGTGTGTGTGTATTATGTATGAGTGTGTGTATGTCTGTGTGTGTGCAGTTGGTGGAGGGGGGCATGATTACCTCAGAAAAATATGGAAGACTTTATAGGTAAAAATAAATGAAACGTGAAAGAGAATGGGGAAAAACTTGCACGCCTGCTCACACAAACACAAACCCCGATAAAAGCGTTCGACAATTTCTACATGAGGTGCATCTCTGAAAAGGTAATGCACGTATCGTGCACACGTGTGTACAGCAACAACAGCCAAATAGAAGACACACACACTTGTGCGTCCGGTAGAAGAAAAAAAAGAAAGAGAATCGGAGCAGTCATAAGAAAATATATTCAGAGTGACAAGCAACTACTTTGTGCTGTAAGCCCCAGTAAAGTTTCACAAAATGTTATCTTAATCTAAATGAGCCAATTGCACGCACATGACAACGACGCAATAGTTTTGGTTTACAATTTACCGATATATATATATATATATATATATATATATATATATATATATATATATATATATATATAAAGGAATCATGCATTGTTCCTTTTTCAAATGTTTACATATATATATGTGTGTGTATATATGATGGCTGATAATGATTGTTATATAGATATATATGTCATCACATATATACTGTTTCTCAATACATATATGTGTGTGTGTGTGTGTGTACTGTCTGTATAATGTCATTATATATGTACTATATAAATGTATGACTGCAAACGTAATCGGAATAAAATAGAAAATGTATTGAGTCAAAAGGACACTTATGGGCATATCTATCTACCGATCTATCTATCTACCCCTCTCTCTATATATAAGCATATATAGATATCTAATTAGACATAATCACACGCACACACATGTATATCTTGCATTACTCACCTTCCAGATAAATGAATGTCAATAGAAATGTATGTATGTATGTATGTATGTATGTATGTATGTATGTAATTATCCATAGGTGTACATATATGTGCATATGTATATGTACATTTACATGCTTACGAAATTAATCGAAAGAATGTTTTCTTCGAAACTTCTAACGTCGTTGATTGCATATATATATATATATATATATATATATATATATATATATATATATATATATATGTATATATATATATATATATATATATATATATATATATATATATATATATATATATATATATATATATATATATATATAATGGAGTGAGGATTCGCTACGAAAACACGCTGATATTTCTACCCTGTTTGGGATTCTTCAGCCTAATGATTCAGTTCATTTTAGATTCTTATTCGTGACATTTTTTGGGGGGGGGGATCCATTCCTTTCATTCAAGCTACATATACATTTTTGTTTAGTATTTAGTCATTGTTTATGTTCCCTTTGTTTTATTTAATTGGGGTTATATGCTTGTTGCTGGTTATAAATAATAAATTAGGAGAGTATGGTGTAGGCATATTTTTGTTATCAGTATGTGGTAGATCCATCAGTTCTTTTTGGTATGTTTCCTCTCAGAGACTATTTTATTTTTGCTTAAATCTGTTCCCCAATTTTATGGTTCCCTTTTAATAGGACCTTAGCTATTAATTAGATTTTTCTGGGTTTAGTTTGTTTCCACATGTCTAAGATAATTATGGTGATTGGATTGTTCTATAAAGCGACTGTGGAAATGAGATATCTATGGTGGTAATTTTAAGTATATGTATGCTTGGGTTATTGAGTTATGCTTGTTAATAGAAATTTTAAGAGATGCTTGCAATTTAACGCTACTTGATTTTTCTAGTTAATTTTTTTTCGTTTTTTTCTTTTCTATTGGCAAAAATGAGGATTTCCAATTTTTCATTTAGGCATATGTAAGATGGGCTTTCATTATTTTGGCATATGTATATTTGCTTTAATACTTTCCATTTTACTGTAGGTTAGGGTTCGTTATCAGTTAGTTTTCAATGATATGTAGACAGTGTAATAACCGAAGATCATTTCAGACAAGAGTTTCAATATAAAATACTGCAAGTTATAATCATATATATATATATCATTGAAAATTACTGACAAGAAGTATATTTTAGTAATTTTTCCGATGAATATAGATACTGCCCATAAGAAGCCCTCTCGTCAGTGCTATACGGCATTTTAAATATTAGGTAGTACTGAGATTAAAAATAAACAATTTGAATAAAAATCCAACCATGTTATTAAACAGTACATTATGGTAATGAAATGAAAGATAGTGCTGCCGAAAGCGCTTTATCTTTAGGGTAGTATCTTTTTTCATTGAAAGCATAGATCCGTGCACTGTGAAAGACTAGAAAAAAATGCTAAAAGATTTGAAAGATACTCTTTATCAGCGATTTTTAAAGGCAGAAATACCGGTCACGCAAAGGCCAGAAGACTGCTTTCAACACGGTTGATATATCACTCAATCAAGACAATGTAAGTAGAATAAACAACTCAAGAAAATGCCGCTGCTGCATTACCGGCGGGCTGTTTAGCACAATGGTAAGTGCATCGCTACCTTGAAGCGGTGACCTTCAATCCCTGCAACGGCCCCGTTTTCTTTGATTGTTTATTCTATTTGTGTTGTCTAAATCAAATATTAACGGGAGATCATTTAAATAAGTTTCTATATAATATAGCAGTTTATAACCCTTTCTGTCGGACCAAATATGTCCATTTTTTGTGTACACACACACACACACACACACACACACGTATATATATATATATATATATATATATATATATATATATATAATGATCAATAATTGCGTCATCCACAGACAGCTGTTTCATTTTATTACAACTCTTCAGTGTGGCTATAGACTATCCAATATCCCATCCAGTACCATGAGATAAGATCAAAACCAGAGGCTAGCATTTTACCCCAACGCAGAAGAGGACAGTCAGTAGGACTGAATTTAATACTTATATGAATGCATTATATTATTTGAAAATCTATTTGAAATACCTCCCGTTGTTACTTGGAGAATAAGTCACTTGTTGCTCCTACCTTTGGAGTAAAATAGCTCGACGAAAAGCCAAAGATCCACATTATTACTTTATTCCCAGTCAATTCTTCATTCTATTTATGCCGTCTAGACCGAGTGATTAATCCGTGTAACAAGGGGCTGTTATTTCAAATAGAGTTTCAAATGATAGAACGCATTCATAAATATCTTATCGGATTATGTATCCATTTTTCTATGAAACCAATATATATATATATATATATATATATATATTGTAAAATTTCGACTATTCACATTTCGATCCTCGCAGAATTCATCCGAGAAAAATAAAACACATTTCAAAGGCATTAATTCGATCGCATCGACGGATGGTTTCAATTTATCTTTGACCTTATAAATGAGGTTTCACTTTTCAAACTTCTTTGCAATACTAAACTTACTGTCTATTAGAAACTTAAGAATTCTATGCCATCAGTCTGCAAATGATCAAGATCCGGAAATATCTTTTCGTTAGATAGAAAAGCATGCAAATGCTCAAGACTCTTTTTGTATTTGTATTTTGTGGGGAAGGTCGACATCTCTTATGAATCAAAGGAACATGGTTGATTTTTTCTGATGGTTTTTTATTACATCATTAGGTTAAGACAGCGAAGATAGAATAGACAGCTAAAAAAAATGGGGTTTCTGCTGGAATTGAACCTTGACCTGATTGGGTAGCGTAGCGTTGCTTTTACCATTGAACTAAACAGCCACCGGTAATTCAAAGAATTGTTCATTTCGTTTTCGTTGTCTAGGCTAAATGCTATAATCACCATGTAATAAGGGGAGATCATTTCAAATAGAGTTTCAATGTAATATAACGCAATTCATAATCATACTGTCGGATCATACATCTATTTTTTAACAATATATATATATATATATATATATATATATATATATATATATATATATATATATATGCACGTTTGTATATGCCTGTATACGCGTGAGGGCTTATTAGTGTGTTTTTATTTGTCAGAGTATTTTTGCACATATGTAATTGTGTATATTTGCATGTCAGTGTGTATGCAGCAACGGGAGTATGTTCATCCATGTATATGGGTATGTATGCATGCATACGCGTGTGCGTTTTCTGTGTGTATGTTTTGGGTATAACGAATATATATATATATATATATATATATATATATATATGTTATATACATATATGTATATATATACACAATATATGTTTATATATATATATATATATATATATGAATTATATACCCAATCGAAAAACACGGAAGACGGAAGCTGCCTAGGTATAACGGGGGTGTTCACAATGTGATGAAATCTCCGTTCACCATGAGCGTCACTGCTGTCAACAGAACAGATTCAATATTGAGAATCAAACAACCGTGAAGTGATGCAAGCAACCAGCTGAAAGTGAATAAATTGCAAAAAGAAAATGAGCGATGATGAACGGAATAGGTACCCCAAAAGAATCGTTGGAGAAAAACAAGAATCGAAAGTGTGTAACGAGTAGTGTTGGGCTGGGATATAACCCAGTAAAGAGATAAATGTATTTTGATGAAAGTAGTCATACGCAAGAATTGGAACAAAGATGTTCGAAGAGAAAAAATATCTAAATTAGATATATATATATATATATATATATATATATATATATATATATATATATATATATATATAAATATATATATATATATTTGAAAAAAATTGAGGGTATTGCTGGGATGCAGCAGTTGACGATTTCGTCTTGCAGACCAATTCGATGGTACTGTGATCATCAAAGGAGGGCTCCATTACCGAGGGCTTATACCAGGCCAAGCTAAGCAATTAAGTAACTGTAAAATAATTAAAAAAAACTGTCTTGTATAAACACGCACACACATGCACCCTCATATGTATATATATATATATATATATATATATAATATGATCTGTAGAGAGCGAGACAGACTTGGGAATAAAGTGTTTTGAAGTTAGGATTATTTATCTGTAAATGCTTTTATTAATGGTCTAGACGTGTTTCAGGAGGTATTCCCATCTTCAGTAGTGTGTGCTCTGTGTATGTGTGCGTGTGTGCTTTTAGAGGTTATAGGTTTGATGTGGAACCTGAGTCCACCATCAGGAGCTTTGCTTTGTGAGCAAAAAATGGTATCCAGGCTGCTGGGGACATCCTGGTGTGTGAGAGAATGTCCAGCCAATGATGAAGTCTATGGTTTAGCAGCAGCAGTTTGTCTTGGAGAGGACAAAAGGTGTCAGGGTAGGAGGGAAGTGAAGTGGCGTTAGAGTGTGTGCGTATGTTAGGGATAGTGGAAAGGGAGGGGTGATGAGGTTAATTAACTACATAGGTTTCAACCTTACAAGGAATATATATATATATATATATATATATATATAGATAGAGAGAGAGAGAGAGAGAGAGTTTGAAACTTAGCACGTTAACGCTGTAAGATAATCTTTCTCTTGGAAATTGTACAATACATAACTGTCCAAAAATCATCTTACTGTGTTATGTAAGTCAATCATCCCTGATCACTGTTAATATTCTGTGTTCAGAGTGTTTCATACTGAATTTGCTTTTGATACTATCATTTTAATTCAAATTAAAATCTTAATTCTGTACACTTAATTACATTGTATCATCAGCTCTTTTACCAAGGACCTGTTTGAGGAATTTCACTTGCTTACCCATTGTTATATATCTTAGATAAATCCCTCTCCCATAGTGTTGAGGTAGTATTAACTTTAGTTGTTGCATCCATTGCCGTGGAAAAAGTTACGTTTCTTTCTCACAGCGTCATTCAATCGTACCAATTGCTCAGTGTGGCTTTGTGCAGTAACATTTGGATATATTCTTATAGATGTTTTTTCTATCCAAATTCAGTGTATTCCGATGAAAAAAAGACTTTTACAAGCCGAAACGGCGTAAAGTGGAAAAGTGATTATCCTTCATTTGTAAGGTGATTTTTTGAGCATCCCAAGAAGAACAGGAGACAGGGAAGTAGGTACGAGCAGTCTCTGTATCAGCTAGCTGCAAGACAAAAACTGAACATAATATTCGTACCACTTTTTTTCGTGAAAGCGAGAATATGACGTAGAGCGAAGATTTGAAATGGCACTCCCATATATACATATATATATATATATATATATATATATATATATATATATATATATATATATATAATGAGTAAAGATTTACAATCTTTGCATTCTGTTTCACCCAAAAAAAAGATTTCCAAATGAATCTTTGAAAATCATTTTTAAATGAAACAAAATGTACAATCTGTTATGAGCCTTTGGAAAAAAATCTCCACACATTTTATAACAGCTCTACTTATAGTATTGAGCACTCAAAAAACAAAACAAAACGAGATCTACTTGAAAGAATAATACTTATGCATACGTTTATTGTATATTCTATTATTGTTCTCTCTCTCTCCCCCTCTCTCTCTCTGTCTGTCTGTCTGTCTGTCTCTCTCTCTCTCTCTCTCTCATATATATATATATATGGGGTTGGGAATAAGGAGCTGTTATGATTAGTTGATACAGTTGTACTAGTCGTTTAGGTTCAAACCCAGATAAAATCTGAAATTTTGAATGCTGATTATCAAAGAGGCTATGCAGGGTCTCTCTACTTGGAAGATTTGCTCTACACAATCTTCCAATTACTTCATCCGCCTACGCAAACTGCGACACCATTCATCTCAGCGTAAGCAAGGTATAACAAACGATTTCGCTGCAGATAAATAGGTATGTACGTTTTCCTCCGCGTGCAAGGACTTACGGATCCGTAATTTAGTAGACAATCCTTTTTTTAATATTAAGGATTTTTTATTAGACGTCTTGATTTGTTAATTACGTCAAGATTTTTTTTACCCCGGGGATTGGAAAAGAGCGCTTATATTTCTTTGCCTTCCTCATCACCACCCCAGCCCCACCTCATTGTGTGAAGCTGATAATGACATTGATTTGTCAAATGAATGTTTTTCCAGTGATCCCCCAATGAACGTAAATTTTCTTATGTCGAAATCCTATGTAGATTCGGAGATTGTTCTTGCTTGCCAAGGCATAGAGAAGCAGCCAGTGTTTAATGACGTTCTTAACACTTGGCTGGTCGTCTGCTAATTACTTCTGTGCATATTGTAAACCGCTTTTTCAATTCA
>OY735231.1:16167026-16217026 GCA_963457665.1 Thysanoteuthis rhombus | reverse complement strand
AACACTTTATATAACATATGTATATATAACTTCATATCAACATATATATATAACTTTATATTAACACACACACACACACATATATATATATATATATATATATATATATATATATATATATATATATGTGTATTACTTCGATAAAGAGAGGAAGAGAAATATGGAAAGATTTACATAGGCATCATCATCAGTCTTTTATCATCTGTCGTTGGACTTGGATCTTCCCCAAGATTTTTTATCATGAGCGTGGCAGAGCCAATACTTTCTGGATTTTTCTATTTCGTCTCTTCATTTTGCCTGCTGCTTCCTACGGCTACACATGTGATCTCTGGGTATCCATGTTGTGAGTCGTGTTATCCATAGGTGGTTTGCAATTTTTGTAACATGACCAGCCCATTGCCTTTTGAGTTTTCTAATTAATTCTGTGATGTCTTGGAGTACTGTTTTCTTCCTGATACAATGCACTGTATTGTGATCTCTCTATGTTAGGTGGAGCATCTGGCTGTAAAGAGAACTAGGTTGATCGGTCGGTTGGTAGATGGATTTAGTTACAGATATATAATGAGAGAGAGAGAGAGACTGACAGACAGACAGAGAGAGAGAAAAAGAGAGAGATTGATGCATGATGAAGAGCAATAGAAGTATGCAGTGAGAGAGAGAGAGAGACAGATAGACAGACAGAGAGACAGTGAAAATAGGGGAAAAGAAACAGACAGACAGATATTAGTGTGCGTTAAAGAGAAGTTGCAAAGGGCGAGAGAGAGAGAGAGAGAGTGAGAGAGAAGATATCGAAGCACGAAAAAGAGTAGTCTTTGAGCAACAGATGAATACAGAGAGAAAACAAAGAAAGACAGACAGACAGAGAGTAGAGCTCGTTAAAGATGAGTCGCCAAGCAAGAGAGGGAGAGAGAGAGAGTAGTAGTACCACAAAAAAAAAGAGAGGACAGGAAGAGAGAATGTGAAAGTGAAGAGAGAGAGAGAGAGAGAGAGAGAGAGAGAGAGAGAGACACACACACACACACATACGCACACACACATACACACACACACAGAGGTATTGGAGGCGGACAGATTCAGATAGGTGGATAGATAAACCAAGTCGGAAGCAGATCTGAACACTGACAGCTAGAAAGCTAGACACAGAAATTTCGACGAAGAGATAAATAAAGAGTGAGAAATGGATGCAGACAGATCTTGATCCTCATCCAGATAGATAGACGTATAGATATGAACAGACCAAAATATGTAAATAGAACTGATCGGACAGATATATGAATGGATACAAACAGTCCGATATATCTATATATATATATATATAAATATAGTCATCATATGTAATACTCTGTAAACATAAAATATACAGAAAAAAATTATCTAAATTACAACAACATATATTTGGAATTATAAATCATTGAGTCAAATGACAAAAAAATATAAAAGAGATGTTTTGTTCATTTAGCGTTTTAAGATGTAAAACTTTTTTGAATATACATATAGGTATATAGTCTAGAAAACTCCATAGCTTCAAACACTAGACATTAAAAGACTTTTTCAAAGGAATTTTTTTGAGTAGCTTCAATCACTCATTTCAAAATACCTGTCTATGCAATTTATATAACTTTCGTCGGTGTTTTCCCGATTTATAAACATTTTGTTTTATGGTGCAATGTTTAAATTTTCTCTCGTTAGGATCATCAGTTGTTGAACATGTAACTGCTTTATGGATATCTATCTATCTATCTATCTATCTATCTATATATATATATATATATATATATATATATATATATATATATATGTGTGTGTGTGTGTGTGTGTGTGTGTGTGTGTGTGTGTATGCATATATATTTATAGTGTTGGAAACTTTTAGGACGTTGTTGAATGCGAACGCTGAAAGAGGACTTTTGTTTAGAAAGTTAGTACCGTCTCAAAACATCTATGATGTTATACCTTGCGAGACTTACCTGACAGCAGTTAATGAACAGTATTCAGACATATATTAAGACATACATATTCGCATACGTACATGGATGCATGTTTACATACGTAGGTAATGAAGGCATTGAGATAGATAGATAGATAGATAGATAGATAGATAGATAGATAGATGGACGGGCAATGAAATAGATAAAGAGATAGAGAGATAAATTTCTAGATAGATAAAAAGATAAAAGGATGTAGATATGAATTTATAGATAGATTGATAGATGAATTTATAGATAGATAAATAGATAGTACGATAGATAGATAGATAAATGGATATAGAGATAAGTTTATAGATCGATAAATAGATCGACAGATAGTTTGATAGTCTGATATATGGATGGATATAGAGATAAATTGGTAGATGAATAGATAGATGGAAAGATGAATGGATAAATAGATAGATAGATAGATAGATAGATACATTGATAGATGAATGGAGATAGATAGATAGATAGATAGATAGATCAGCGGTGAACAAGAACACAAGAAATAAAAAGACAATAGAACTGATTATTATGTTATAATGAGAATCCGGACACAGAAATTGACAACGCCGTGGAAGCGAGCGGGAATCCATAGTTCACTGGGCCAAGTGGCCGGGATTTGCACATTAATTTAGACAGTCGCATGAGTGCACAAGCGATAACCCCTCCCTGCTAATACATCGGTCAGTTGATGAAGAGTAAATGTGGCATACGCCTTTGGCAACGACGACGTTAACTTGACCGTCTTCGTGTCCTTTCGGCTCCTTCTGGCTTTTTTTCTCCAAAATTCAGCCATATTCACAGATTTTGTATCTTGCTAATCTTCGGACCTGTGAGCGTAGCAGGCATGTCTGCGGGCGTTGGAATGGCTTCATTAACTATGGCACTTGGTCTTGTGAGGTGAACCGAAGCACTGGCAAGCCAAGAGGCCCTGGCTAGGCTCGGTTCGGTTCGGGGCGGGGGAGGATGCGGGGATTAGAAAGACCGAATGAGATTTTAGTGACATTGCATTTCGACCACACCTCCAGACCCTATACCTGAATTTACCAGGGGGAAAACTATTTTCAGAAGCCGTCAACCAGAACTGTCAACGAAACTGTCAACTTAGTTTTTTTTCTTCTCTCCAGTTTTCAAGTTAGTCCTGCAACATGGCTGACTATATATCACGCGTACAGGCTGCACCAATGGAGCTATAAGGGTGAAAATTCAAACACCTACTCGTTACGTCTTGAAAAGTTTAGTTTTATTTTTAAATTCCAATCCTAAATGGGTTTTTAGTGGGGGCAAAATATTCCATCTAAGTTTATGTTAAATTGAACCCTTTGTTTATGCCCGTTTGATTTTTGGAAAAACTTCCATCAATCACTTGTTTTTCCAGTTTATTAATTGATTACCCCCAACAAGGTATGCTACCAAAAGTCATCGGTCATGTGATGGTTTCTATAGAGTGACTAACCATACCTGACCTTTTATTTATTTTTGTTCTTGCGCATGGCGAAGTATTCGCCATGGTCGTCTTTCTCTGTCATATTTGACCCCTCTTTTTTTCTCACCATCCACGGTTTGACCCCCTTTATCTCACTCACCCCATTCTCATATTCAGCGACTTCTCTTCATTATGCTTAACTCTCTCTCTCTCTTTCCGCTCTGTCTTCTTTATTCTTCTTTCTGTTCAGCGATTTCTCCTCGTTGCTGTTATCTATCTCACTCTGTCTTCCTCTCTTTCCCTGTATTGTTTGTCTATTCTCTCTTTCTTTCACCCACTTTGCCTATCCCTCTTTTCCACTTTAATGTATCTTCTCTTTTACACTTTCTCTTCCTGTCCTCTCTTTTTCCTTGTAATGTGGTATTACTCTCTCTCTTGCTTTGCAACTTCTCTTTGCCGTGCTCTACTCTCTGTGTGTCTGTCTGTTCTCTCACTCTTTCTTTTATTGCTCAGAGACTTTATCTCACTTCAAGCACACCCTCTCCCTTTGCAACTTCTCTTTAAAGTGCTCTATTATCTGTCTGTCTGTTTCTCTTTCTTTGCGTTCTCTCTCTCTCTCACTCTCTCCCCCCTCTCTCTCTCTGTATTCTTCAATTGCCCTGATATTTCTATTTATCCAGCTTCAATCGCTCTCTCTCTTTGCAACTTTTCTTTAACGTGCTCTTTCTTTTTCTTTTCTCTCTCTCTGCATTCTTGCTCTGAGACTTCTCTTTATCCTGCTTCAATCTCTCTCTGTCTCTCTCTTCTGTGACAAGCACTCACTAGCAAATCAGGTGTCTGTGTGCATGCTCGTCTTATTGGAATAGGGCAGGCATTAATACGGATGCCGTAAAATATGTCCTGTGGGAAAGGCCATGTCGGAAGACGAGAAGGTGAAAACTCGGAGCCGTCGACATTGTTAGTTGAGAAGTTCCAGAAACCAGAAAGAAAGCAAAGAAGAGAGAGAGAGAGAGAGAGAGAGAGAGAGAGAGAGAGAGAGAGAGAGAGAGAGAGAGAGAGAGAGAGAGAATTACGTGGTACATTATCTCTAGAACAGGATTCCCCCAGAGGAGATTGCTTATAACATTAGTTCCGTATGAATTTTAAAGAGGAGTAGCCAACGGTCACGTAAACGGAAGATAGACATCAACACCGTAAGGAACAATGACATAGACACGATGTCAGCACGCGCAAATGCGCATGCGCGTACACAGGCGCACATTTGAACATGCGCATCATGTCATAGACACTTAATCTTGAGAGAAATCAGCGTTTGTGGGTGTGAGTTTGAAATTGGCAATCATATTCGGATCTATTCATGATTGCGTTTTTACTTGAGTATAAGAGGAGAATGTAAGATTGTCTACCGTCAGCAGAATGGTGGTTTTAGATTTCTGTTGTTTTTTTTTCTGGCATCAAGCAGTAACGGTTCCCAGTAGATAATTATTTAATTGTCAGCCCTTGTGCTAATCTCCAACAACGCTCACATATACATATATATGGCCACTGTATCGAGATGGTTTATGATTCATCCAAGAATGTTTGAGTGAAAAGACAATTTAGACAATGTAAAAATTGGATTTCTCTAGTTTATTTTTATGTTCCACCAGTTCTTACTGGCTTCTTCAGAAAAAGTGATAGAGATACATGTTTTTGATACTCAGTCCAATTGGTGATTAAGAGCAAATCACTGCCCCAGTTTTCTGCACAGTCCAAATCCACTTGTTTTGATTACCAATTAATGGACACATCCAAGAATCAGACATGGACTCCATGTAACAACTTCATGTATCAACATTAATTTTTCTGGAGAAGAGAAATCAAAATGAACTAAACAAAAATTCACAGATATTCATATAATTACAAATGTGTTATATTACTATGGTACGCTATTGGAATGATATCCCGTCATTACCCCGTGAATGTATCATTTGGCGTAGACTGCCTGAATAGAATAAACAATTAGAGAAAATTGCACCTGCAACTGATTAGGTTGCCGCCTAGCGTTGCCGGCGTCTGTTACGCTCACTGGTTTTATTTACACTGTCAAGGCTTGATGATACCTTTACCATGGAATATCAGGAGATCATTTCAAAGTAATATAACACATTTATAATTATTCCTGTCGGATCATATATCCATTTCTCGATAATATATATATATATATATATATATATATATATATATATATATATATATATATATATGCAATTATAAATTGCGTAATATTTTATAGAAACGCTTATTTGAAATGATCTCCTGTCGTTACTCGTCTCGATTTTTCTGTGACTGACTAGGGTATGGCAAGCAGAAAATTGAGTGCAACAAACCTTGGTGGAAAGATAATTTTCTCATTTCTTGCAGCAAAGTATCCTGCAAACAAGAGAGTTTATTCCTTCTCAAGCAAATTAAAAAACACGACAAGCAAATAAAAAAAATACGGCTATCAAATAAAAAAGAACACAATGAGCAAATTGGAAACGGTACGACGAGCAAATTTTGAAAATGCGACAAGGAAATTAAAAATACGACAAGCAAATAAGAAAATACAAAACGTCATTGAAAACAATACGGCATACAACTGAAAAATAATACGGCAAGCAAATAAAAAAACTGCATGCAAATTAAAGATATAAAAAGTATATTAAAAAATGTGGCAAGCAAATTTAAAGACGAGCAGATCGAATTGATGAACATGAATAATCGTATATCTCTCTTTTCCTTGCCTGCACTTTGACTATTGAGAGAACCATGACACCAGAAGCTTAATTCATATAATCCGAAAAAGTAATAAATCAGATACGTAAGTTGAAGTAATTATCATTTAAACAGAATATGCAAGGAGATAAGTTTCAACTAATTTGACTCGAGAAAAAAAATTAATAATTGCAGCCACCGTACCAATAACTATATATATATATATATATATATATATATATATGATTATTCACGTTACCCTATTCAGAACACTTGTCCTCTTAATTTGCCGTATTTTTCAATTTGCTGTATTTTTCAAATTTGCTTGCCTTAATTTCGATTTTTTTGCATTAATGATTCATTTGCTTGCCAGATTTTTTTTTAATTCGCTTACCTTATATTTTAATTTGTTTACATAATTTCTAATTTGCCTGCCTCATATTTTAAATTGTTCGCCTTATATTTTCATTATTTAATTCTATCGTATTTTTAATTTCCTTGCCTTATGTTTAGTTTGTTTTTTGTATTTTCTATTTGCTTGCTTTATATTTTAATTCGCTTGCATCATTCTTTTTAAATTTACTTGCTATATATTCGATTTGCTTACCTTTTTTTCATTTACTCACCGCATTTTTTCATTTGCATGCATCATTTTTTAAAGTAGTTTTCCTTATTTTTTCTTTTGATGACCTTATATCTGAATTTTTTCGCATCATTTTCTCATTTGTTTATCTTACTTTTTGATTTGCTTGCTGTGTTTTTTTAATTTGTTTGGGAAAATGTATGTAGTCTGCAACAACTTTTCCACAGAAGTAAGCAAGTTGTTTTCATTCAACTGAACTGTGCGCCTGTTTCTTGTATCTGAACGAGACAAAAAATCCTTGGGTCCGATTGGGAAGAAAGGACTCCAATCTGGCCAAGGAAACCTAACACTATTTTTACCTGAGGTTGAAACAACGAGAAATGTCAATATATATAATAGCCACGATAACAATATTAAAGAATGGTGCGTTGATCACTGGAGTGTGGATTCATATCTTTACTGTTCAGACAGAGATGCAACGTGATAAGAGTTATGGAAAGAATTCTTGCTGGGTAGGAGCACTTAAAAATTAAGAGCGTTTGCTTTTGGTAAGGACTAACGGAAAAGAACCATGTATTTTATAGATTGACATGTTTCGACTAATTTAATTAAAAAATGAAGATGCGCAGCAATTGAATCAGTATCTGTGATTTGTTGATTATCTTATTTATCGATTCAGTTCTTGTTGTTTTTAATTTGCTAGCCCTACTTTCCAATTTGCTCGTTGCATTTTGCTTGCTGCATTTGTTGTTTTGTTGGCTGTATTTTTGATATCCTCAGACTAGTTTTTGATTTGTTTGTAGTAGTCTATAATTTTGCATGCCGTAGTTTTTTGATTTGATATCTGCATTTTCTAATTTGCAAGCTTCAATTTCTAACTCTCCCAGGAAAAGATATAGTATTGTCTGAAGATTTGAGTTGAAGGGTTGACATTATCTATTGATCTAATTAGTATCTTCATCTTTGTTGGTTAGATATCAGCACTCCAGATATCGTATATCCCAGCTACACTTGTATTAAAATTTTCAGAAGTGGAAGGATTTAATTCAAACTGTCTGAGCAGAAAAAGATTAAAATATGAAAAATCCACCCGTTAACCATATCTGTCATAAAAACTGCCAACATGATTTTCTTTAGTTCTCAAATCAGTCTTGCTGGCTGGTTCGCTTGCTTGCTACATATGTATCATGCATAAAAGCCACACAAGAGGAGATAGAGGGCTGAAATTTTCAGCATTTATTCCTAATAATGCATGAAGAAAACGTTTTTAGGAGTTTTTTTCAATCCCTGCAAAATAGGTTTTGAGTGGAGTGTTAATTTACAATATAATTTTATGCTGAAATGGTCCTTTAGTTTGTGTCTTGTAGCATTTACGTTTGATTTGTTTTTTAAATTCAGACTTTTTCGGAGTCACTACCCAACAAACGACGAGGAAGTAATTTATTCGCCGATAACCCCCTTTTTCAAAGTTTTTAATTGATCACCCTTAACACCGCACGCTGCCAAGAGAAATGGGTCATGTGACTGTTCCTATTGAGTAGTTCTGACTAATGGTCTCATTCTTTTCGTGATGTTTGTTGCTACCATGTTTCAGTTGATGTATTCTCCGACTGTCCCCAGATTTACAATCCGTGTAAAAAAAAGTTATTCTTTTTCACCTGATAGTGTCCATCTATTTGTGGAAGACCGAAGAATAAATTGGCAGAAAAAGTTGTGCAAACAATAAAAGGAAATAGAACAATCAACCAAACAACTCTTTGAATCAAAAGAAATATTTATTCAATCTAATATGAGATTTCGGTACGTTTTCGAATCATTTTTGCTGTTAGTATTGCTCTAAAGATTTGCAATGTTATTGTTACTAACAGAATAGATATATTTCAGAGCATGTGTAACAATTTAAGGTGTTTGAACGAAAGAGTGATGATTCAACGTAGATTAAAGTGATAAAGAATATTGTGCTCGTCAGAATGTATTTGAACTATTTTCAATATTAAACATGCATGTTTATTCTAATTGATTTAAAATCTGGAAAAGAAATCTGGTGAGGAAAATTGGATTTAAGTTTTACACAGAAGAGGTCTGGTTAGTCACACAATAGAAACCATCACGTGACCAACGTCTTTTGGCAGCATGCCGTGTTAGGAATAACCAATTGGAAAAATGGAAAAGTTGCTTCTCGCGCCTCTTGTGGGGCAGTGATCACTAAAAAGTCTGAATTAAAAAAACAAACAACAAAACAAAACAAAAAAAAAACAAACTGGCAGACGCAAATCAGGTGATCAATTTAGCTTCAGCTCATACTACAAACTGAACCCCCAACTAGAAACTCATTCGGGTGGGATACTTTAAAATAGCCCCCCGCCCCATGTAATGTCTCAGGTTCAATTGGAGTAGCCTGCATGATTCATACATATATACTTACATGTATGGTCGGACCAACTCAAAAACGAAAAAAAAACTATGTTGACTCTCTTTGAGACAGTTTTGTTTGATGGTTTCTAATATTGTAAGTTATGTTAATTTGATGTAGATGTGCAGAAATCATGCGTGCAAAAAGCTGAGTAATGCATTCATATACACGGACATATATATATATATATATATATATACAAAAAGTCCAGGGGGCAGAAACATGATTTCATCACGATATGCCTCTAGTAAGTAACCAGTATATTTACTGACATATTCCCATCCAAGCACAAACAAACGAACAGACAAACAAACAAACAAACAAACATATAATCAAGGCAGCCACTCATTTTCCAAAGCCCGATAGCCAAATCCAAAATTTTAAAGATCTCAAGTCGAGGCATTTTTCGCTTTCATTTTCCCGCGTCGTGCGACGGCAGGAAAATATGGCGTCATAAATTTTAGGCGGGAAAACGTGACGAGAAAAAAAAAAAGAAGGTGACATGGAATTGGGGCCAGGCGACGAGAGACACGTCGTGGGGGGGGGGGGAGGAGGTGGATTCCTGGGACAGAAATGTGCCTAGGAATAAACGTGGGCGTTTCCGCCGCCATTCGAACATGCGACCTTGACTTAGCTTCTAGTATATTGAAAACAAAACAAACAATAACTTGAAAATATAACCAATAAAATTTGTTTAAAGGTATCAACATTGTACGCATTGTGACGCCAAAAAATGTACTGTGATTCCATGTTAAACTCCCTCTCTCTGACTCATTCTCTCCCTTTGTCTCTCTCACCATCTAAGCTCCTATAGTCGTTGAAAACTCTACAAAAATCACCATTCACGACTCGCAGCCATTTATTTGTATACAAAAACACACACACACACACACACACACACACACACACATATATATATATATATATATATATATATATATATATATATATATATATATGTACCTGTGTGTATGTGCATATGCACATGTATATACATAGTTTATTTGATATCATCAATATACAATACACATAATACCTTATACAAAATGACAAACTGCATGTATGGCAAAAGCTATATAGTAAGAAAAGGGGTGTTGATAAACATTGCTGGAGTGCCATGCTAATATAACCGTTTTGTTTTCAGAATCCCCGAAACGGTTACATGGTAAACAACTGATGATCCCGAAATGAGACAATATATCATATCATAATAACAAAATATACATGAATCAGCGACACTGATGAAAATTACATAATTTTTATCAACAGATATTGATAAATGAGTGACTGAAGCAACAAAATAAATTTTGTTTTTTCAGACCATATATATATATAAATGTGAGAGTGTTTGTATGTGTCTGCGAGTATCATTATCATAAGAGATGGCAGACAGGGAACATGTATATATATATACACAGAGTATGTTGTACAAATCAGGCTAGCAGTATAACATAATATAATTATATATCAATAATATGAAGCCACTTCTGAAATGTATTGGATTTACTTCATAAGGTGCTCGATACATACAAAATTTTACTCATGGAGTTGAGTTGTTTTAGAGTAGAGCTGGAAATGAATAGTAGGTTGTGGATTCACTACACAAACTAGCTTATGTTTCGGCCCTCTCTGGGCCTCTTCAGAGAGGGCCGAAACATGAGCTAGTTTGTGTAGCGAATCCACAACCTACTATATATATATATATATATATATATATATATATATATATATATATATATATACATATATATATATATATATATATATATATATGAGTGTGTGTGTGTGTGTATCTGTATATATATATGAAGTAAAATATTAGCTAAAAAAACACATTTACGTTTCTACCCTATTTTTAAGATATATTGATAACTTGATTTACCAAGAAACATTTGTCGTGTGTTTTCTTACGTAAACATAGCTTTATATTATATTATCAATATATTGAGCACTTTTGATTTAAAAAATGTAGTTGAATTTTAAAGCTTCATCTGCGCACTAATTTTCAAATAAAGTAAAATTTTTTATACTAATCCTATATATATATATATAGTGATTGCTCGATATTCATGTTCTGAATGTTCGTTTCCAATATAGGCAAAGCATTTAGGAAACTGTCACATCACAATCTTCCTGCCATCATTCCAATTTATTCAGCCTACATCGAAGCTAACCTGAATGTGACCACAGAAATATCGAAATTGAAACAGTTATTATTTCACGTCCAATATCTTACTATCAAAATAATTTCAAATCTTATATGCTTTTATTTTTTTCTCCTCTCTTTTTTTTTTTTGAATGACGAAAGCAAATATTTCCTTCTCTCCTCTTGGCAAAAAGAGGCAAAATTCAAAAGGTTCATATTTTTTCACCCGAAGAAATCAGAATAAAGTCACGACTTTGGGTTGCAATTGGGTAATTTGTCGACCCCCGGAGACTTTTTACATATTTTTTCCTGCATTTCTAAAGCCTTTAGGACTTGAAATAAAACTGCCGTCATTATATACATACAAGATAAATATGTAAATTTCATACGCGCACATTCGTGATAGATTCTCGTGCTCCAAGTTGGGCAATGGAGAACGGCATGTATCGAATAAGATTTTTGAATATGTTAACTTGAAGAATACTTTGTTTTTGTTTTTATCGTGACACAATTCTCGTTAGTTTTGTTCCGTCTACTTCGGTATTTAGCTGGTTTGGAAGCTTGATCAATCTGTTTTTCTATCTATCTATCTATCTATCTATCTATCTATCTATCTATCTATCTATTCACATCTGTTTATCTATCTATTCACATCTATCAATCCATCTATTCAGATTTATCTATCTATCCATCTATTTACATCTATCTATTTACATCTATCTATACACATCTATCTATCTATCTATCTATCTATCTATCTATCTCTATCTATCTATTTATCTATCAATTCGTATCCATCTATTCGTATGTATCTATCCATCTATTCACATCTCTCTCTTTCTCTCTCCCCCCTCTCCCCCCCTCTCTCTCTCTCTCTCTATATATATATATATATATATATATATATGTTAGAAACCATCTACTAAAACTTTTATCAAAACTGTCAATATAAGTTTTCAAGTTTGTCTGACTGGCTGGCAATGTATTTATTACGCGAATAGACTTCACTGATGGGGTTATATGGCTGAAAAATTCAATATTCACATTATTATGTCATGAAAAAAGTTTTCTAACCTCCCCAGTCCCCCCCCAAATTTTATTTTTTTTTTTGGGGGGGGACTCAATTTGCAATATAAGTTCAGGCTAAATTGAACCTTTATTTTGTGTCCGACATCTTTCAAGCTGGTTTCATTTAATTCGGGTATTGGGCAAAAAAAATAACATTTCCAATCTTATCGTATTCTAGCCTGGCTCAAGATTATGTCACGTACAATAATCAAATGCTGATCACCTACTTTATTTCATGCACAAATCACTAAAATAAAACGTACGAATCGTCGACCTCATATTCGAATAAAGAGCTGAAGCTAAGCATATTCATTGGCCACTGTGTGTGTGTGTGTGTGCATGTGTGTGTGCTTGTATGTGTGGGTGTGTATATTTGTGTTTGTGAATGTATGTTTTACGTATCTGTTGTGATTACTTAATGCTCTATATTTTCAATCGCTTGAAAAATGCAACGGCATTTAACATATGACATATATATGTGTGTATGTATGTGTGTGTGTGTTAAGAAATGAATAATATGATCTGACATAATGACTGTTGATGGCGTCATATTATACCCACACATTATTCCTATTGAATAAATAATCAGAGCAGTCACATTTTCTTTCATTGTTTCTTTTTTTACGTTGTCTGGGCCAAATGATACATTCACCATGTAATAATGTGAGATAATATCAAATAAGAGCTTCAATATGATATAAAACAATTTATAATCATGCATATATATATATATATATATATATATATATATATATATATATATATATACGAACACTCACGCAAACACACACATATATATGTATATTGATATCAAGAAAATAATTCTTGATCTTTTCTTGTCTGACACTCTTTAGAGGATTAAAAGTCAAAAAGTAATCGAGATCATAGGCATCATACCTTAATACAATGTCGTGATGTGATTTCAAATCTTTCAAATTACTTTTTTTTCTAAATCTGGATTACTTTCTGACGTTTCATCCTTTGATGAGTGTCAGACGAAAGCTTTTCGAGGGCGATTGAACAACCATAGCCATCAAAGATGGCAGAGGCTTCTATCTTTTTTTTATATGTGCGTATGTGTGCATGTATGTTCATGTATCTATATGCTATTTGTACGTTTGTTTATGTGTTTGTGCATTCCAGCTCTCTTGGCCACATCGTTTGGTCTGGGAAATTGGCATAAATACTCACTCGACCTCCTCTAAAAATGCTTTATTTTGAATTTTGAGAAAAAATGATATTTTGACTTTTTGGAAGACTCATTTTGACGATTCTCCGGAACTGAGATTTTTTGATTTTTTTCTGAGAGGAAAATGAAAGTGATCTTATGATTAGAATTCATTCTGACCACATTTATTCAATATTGTGAATTTTATTCTCATGAAATTTTGACGCAGCAGTTGTTCAATTATTCACTTCGATGGCGAGGTTTATCTCCTGTTATAATATTAATATGTATCTATATATATATATATATATATGTGTGTGTGTGCGTATATATATATATATATATATATATATATATATATGAATATACGTATATGTTGCAAATATATACGTGTGTATGTTTATATGTATCTGCTGATCACGGGAATATGTGTATATATGTGTGTGTGCATGTGTATGTCTGCGTCTATATGTGTCTATGGGTGCACTTCAGCCGTACAATTTTTGCGATTTCATATATATATATATATATATATATATATATATATATATATATATGTATATATATATATATATATATATATGTATATATATATATATATATATATATATATATATATATATATATATATATATATATATATATACATGCACACACTCAAGAATATGTATAATTTTAATCACACAATGTTGTTATGTTATGGCAAATTCATACAGAGATACGCCTTCCTATTTTTGTAGTTTACAATCTTGATGAATTTTCCCAAAATTTCGAAAAAGAAATCGACAAAATAGAGCCCCAAGTAGATTTTTCTTCGAAATTATGCTTATAATAACTTTGACACGAAATAAGATCGTCACATATAATAATGAGATATCAATTTTTTTCTTTCATTAAAAATATTTAATCTGTTAAGAACAAAACTCAGCACACTTGGGGTTTTTTGTTTTATCAACAAAAGCACGATTTTTTCTCCCCCGCTGGCCATGAAAGTGTCTTTGCATTATTTTCCCAAAGAAAGTATTCCTTTATATCGTTACTAGAATATACCCGTCAGAAATAACGGGGTTATTTATGTATAGATCGGCACTAAGGAGCCTAAAGCTATTTTATTAGGTAATTTATCTTTAATAATTCAATTATCGCTTTTTAGATTTTTATTTTTGTTTCGCTACTCATCTCAAGCTGGTTTATTTGTGATGATCAGACGTTAAGTCTAAAGAGTTTCTATGACGTAATCTCTATTGTTATGTTATAATAGGAAGACAAATAACCAAATGAGATCATCTCATTTGAACGAACAAACAAACAAACAAACAAATAAACAGACGCAAAAGATTGCATATAAGCTCATTATATGGTTAGATTAAGTAACTATTGTCTTCTTACCCAAGATAGTAGAATTCTCGAAGATCCAAGTCTAGAATGCTTAATTGGCACTTCGCTTTGACGTGGTGCTCAACACGATGGTCTTACAGATAATCACTACTGTGTACTGACTTTGATGTTTCATTGAAGCTCCATACTAGTGTCCTTGTGTCTAAACTAAGCTATGCTTGGGGGTGCCTGTTTAAGATTATTGATTATCAAGCTGGTATCGCAGACAATTACTATCGGGTCATCATCATCAGTCTTTCAACGTCCGTCGTTGGACATAGACCTTTCCCAGGATTTGCCACACTTCTCTATCATGGGCGTTACACTTTCTGAACTATTGTGTAGTTGATTCCAAATCAAAACAACGTTTATGGGCACCCACCAGAGGATATTGGTTGGCAAGTTGGTCACGTGGATTTTTACTATTTAATGTTGAATTAGTTCCTCCTTGGGCACCCCCTACTTCTGTCCTTGTGCCAAAACTAAACTTAGGCAATAAATTGCTTAAATGAAGGCCCTCCATCGGGATGCAATTGTTAACGAGCTGGTCTCACAGATCATTTGCACGATCACAGTATCGAGATTGATCTTCTACGGGGTCATATTTTTCTATTGAAACTAAGCAAAATTCAGTAAATAACTATTCGTTCAAACCTTAATGGTTAGCAAGCTGGTTCAACGGCTCGTTTCTGCTGAATCGATTCTCACTTAGTGTCCCCTGTATGTGACTTTATTTCAAATTTAAGCTTGGAGAATTACTAATATATATATATATATATATATATATATATATATATATATATATATATATATATATATATATATATATTCGTGCACGCGTGCACACGCAGACAGACAGCCAGACACACACACATACGTGCATGCACATACACGCAGACATACACACACACACATACATATATATATATATATATATATATATATATATATATATATATATATATATATATATATATATATGTATATATGTATATAATGGCAAGGATTCCCTAATGAAGAACACGATTACCATATTCCATCAATTGCAAAAATCAGCAACTCAGCCAAAGCGTCATTCGACCAACGTCTTTTGTCAGGATGTTAAGTTTGGGGTGATCAATTAAAAAATTTAAGCAAGGGATGATCGATGCAACATTACTTCTCTCGCCTTCTGGTGGGCAGTGATCACTAAAAAGGTTTGAATCTTGAAAAAAAAAACCCAGACGGACACAAACTAAGGGATCAATTAAACATGGAGCTACTTAGCAAATTGCCCCCACCCCCTAAAACCTTACCAAGGGGTATATTTAAAAAAAACAAACAAAAAAGTATTTTTTGTTCTATGATAATTAGGAGTGAATGTTTAAATTTTCAGCCCTCTATTTTTGTTTTTTATAAAAAAGGTTTCAGATTTTTGAAACTTTAATTTTATTAAGAAACCAAAAACAAAATATGTCCCTCTTCAATTTGAGTACAGATTCAAAACGTATTTAACATCTAACAGATACATTTAGTCGAGTGTAGAAATTAGTTTGTATGTCGCCTTTTGTGTGACGCCATCATCGCAGGAAACAGCAAACGCTATTATGCAGAGTTGAAAAATATATTTAAATATTGAAACACGAATAACACACGTCTATTTCCCTGGATCCCGATAATGTTCAGAGGTTGAAGTATACTATGATGCATTCGAATGGGGGTCCTACTTATCGCAGCTTCAATTATTGTGTTTTGGTTGCTAAGTTCTCTGGCCTTCCAATGTTCTCTGACATTCTGTAATCTAGAGGTAGATGTCTTGGTAGGTTTGAACAGACTGTGAATATGAAGAAAGTTGTACAGTCCGATGGATCACCGAGATATGATAGATAGATGGATAGATATGAACTGAGGAAACTTATGACGATGAACAAAACTCTACATGCCTGAGAATGACACAGATAGACCGTATGTGAAGAGGATAGAAGGTGACAGAGGACTCATAAGCATAGAGGACTATGTCCAGAGGGCCATAACAGGATCAGAAAACTCTATGTAAGCAAGCAGAGGATATATTATGTAAAACGCTCGAAGCAATACCACAAAAAACAACGAACTCAAAAACGAGGGAGCTGTGAAGAAGATAACAAGGAAGGAAAATAGGAACAGAAAAAAATACCCTGGGAATTCAAAGGACGAGCGATCCTGGACATGGTTATGCAAAGGAAACCTGAAGAGAGAAAAAGAATCTCTCATCATGGCAGCTGTGTCAAGGCGAAGACTGACATAACCTAGGCAAGCAGCAAATGTCACTTATGTGAAGAAAAGGATGAGACTGTAAACCACATAACCAGCATATGCTTTAAACTAGCCCAGAAGGAGTACAAGAATAAGCACGATAGGGTAGCAACTGTTATACACTGGGAAATATGCAAACGATTGGGATTCAACCATGTAGATAAATGGTCTCAGCAGAAACCGGAGACAGCCATTGATAATCGAAACCAATAATTACTCTGGGACTTTGACATCCAGACCGACAACGGTATCCAGAAGTGAAAACCAGACAATGGAAAGAAAAACTACCAAATTATACACGTGGTATGTGCGCAGATCACAGAATGAGAAGGAAAGAGAGCGAAAAGCTAAGAATATACCAGGACTTAGCAAGGGAGCTGAAAAAACGTAGCTGAAGAAGAAGGTCAGGGTAGGATCAATAATAGCAGGCCCACTGTGAACTGTGCCAAAGAGATTGAAAACAAGATCAGAGGAGCTTGTGATAAGAGGAAGGATTGAGACTATGCAGATCACAGCGCTATTAAGGTCTGCACGAATACTGATTAGGGTACTGGGAATATGCAACATAAGACCCCGAGTCGTCAGCAGTGGCCTGATTATAAGGCATGTGTAGAGTAATTCTGGGGAAGATTGATACGGTACAAACAACAGCACTGCTGTGATGTGTGAAAACAGTCAGAGAGCCGGAGGCTCGAGGAAAACCTACTGTCAGCCTTCAGCGACAAAAACTGGGACAACTGGTTTAAAACTGCAAATCGCAGCACAGCTGCGGGCTGTGAGTGTGTTGAGGCGAGGGCTGGAGACTGAAGGAGACCTGCTGTCACTTAGTCTTCGGCGATGTTCACCCGGCAACTGGTTAGAAATTAATAATAATAATAATAATAATAATAATAATAATAATAATAATAATAATAATAATAATAATAATAATAATAATAACAACAACAACATTGGCCTAACAGCGGAAGGTTAGCCGAGGCCAAATAGAGGAAGGGAAATGAAAGCGGAAATGTGAACCACAGCACTGGTATGATAGGCGAAGGAGAGAAGAGATGTTGGCCGAAGACCTGAGGAGACTTATTGTCACTCAGCCTTCAGCAATGACCACCGGACAACCGGTGTGAAACTGTGAACCGCAGTATTACTGTGGCCTATGAGAACTAGGAGAGAAGGGCTGGAGACTTGAGGAGACTTGCTGTCACTCAACCTCCGGCGGTAACCACCAGGCAACTTTGTGAGATTGCAAATAATAATAATAGTAATAATAGTGGTGGTATTGGTGTTAGTGTTGGTGGTGGATGTGTTTCAGATGTCTATGTGGCTGATGGGGTGGGCGTCTATCGTGTGCAGTAATCGTCGTCATCATTTTTCAACAAAGAGTGTAGATAATGAGCATATTTTCCAGTCAGTGAACTGGAAATCTAACGTCGATACGAATCAATTTTTGCATTTAATCTGAGACGGTGATCAAAGGGCGGCCCGTTTAGCGACAGATTTTCTTTCAAGGAGAAGATAGGGGGGGGGGGCGATCTTTCATTATGAGGTCCTTTTTGTTAGAAATAATGTGGAAGCGGGGTACTGGGTTGAAAGATGAATAGATAGATAGATCATTATGAACAGACCGAGATACACAGATAGAATTGATCAGGCAGATAACTAAATGAATATGAACATACAGAGCTAGGTACACACACACACACACACACACACACACACACACAAACACACACATATATATATACATATATATATACATATATATATATATATATATATATATATATGATGACAGTCATAAATAATTTGAACAAACAGCCATTTTGATTCTCATCAATTGGTTTTGAGAGTTAAAAACAAGAAAATTACGCAAAAAAACAAACCTTTTTTTTTGCAATCAAGGTAACAAGTCATGCATTTAGTCATGTTTTGTCATTTATGCTGAATATCTTGAAAATGATTTTTAGATAAAATTGAATCGTTAAATGGAAAAAAGGCTAATTTTTCCCCAGTGCTTAAAAATCTTGTTCAGAATTAATCAAGGAGGCAGAAAAAGACAACTCACATTGCAATATTGATGAGATGCCAAACTAATAATGTAAATTTGATCCCTTCTCTCTCCAAATTCATTACGACACCGGCAATCCAGGAAATAAAACAGGTAATGTGCTGATTCGAATACTTACATATATCTATATATATATGAAATGTAAATTGTGTTATTTGGCATATATATAAATATCGCATTACAGGTGGCTGTTTAGCTCTATGGTAAGAGCATCGTTATGTTGAGGCGGCTACCTTATCGGTGATAGGTTCGATTCCTGCAGCTCTTCCATTTTCTTTAATTGTGCATTCTATTTACGTTTGATTGATACATTAACCGTGTAACGATGGGAGACCATCTCAAATAAGCTTATAATTATAAAATAACGCAATTTATGCATAATTTCCTTTTATATATATATATATATATATATATATATATATATATATATATATATATATATATATATAAGGAAATGGATGCATTTAATGCTCCCTTATATCAGGGTTGAGCACTTTATAAGCTGTAAGTGAGGTAACTCGTTCATTGTAAGCTTATGCAATGCTCTTCGAACATGGAATGGAGCACTCTGGTGGATGAGGAATATATACGATAAACAAATATATCGCTTAAATTCAACCTCACTGACCGTCCAGTTCCGTGAAGAAGAGGGAGGATACCAGCCTCCGGGTCTGAAGAGCTGAAGTTTCGATCCTGCCTCGTGGTTCTGGATGGGATAACGGATATGTCTAAAAACACTCTGAAGAGTTGTAATACAACGAAACAACTGTCCATGGATGACACAATATATACATATATATATATATATATATATATATATATATATATATATACATATCATCACTTAGTAAAGAAGTATCGCTCATGCGTAAATGAAATAGCAATATATATATATATGTTATTGTATCATCCACAGATAGCAGTTTCGATGTATTACATCTCCTCAGTGTGGCTATAGACTTTTAACCCATCCAGTACTGCGAGGCAGAATTGAAACCCTCACATCAGACCCGGAGGCCGATATCCCACCTCTGGTCAGTAAAGCTGAATTTAAGCGATATATTCATTTACGCAGAAACTCCTCATCCACCAGAGTGCTCAATTCCTAAGGTAGAGCATTGCATAAGCTTACAATGGATGAGTTACCTCACTTAAAGAGTGCTCAACCCTGAATAGAGGAGCATGCACAAATATATATATATATATATATATATATATATATATATATATATATATATATATATATATATTCATGCAAACAGTTCTGTAAATCATCGTACAATATCACGTAGTTCAAGTCAGCTACTCTTTGATCCTTATTAATGTACTATATTGAGATTTTTTGTGTTATACACAGAATGTAGAATTTTATCATTGTTGATCAAATTTGGATTACATACATTAATACAAACATGTCTACTCACATGCATACATAAGATGTATGTATTCATAGACAATGATGAGACTGAGATTGATAGATAGATTGATAGATAGATACATAGATAGATTTGAACAGAGATAAACAGCTTACAACAAATCAGTGAACATCGATAAGCTGAGAGAGATACGTTGCTCGATTTTCATAACGGGCCAATAATACAGATAATTACATTAATGTGAATGTACTGAAAAATTGTATTTGGTGGTAAACTAATTAGCTAAGGTCTTCCTGCCTGGAAAAATCAGCATTCGAAATTCGGACTATTAAAAGAGCCCGTATAAATTCCATGCACATGGGAGGGGAAAACACAAATGTACCAACGATCAAACAATGTAAGGTAAATGGATAAATAGGTTAGTTTTAAACCCTGTTGTTAATCGTGGATTTTCTTTTTGTCGGAACCCCCACGAGAACAGAGTGTGGAACAAGATCGGTTCAATCTGAGTTATGAAAGATTATCTTAGTCCTCAAAACTATCGTAGCAGGGATATAAGTTAATTGACCTCTGAGTCTCTGAGCCCTTCAGACTTGACCCCACAGAGGGGTACCATGCCTCATGGTGCAAAGCCCCGTTGGCTATTGTACCTTATCTGTGTTGAATGGTCTGAATTCTGACCCGGAGTTGTGCAAGCTGTAGATTGTGGAATTTATAAGTCTAGACAATTTACAGACTGACAGTGACACGAGCAACAATATAATGGTAGTTTAATGTTTATTATCACTAATAATAGAATATTGAAGCAAGTCTCTCTCCCTCTGTTTATCTTCCCCCTTCTCACTATATCTCAGGATCGCACTGAGAGCTGTGGAAAGAGCAATGATAGGCATTTAAAGATTCAAGGGTGGACATGGGTCACAGAAATTATACGAATCATTAAACGACAAAAATGGAGTTTGGCTGGACACTACCGAATAAAAAAATGTGTCAAGATATGGGGCAAAAGGTTTAACCGATCAGTCTCATGGGACAGTAAGCAAAGTATGAAAAGATCAGATACAAGATGGGAGAATGAGATAGAAATGTTTGTTGGTGAGCCGTGATAGAGGTTAGGGCAATCACAGTCATCATGGAAGGGGGAGCCCTGGACTTGAAACGGGTGATTAAGATATGATGATAGGAAAAGAGAGCATATAGACTGCATTTTTCCCTTCAAACATGTATCATTTAAATAATAGACAAGGTTAATCAATTTCATCGTATTTGTTTTTTCTGGTTTACAAAAGAGTTAATGAAAGAATTAAATATTTTTTTTCAAAATGATCTGTTTGATATATATATATATATATATATATATATATATATATATATATATATATATATATATATGTAGAGAGAGAGAGAGAGAGAGAGAGAGAGAGAGAGATAGACAGAGACAGAGACAGAGAGAGACAGAGGGAGAGACAGAGAGACAGAGAGACAGAAAGAGTGAGAGAGAGAGGGAAAAGATTTTTTCAAACATTCATTACAGATTGTACAATCTGTTTTACTTGAAAGAGATTTTCAATTGAATCCTCTTTTAAGCGAAACAGAACCATCTAGAGAAATATTTTCTCGATTTATAACCGGTCTACTGATGGTATACAGCACTTTTCTTTTTATCTAAGATCAACTCAATACATTAATACATATACACATGCTCGTTGTATATCTTATTTTCTCTCTCATATATATATATATATATATATATAAATATATATATATATAAAACAATACACAGGTCTTTAGAAAGACGATGAAAGCATTAAGCAGAGGTAACAAAAAATAAACAAACATTCTTTATCTACGCTTTTCACAAACAAAAATAGAGGCAGTACAATCAGACATATATATATATATATATATATATATATATATATATATATATATGTATATATATATATGTATATATATATATGTATATATATATGCATATATATATATATATATATATATATATATATATACATATATATATATATATATATATATATGTGTGTGTGTGTGTGTGTGTATATATGTATATAAACATTTTCCCTTTGATTGTACCGCCTCTTCTATTTTTTCTATATATATATATATATATATATATATATATATATATATATATATATATATATATATATATATATATATTCACCCTTAATAAGAGATTGCTTCCCAGGACATTATTACAATTCGTTCACCTTAGTGGTTTTAGGATCATAATTATCGTGTAATCTTGAGGAGAAATCCGATTCCAGGCAGTTAGAACGAAATGAGGGTAGAAAGGTTACGATTAGGAATTTTCGAATAATGAAAAGAGGTGGATGGTATTGAATTAATTGGGGGGTAGAAAATGATGCGTTGTCAGTTTATGCACCTGTTCGTATCCACCTTTCCTTCTTTATCCCTTCTGCCAGGGTTCAGTTTATTTGTTTATCTATTTATCGTTCAACGATAGAACCGTGTCTGAGATATGTGTTTCATTGATTTATTCAATCCATTTTTTTGTTTTTTGTAGCATATTACCCGTCAAATCTGACAAGATTATCAACGAATGGATCAGGACTTCTACCGGGGATCAGAGTGTTCGTATGATCTGCCTTGGAACACGATATTGCTCCCTGACCCTTCTGTCACGGAACAGAGCGTACTTTTTTGCCTGCATTGAAAATTGTTATATGCACACCCGAAACAGGTCTATACTAAAATAGCTGATGAACCCCACAATAAAATCAGGCGTATAACGCAAGGATCCTGAGTTAAATAATAGTGATAAAATCAAAGTCTGTATATTACACAGATTACCCTGAGCATGATAGATTTATAGTGATCGGAAAATAATTGAATTACATAATATAAGATAATTGGATAATTTTGGACTCTATAAAATTCATGAAATTTCTGGAAGCAAAATTATTTTCATTCATGTTTGGTTGAATACGACAAAGAAAGAACAGATTGGTAATTCTTTATTCAATCCGTTTTGTTTCCGCACGAGATAACGTTTGTTTGGATCCATGAAGTGTTGTCCAAAAGTGTTATAATACCTAGCACCTTCGGCTAAACGACAGCCATTATCGATATTTTTGACATCATCACTTATTCTAACCACGGTGTATTTGGCTTACCCATTAGTGTTTTGATGTGATGTGTGTATGTGTGTGTGTGTATGGGGGGAGTCTGTGTGTGCGTGTGTGTGTATCTGCTTGTGTATGTGTGTTTGCTTTTGTGTACGTGGTTATAGACAACGTCTTACATGAATGGATTTTCGTATCTTATTTGATAATAAAACTTTATAGACAATTTTTGAGAACTAGAATGTCAGACAAAGTTTACATTCCGTACCTGATGTGTGTGAATTCTAGAAAAAATCATTCTATCGATTACAAAATATGCATATATATCTCCTTATGTAGCCAATCATGGATCTTTTTTTTATTTCTTCTTACAAGAAACCTAAATAAAAGAATGATAATGTTCTATCGACCTGAGATAGTTGAAGGGGACTCAAGAGTTTAATTATTGCCAGAAACAAACAGGTCCAATGGTTTGCTCTGAAATTTTTTTCAGCCTTTAACTTAAATTGGATGGTCCACTTTGACGTACCTACTACCACATGAATTCTCTCCCCTTTGTTTCGAATCAATGAATTGAATCGATATGTCTGTTGGATTGTTTGTAATCATTGACAGACCGTTGAAATTTTTCAATATTTTTTTCCATTTTTAAAACGTCGTTTGCAAAAGCTCTTTTTTTTTTTTTAATTATTTCATACGTTATTTATATCAATTCAAATTATTTTACAATATATATTATATTATAATTTATTCATAATGTTTAAAAAAAACGAGCCCAACTCCCAACCCACCCATATAAATGCTGTGTATGGGATTGGTCCTAGTCGTAAGTGCAGCTGGCTAATAAACGAGTAGGTCATTATCCGGGGGGGGGGGGTTACCAATGGATTAATGATTTGATCCATACTGAATAGTGTACATGCAGGACGACACCCATCCTCTTGACAAACTCCAGTCCAAATCTGGAGTTGATTTGGTCTTTCTACTGTAACAAGAATAACAAAAACAATCCTCAACGGATTTGCAGTAGCAAAATTTAGCATTCGCCTATCGTGACTTGAAATCACGATCAACTGATAAGTAGCCGTGTCTTTTACCAACAGAGCTTGCTTCGCCAGTCTTACATATCTACCAACGTAACTTTAGAGATATGGAGTGGCTTATTTCATTCTAATAAATACATACATTTATTTTCTACCGTGATTTAAAATCGTGACCAAGTGATTGGTAAGCTTGTGTTTTACCAACTGAGCAGAACAGGTGAGTCTGGCACATCAACAAAATTTATCTTTCTGATGCGCAAGAGCTCTTTCCATCCTGATAAATAAATCATCATCACCGTCCATCGTCGGACGTATACATTCATTAAAAAAAAAAATTCTTTTACTATTTCTTCATTACAAAAGATGCTGTGATTATGTCCATTCGAAATGGAAGCTGGAGTTTCATTTTTTTTGTCTCTGTCTCTGTCTTTCTCTTTGTCTCTCTCTGCCCGTCTGTCTGTCGGTCTATCTGTCTCTCTCTTTCTCCCTCTGTGTCTATCTGTCTGTCTGTCCGTCTCTCTCTCTCTCTCTCTCTCTCTCTCTCTATATATATATATATATATATATATATATATATATATATATATCACACATTCTTTACCCTTTCCCTTTCGCTGGTTTCAGGGACGTAGCTGGAGAATTGGTGGCCCTGCTCGTGAAATCCGTTGTTATATAATGTTAGTAAAAATGCAGTAGGTGAACTATACTATCAATAAAGCTTCTTGGGACTAAACTTTCAATTCGGGGCCCGGAGGAGTTGTTTAAAAATCACCCAACCCGTTTTCACCTTATCCCCTGACTGGATTTTCTTTATCTTCTCTGTTTTTTTCGTTTTTCATTTTTTCGTTTTCAACCTTCATTAGTAGAATATAAAGCAAGAGAGAAGTTCTGTTTGCTATCAGAGAAGGGCAACTCGAACGAATCTTTTTCTTTATAACATTCTTCTATTGTCTTGGCTATTCATGTGGTAACATCACAGACGCAAGAGAAGAACGGTTGCATCGGAAGATTATCTCTCGCAATAAACCGTGCGTATAAGCTTTGTATGGGAGATTCACTATTCAAATATGTGTCAGGTAATTAAGTGCAAAATGAACTTAATTGAAAGAGACAATATATATATATATATATATATATATATATATATATATATATATATATATAGTAGTCCTAGTACACACACTCTCACAAACCTATATGTATATATACATATGTATATATGGTCTCTTTCAATTAAGTTCATTTTGCACTTAATTACCTGACATATATATAGGTTTGTGAGAGTGTGTGTACTAGGACTACTGATGCTCTTCTATAGGAATAGAGCACTCTGGTGGACGAGGGATTTCCGTGTAAACAAATATCCACTTAAATCCTTACTGAGTGTCCAGTTCCGTAGTCCAAAGGTAGGATATCGGCCTGCGGGTCTGACGCGCAGGTTTCAATTATGCCTTGCGGTATTGGATGGGATAATGTAAGACTTTCATTATATATATATATATATATATATAAAGCGGTCGAGAGAGATAAATAAACAAATAGATATCAACATGAATAGATATATATAGACGGGCCGAAATAGATTATATACATAATAATACATCAGATCAGGTTTGCAAAATATAATAATATAAAGCAACGTTTGATGTGTGATGGATTTATTTCATAAAGTACTCGATACATTCAACTTTATACCATGAAAGTCGGGTTGTTTTAGAGTACAGCTGGAAATAAACAAATGATAAAATGTAGTTTCGCTACACTGGAGAGGGCAAATCCACACTATATATATAATTGCGATATGGAAGTATAGTGAAAAATAGTTTCCGGTACACAGACGCGTTTATGTTTCTGCACTCTATGGACCTCTTTTGCTTATATTTGAGATATGATGTTTGTACAACAAATCAACTATATATATATATATATATATAAAGAGAGATAAACAATTGGATATGAGGATGGATGGATAGATAGATATGAGACGACTAAGGGAGGAAGAGAGTGAGAGAGATGAATGGACAAGTAGATATGAAAAGACTGAGAGATTGATTGATAGATAGACTCAAAACAACCCAAGTATTAATCCAAAAGAAAGAAAGAAAGTGTCGAACGTATTTTTGAAATGTAGTAAAGGTGCTGCATCAGGCGTCGTAATCGTTACATATGGAATCTTCAAACGCAACATTGTTTACTGAATTAAAAATGTATCCATTTTATCTATTGGACATTATCTAAGCAAAAGAATAACAAAACCTTTATTCACTATCAATTTCAGAAGAGGTCTGAAATGCATAAGGCTCATTTTCAATACTATATTTTGAGATGCAACACTTGTTACCCTCAAACCTTCCATCTTCATGCTGTCAATCATCATCATCCTCTCTCTCTCTCTCTCTCTCTATATATATATATATATGTATGTTTTTAATGCAATACGTACATGAGTGTGCATTATGTTTTATTATTAGATCTTTATAGACTCGCAATCACAGTCATTAACTTGAGAATGTTAGAGTCAAAATTTGAAGTAATGTAAAAAAATAGTCAATCGAAAAAGAAATATGATTATAATAAATTCTATTATGACATCACCAGAGTTTTCCATTGAAAATCATCTCAAATAGAGTAAAAAAAAACATCTAGAAACATCCAGATCCTGGAGATTATAGAGGTTATTAATAAACCTACAAAAACAAAGCCCCCAAGGGGCCAAAATAGCTTTCTTTTTAAAAATCAAAGAAAAGCATTTATAGAAGAAGTCTAATGGAGTAATAAAGCCAATTTTCAAGTCTTGAGACAAAAAATATGGCCAGGAGCGCTTAATCTGACAAACACATAAATAAACTCACAAATACACATATACATGGAAATACAAAAAAACATGGATGGAACCTTTCGCCATCTTTGGTGTCTTCGGTTGTTCAGTATGGGTGTTTTGTGGACAAAATAGATTTAGAGAAGAAGCAATTCCCATTAACATATTTGGGGAAAGTTTTGAGCGTTACCAGATCAAAAATGAACCTGAGGTTTGGTTATTGTGCGGTGGAGGATACTGGAGTAAAGGAAAGAGACGAAAGGGTTACGTGTCCCACAGCAAAACAAAACCTGTTTTGGCATTTTGGCCTTCCTTCATGAAGAGCGAAAAAATGGCGTTGCTGCACTTACAGGCTGATATACACCCAGAACATTCCATTTATCTATTGGACTCATGTCCTTGAAGGTAAGTAAGAGAAAATATCCAAGGACTTGTTTCACTTAAAATAAACAAACAGTTTATAGCCTTATCCATTCAAGCAAAATAATCATTTCAAAAGAAAATTATAAGTAACCCTCTTTGGCAAAAATCAGTGTCTTCCTTTTATTTAAAATTTTTGTTAAGCGAATCATGAAATGATCAAGGGCGGTAACTCATCTCTTCAGACAGGCCGTGTCACTTGGACGTAGGAGGCTCTCGAAAGTGAGAAGTTTTGATATATTAACTCATGTTATTATTAAGCGAATCATGTTATCATTAAGCGAAGAGTGAAATGATCAAGGGAAGGAACTCATCCTCTCGGACAGACCGTGTCACCCGGATGTAGGAGACGCTCAAAGGTGAGGAGTTTTTGATATATTAACGGGAAATTCGTTCACACCTTACTGGCGACAAATAACAGGGTGAAATCGATGTAATCGGAGTAAATGAATTTGATCCCCGGCTTTGAAATTAAAAAGACAGGAAGCGGTTTTCCGGAAAGATCTGTGGAAATTTCGGGATCAATTCGTAAGTGCAATTGGCGCGGGTCCGTGAGTTGGAGCGACGGAAAGTTACAGAGTAGATACAAATCGAAAAAGAGGCAAACGAGAAAATGGCGGAGAAGCTAGGGTGACCGATGTAAGCCGGGGAGCTGACAGAGAGATGTCCGGGTCAAGGAGAAATGAGGAAAAAGGACAATAGAAAGGAAGAGTGAGCGAGTGTGCATGTGCATGCGCGTGCGTATGTATGCATGTGTATGTGTATGTGTGTGTGCTTGAGAGAGAGAGAGACAGAGACAGAAATACAGAGAAAGAGAGAGAGAGAGAGAGAGAAATAAACTTCGTTCGTCGTGTACGTTTTTTTATTGTCTTGTTTAGAAAATCCATTTTAAACAGTATATAAATCAATTCAATTTTGTTAAACCATTGAAAAGAAGAAAAAAATGTGGAATATCTTCGATGAATGGTAAGTTCAATAGAATGAACAGAATAAATTTGTTCAATAAGTTCAATAGAATAGGCAGATAAAATATTTTTCTCTCCTATCAAAATATTTCACCATGAAAACTGAAGAGAAATAGGATTTAAACACCTGATCCACCGGCATTTTATCAACAATCCTGGCCAAAACGTAAAGCGTGGACCGATGTGTAAAACTTACATTCTCTAACCGTGATTTGAACTCTCGACCAACTGATTGCCAGGAGGCTGGCCTACTGACTGAACAAAATCATCAAGTCACACATAGCAACGAAATGTTATACGAGTAAGCACAGGCTCATTTCATTCTAATAGATATATTTTTTAAATAATTTATGTAAATAAATATTTTTATTCATTTATTATATATACAATACACTAGATGCAGTTATCAACTTCAGTAGCGATGAAGTTCAACCTTGAGGCGGACAGTTTTATTTTTTCTCTTTTCATTTTTTGCAATTAATACTTTTATACTAAAATAAATATTTGTGTAATCCATCCATATGCAAGAGAGGACTAAAAAGAGAGAGAAAAAAGAATGAGACGAAGACACGGAGAGAGACTAGCAGACATCAGTGATAACAAGAACAGAGTGAGAGATAAAAGAGAGAGAGCGAAGGGAGATGGATAAGTGAGAATGAGACAATCTAGGGAGAGGTAAGGGAGATAATAGGTAGAAGGGAACGAAACAGACAGACGGAGAGAGAAGGGTCGGACAAAAATCTGAATGGAAGAGGGACGAAAAGAGAGAGAGAGAGAGAGAGAGAGAGAGAGAGAGAGAGAGAGAGAGAGAGAGAGAGAGAAGATGAATCAAGAGAGAATTCAGGGGAAGGAAGACCAGACGGACACGCCAGCCTCATTACTGAAATCGCCGAGTGCTTCCAATTAACGGCGACAGTTCTCGGTGTTTAAAAAACTCAAATGGAAATGGGCAGGCCATGTTGCAAGAATGAAAGACAACCGATGGACATCATGTCTCACAACATGGATCCCCAGAGATCACATAAGAAACCGAGGCCAACAGAACACAAGATGGAGAGATGAACTTGACAGATTCAGGAAATACTGGCTCCGCGATGTGCATGATAGGGAATTGTGGCGAATCCTGGGGAAAGTCTATGTCCAACGACGGACGTTAAAAGACTGATGAGGATGATGATGATGATGAAGAGTGACGATTTAGAATGCCGATTTTCAAGGGAGGAACGCCCATTTGCTCAGAAGATAGGCGCAGCAGAATCATCTCGAGATGCATTTTCCCAAATTGTCCTTATGCAGGAATAAGATACGATCAGTGGATATCAAGTGAGGAATGAACAAGGAAAGGAAGTGATAGGAAGAGAAATAGGTCAGGTTAGTCGCTCCATAGAAACTGTCATGTGATCAACGTCTTTTGGCAGCAGTCTGTGTTGGGGTCGATCAATTGGAATATTGTAAAAAAGAGGTGGTCAATGAGTAAGTTACTTTTATGATCGGGGATAACTAGGAAGTCTGAATTGAAAAATCCTGCCGGACACAAAATGAGTGAACAATTTAGCATGAACTTGCATTGTAAATTGAACCCCCACTAACAAAAAAACTCTTTCGGGGGCGGATTTTCTAAAATAAAATAAATCGTTTTTCTAGAAATAATAAGGAGTGAATGTTTGTATTTTCAGTACGTCCTGTACGCGTGGTACAGGTAAATTTAGTCAGCCAGCCAGACCTAGTTGAAAACTGAAGAAACCCATGTTGACAGTTTTGATGACTGTTTCGGTCGATGGTTTCCGATACTAAAAAAAAAAGGAGGAAGTGTGTTTTGGGTGTGAGTGAAAGAGAAAGAGAAAGAGGGAGAATTGTTCAGGGCTACGATTGCTTATTGTTAAACACCTACTGTGTTCCAACTTCATTTTCCTTACCTATCAACAATGAAAATTTCAGACTTCCAGTTAAGACTAAGAACTAAAAAGCTTAAAATGATGGATGGAGAAAGAAAGGAAAATAGGTAGACGGATTCTATCCCTAGGTCATCAATTAAAAAAGAAAGAAAGTGGAAAAGAAGGAAAGAGAGAACGAGAGGATGAGGAAAACGAAAAGCTCTGGACTTTTCGTTTATCGTCTGAATAGCCTCGAATTTATATTTAGAATCATCTAGATTCCAATGCCATTTATCTAGAAAAATATCTAGTTGCTATTTTAATTAGTTCTCTTCCATTGCCAAACTTGTAGATCTTTTTTTTCAGTTAAAAGGACATTATTTTACAAAAGTCGAAATAATTTAAGAATTCACAAACTTCTGTCAGAGTAGAGCTTGACCATGAAGCAGCCAGTCTTGTTTCTATGGGACTCTTTGGGTTCCTTGGGATTGCAACCATTCTGATGCAGATTCTGTACCGAATAGGTTTTATAGAATGGAATTGATAGCATCACGCCTAACCCACCTTCTTTACCTGGGTTTAGAATCAGCTATGGCGACTGTCATGTGGTAAATGTTTTTTTTTCTATCAAAATACGTTCTCTTTGACGGACCCCTTTACAAAGCTTAAGGTCTCTTACTGCCCCGCTATTTACCAATGGTTGAGGAAATGGGAAAATTGCTTCGTACCTTTCCCAAGGGTATTAGTGCAAAGTGGGTGTAAACAGCCTTAACTGAAACTCAGACTCGATCTGACTCGGTCTGACGACTCTGTTTCCTGGACTGTACCGTTACGCCCTTCACACCTCCTCATGGAACTAACAATTGAGGATCTCTCTCTCTCTCTCTCTCTCTCTCTGCCTCTCTCTCTCTGTCTCTCTGTCTCTCTCTCTCTGTTAGGGTTATACTCTGTTTATCTCTCTCTGTCTTAATCTCCGTCTTATCATTATTACCTCCTTTCTCTCTCTCACTCTCTGTTTAACTCTGTCCTAAACTTTGTCTTTCTATCTTTCTCTCTATCGCTCTTTCAATCTCTTTTTCTCTCACTCTCTTATTTTCTGTCTCATTCTCTCTTTGTCTCACCCTCTCAATGTCTAACTATCTCTCAATCATACTCTCTCTATCTTACTCACTCCCCCTCTCTCTCTTACCCCCAGCCTTTCCCCTACTCGCTTTTTCTCTGTCTCATTCTCTCAATGTCTTCCACCCTCCTCCCTCTCTCTCTTGTCGGTGTTTGAGACCACTTCGTATCATCCAAGGGCTACTGCCTTAGGCTGTGAGATGCAAGAGCCGAAAAGAAAGAAGACAGATTTGGAGAATTTTTTTTAGAAAAAAATAGCAGAATGTAACGCGTATTCATTTTTCAGTGCACGAGAGTTTGTTACGCTCAATAAGCCACTCGACTCAGGGTTGCATATTATGATGAATCATCCAGAAATCGCCCAGTCCTCTCAAACATAACCATAGGCATCAGGGTATTATACTTCTAAGCACAATTGTAGGGGTACTATCTAAGATACGTAAGCTCAGTCACGAGGCTTTAAATGATTATAAGTTCCGGCAATGAACGAACTTTCCTGAGTATTTTACACGAAGAATTTAAGTGGTTGTGCACCATTTTTGATAGTTGGTATTTTTGTAATTTCTCTTTCTATAATGCTCAGTATTGTTCTGTTTTTTTTAAATTTAAATTTTGAGGCTTGAACCTCCTGTATTGTGTCTCTCTCGGTGTTCAAACTCCACAATAAAATAAAAACGGAGCATTGTAGTTCGAGAAATAACAAAAATCTCAACTTCTCAAAAATGGTTCGTTCGGCACCATCATTCATGGCCACTCGTACTTTTATAATTAAAGATATTTGATTAGATAAAAGAGGATGTTTTTTGTTGAACTGTGGAATAAGATTTAACACGTTCCCTTTGCTTTCTTTACTCCTTTAAAAATTATGGTATCAGCCACCCCAATGGGATCGTCTGGGAAGACTTGATGTTGAAGAAAGCGAATAGTACGATTCTATAATGAAGATCAATCTCTGAATCAACTGAAAATTCAGAGTTCATTACGTTACGGATACTCGACGAGATATTTTTGTCCTCAATGAAATCCATCTCAGAGGCGTATCTGGCGACTGAGGTGGGCCTGGCTCCTTGAGGTACCTCCTACAACATTTGTTCAATTTTTCTGTAGAAATGCAGTAGGCGAACTTCTATTTATAAAGCTTTGGGGGTCTCGCTTCATTGGGACTCCCTTCATTGGGAGCGCGAGGAGTGTTTTTATAGTGATCTCAGCTACATCCCCACGTCCATCATCTCAGGATGTCAGTCAACATTGATGGCTGACAAGACCTCAGTTTTCTACAAAGACCAATTCAGTCAACAGTCTCATCACCATCAGTCTTTAATCGTCCGTCGATGGACAAATACCTTCCCCAGGTTTCGCCATAATTCTCAATCTTGGGCGTTGCAGGAGGGGACTTAAGTAGCCTAAAGGTTTTGATATAACTATCGGGTAGAAATAAAAGTCGTTGTAAATGATGTGTTTTTAATTATCTTTGCTTATTTTTTGGATACCAATTACTCTGCAGTAGCTACACAATTATAGAAATAAACTAATTCCTCTTATATTGCTATCTTATACGTAAAATGACATATTTTTGCAGCAATTCACCTAATTGGAAAGGGAAGAGCTAATAATATTGTAAACAAATGTATGAAATGACCTTGAAAAGTTTGGGAACCATCAGGTTGAAATATCAAGAAGTCAACCCCCCCCCCCCGGCTCGAAGATATTTATCCAACCCGTCTTTAAAAGCTGAGAGCAGTTTAAATTGAGGTTTTAGTTTACTGGCATCGATTTTCGCTAACTCCAAGGACATCGATGTCCCGACTGCACTCAATTCTCGTAACCAGGGTTGGGCTAAGAATGGATCCCATTTCTCTAGCCACACAGGCGAAAGTGTCCCACCTTGAGGATCTTTTTGTACAAACATCATAACACCAACTTCCTGTCTTGTCTGACAATATCAACCATGTTAAATATATATATATATATATATATTTATATATATATATATATATATATAGAGAGAGAGAGAGAGAGAGAAAGAGAGGGGATATATATATATATATATATGTGTGTGTGTCTGTGTGTGTGTGTGTGCGTAATGGGCAGAAGGTGCACCAATAGATAGACATTTGGTTAGTTGCCACAATGGTGGTGTCAGCGATTCGGACGGTCATTTTGTTCTTGCTGGTAAAGGGAACTAACTATTAACACAGTCTCTGTCTCTCTTTCTTTCTCTCATACACACACAAAATCAACCCAGTCCAATGGAAGAGCCCATTGTTTTGAATGCCTCTTTTTTTCTCTATCTTTCATTTTCCCTGCGTTTTTTCTCTGATTTGTTTCTATTCCTCTCTCTGTCTCTCTCTGCCTCTCCACTTACAGTCGATTCTAAACATCCCCCTCTCTTCATCCATACCCCCAAGTCTTCTCCCAACTCTTATCTCACCATCTTCACTTTCTCTTCTTACCTTCATCCTCAAACCTTCTCTATATCCCTACACCATCTTCTCCCTTATTCTCATCTTTCTCTCTGTCATCTACCAATCTCTTTCTCCCTCTCCCTCTCTCTTCTTCCATTTGCTCTTTTTTCCTCATATTCCTCCCATTGCACTTTCCTTCCTTCTTTCCACATCATGTTATCTCTCTTATTCTCTGGTTTTCTAGTACTTAAACGAGTGTATCATTCATTCCTTGTAATACATGCTCTTAGCCTGGAAATTAAACACACACACACATATATATAGTAGTAAATTGCATTATATTTTATTAGGAACTTTTTTTGAAAAATGATCACCCGTTAAAACACGGCGAATGTACTATCTGACCTAGACAGCGTAAATAGAATTAAAAAGATAAAGCAGCAGCCTCATTTTCTTTGATTGTTTACTCTATCTACGTTGTCTAGGATAAATGATATACTAACCGTGTAACAACGTGAGATCATTTCAAATATTAGTTTCTATACAATATTACGCAATATATGATCATTCAATCGGATCATGTATCCATTTCTCAATAGCAAACACACACACACACACACACACACACACACACATATAAATATATATATATATATATATATATATATATATATATAGATAAATAGATAGATAGATAGATAGATAGATGCATATATGTACACACACACATAATCACGCACATATCACCTATCTAGAAAATGGCGGCCGGTGAGCTAAATAAGCCAGTACTTTCCAAAAACCAAACATAACCATACTATCAACAGTGTCAGTGGGCGTTTGGAAAGGCCTTTGTTTAGCGGTGTATCTGAATTAGCCAATGAACATGATATATATATATATATATATATATATATATATATATATATATACCCACATGCAAGGCATACATAATTTTGAGGGCAGTCACCCCAACTACCAGAGCGATCAAGGTCGCCACCAAGCTTGTAGGAAAGCCACCTGTGATCTTGTGACTCTGAACGGCCGGGTGGACGGGTGGGACGACTTTTACCTGACGTGACTGACTCTGAATACAAAGAACTGTTATTAATTGATTTGTTAGGCGCGCGGCGACATCCAATGCTGTGTTTAAAGGTCGGCCAGGTTGGAAAGAGGAGGAGGAAAGGTGTAAAGACGGGGATGGGGGAAAGGAGAAGGGATAAGGGATGAATGTGCTGCAGAAAGAGAGAGAGTCAGGAAAATTGCAATGGAGAGAGAGGGAGAGAGAGAGAGGAGTCGAAAGATAGAGACATTGCAGTAGATAGGGAGAGAGAGAGAAGGAGAAATAGAGAGAGTCAAAGAGAGAGAGAGGGGGAGAGTCAAAAGTGAATCCAAAGATAGAGAGAGAGAAAAGAGTAAAAAAAGAGAGAAACGAGACTAGAGAGAGAGGGTGAAGTCATGGAAAGAAAGCGTATTGAATCAAAAGAGGTAGGGTGAAGGGGAGTCCAAATATATATAGAGAGAAAGAGAGTAGTGAAAAGAAAGAGAGTCTAGCTTTGAGAAAGAGAGAGAGAGAGAGAGAGAGATACAAAGAGTGGAATCAAAAGATTGAGGGAGGAGTCAAAATCTGTGCTGAAAATTGTTGCCCAGAGGAAAGATTGTAGAAAAATACAGGATTAACTTTATGTGACTGAATTTTTCACAACGGCGATTATTCAGAAATTTGACACTGTAAAATACGTTTTTCCTACGAACATCAAATGGCGTTTTGACATCGGATAGAATGAAGAAAATAAGAATATAATTAATGCTTTACTTCATTTTGTCTTTTATAGCATATCTAAGACACTACAACAAGTGTAAAAGGAAAAATTATAAAAGTTAGATTGAGCTCAAATTTTCTGGCTTAAATTTTCTTTGTAAAAATGACAAAACTGTTTAGACTCATTCAAATATGTCTGTCTCTAGTCTGAGCCCCCAGTTGTACGTTTGGTAGGCTTTAAGAATAAATATAACCTTGGGTAGGTCATCGGTTTATTAACTGCCATTTCTCTGATGTTTGCTCCCATCTTCTAGATTTACACATCCAGGTGGTTCATCGATGTCCCCGCAATCTGAAAATACATCGATCCTATACAAACTTTTCGTTAGTTGTAATGGCGTAAAACGTAGAAGCAGTTATCATTAATTTCCATGGGGACAAATTTTGAGCGTTACCAGGCATAAAAAATAGCGATGATGATATGTTAGCCTGAGTCGCTGGAGATTTGGATTATGGAAGGTTTAAGCGACGGGGTGCAAGAGAGACGGAGAGAGGGAATGGAAGAGTGTGTGCGTTGCTTTGTCAACGACTCACTGCAAAACGCTGAATGCTATTTTCGTTTTGGGCTTTTGTATGTAAAAGCGAGGAACTGGCGTAAAGCGAGCTCTCTGAAAGCACCGGATATTGGTAGATTAGAGAACTGACATTTGGATTAACAGATCTTGGGTCAGTGGTTGACCTTGATTTCTGTGGCAATGGCTGACGAAACCGCGATGACCCAGCATAAATTGTTATCCCAAGTCGTGCTGTATCGAGTTGTAATGCAAATTGGGGGAAAAAAGACTAACTAGGAAGCACTCAGTGGATGTATACCTCTGCCAAAACCATTAAACTCACCTCCCCTACGAAAAAAAAAATCCTGAGTTGAAATAAGTTCATATATAGCCTCTATGCAATGGAGATAAATGTAAAAATCCGTGGATCCGACCCCAAATTTCAATCGACCCGAAGGAAGAATTGATAAAGTTTTAGGACGGATCCAGGAATTTTCTTTAGTGTTACTGATCCTACATTGTAGGAAAACGTGTGTCCAACCAATATCTCCAAAAAGTCTCATCGAAATGAATTCTTGTTTGTACTACCGAGCAGAAAAAAAATCCACTTTTTCTGTACAGTTCATACATCTAAAAAAAGGTTGCAGAATGAAAAAAATGGCCAAAAAAATGTGATAACAACAAAAACAACAATAAAAAATACCGTAGTCCAAACAACTTCTAGAACGTGTATATATATATATATATATATATATATATATATATATATATATATATATATATTTATATATATATAGCAATTATATGAGACTTCTGTAAATGTTGCTCTATATTCCTTATGGTGGAGGACGGAGGAGAAGATATATCGCTCCAAATCACAAACTCTGAATCAACTAGAAGAGCACATTCGAAATGTTATGGCTAACATTCAAAAGGATTTACTGCAAAGGTCAATCGAGTCCAGATCCTGAAAAAGTGTCCATCAAGAAATCTGCCAGTTGGTGAAGCACCCTTCATGAAATCTGCCCATCTCAAATTTATCAAGGGAGGAAAAGTGTCCATCAAACATGTAGTTGACGGGGAAAAGTTGGAAAGTTTCATTAAAATTTTTGTCACTTTTCCTACCTTGATAAATTTGAGATGGGCAGATTTCCTGGTGGGCAGTTTACCGATGGGTACATTTCCTGATGGGCACTATCCTGGACTCAATCGAGGTCATACCGAAACGCTTACAGAAATTAGTGCCTACGTTGAATTTTGAAACTACTATTTCATAGTCCAAGATAAAGCTAATTTGATCACAATCAACCTATAGATATTAAAGTTACAATCAATTTTCGTTAAGGTGTATTTTTTTCTTTCCTCCTCTCTTCACATATGTGCATATATATTAGAATAACTCAAGTAAACGAGAATTTTCATTGTGTTTATATAAACCTTGGCTATGACCTACTGACGACATGACTACCCTTGATCAAATAAGGATTTGGCTTGTTTCTTGGTTGGGGCGTTCAGTTCAAATTTATTCAGACGGGCCAATAATACAAATCATACGCAACCCACAGGTTCACATACGAAATACACATTTATAAACACAGCCAAAGACCTTCATGTGTGTTGTATATATAAACATGATCACAACCAAGGGACACACGTAGAGAGACACGGAAAACTCATACACACACACAAACATATATATATATATATATATATATATATATATATATATATATATATATATATATATAAAACCACTTGGTAACCCATACTTGTGGCCTTGTATAATGATAAACAAAGCATAGTAAATACCTATATGTATATATGGATATAGCCATGGCGTGTAAAGAGTTTGATTCTACCTGGGTGATCAACTCATGTGGTTCTGATTCAGTTTAAGCTCAACGAATGATTGCATCTATATTAAAAACCATCAACCAAATCTGTTAACATATTAAACTTGGATCTCTTTGGTCTTTAAGTGATTCTGTCTGGCTATCCGACAAATGTAAAAAAAAAAAAAAAACTTATTTAAATTACCCTCATCAAGTAAGTCTTGAGAATTGCGTTCAATTCACAATGTACGTACATGCTAAATTGATCCCCCTTTTGTGTCCGGCAGCGTTCACGACTAATGCAACAAAAGGCAAGAGAAGTAATTATTCATTGATCACCCCTTTTTCCAATTTTTTCAATTGATCACCCAATAGGGTACGCTGTCAAGAAACATTGGTCACGTGACGCATCTGTAAGATAAATTTTCGCAGATATGTAAGACGAGTCAGTTTGTTGAGAAAGCCGGCATCACTCGGTCGTTATTTCAAACCACAATAGGGAAATGTTAATGTTATTTTAATGTTTATATCAGAACGAAATGAACCACTCCATATTTCTAACATGAATATTTGTAGATATGTAAGACTTGTCTATTTTGTTCAGTTGGTAGGAGCGCCGTCAATCAACCAGTTTGACCAGATTTCAAATTGTTTTCAGGGATTGTTGATTTTATATATCGGTTCATTTCAACGTGTCAGAACAGACCAACATTGAAGAATCTCCCCCTTAAATTTTGTGAGGATTATAGTTGTTGTTCTTATGATATAAAAATAAATTAAAATCCAAACTTAAAGTTTGACAGAATGTCAGTGTTCATTACAATGCAACACTTTTTCTTCCAAATTCCCCCCAAATAAAGGAAATTCTCAGTTTTCCTGTAAGATTGCGTCTCCTTTTGATATGACTCACGCACCCTAGGGGGCATGCCACCTCCCGTCCCAGTTTACAACCGCTGGCTTGAAGAGCGTCTGCCGTGATCTCGCAAGCTACTGTTAGTGAGTTCGATCCCTATCAGATTTTCAATTAATCTGGCCTTGTACCCAAATTTTCCACGTCCAGCAAATATTTACTCTGTATGCAATGACGGGATTGTTTGTGTTGATGGAGCTTTGTGTATTGAGTAAGAGACAGACAGAATCATGAGTAAGGGAAAGACAGGTGTGTGTGTGTGCGTGTATGTGTGTGGGAGGGGTTGTTCAGACAGAGGCATGCCTGACGTGAGAAAGAGACAGGGGTGGATATTGAGGGGTGGGGGACAGGGCACATTCTTTTGTTCTTTGCATCTAATCAACAAATTGTTCGTTCCCGCGACCAAGCACCCACCCCCTGCATCACGTCAACCAGGTCGTTGTCACTTTCCGATTATCCCGCAATTTGTCCCCCCTTCTTGGCTAAAATGTTTAGTCAGCAACTCTGTGGCGATTGACAGTAAATAGTGGCCGGAATTACGCTCGGTTGGATTTTTCAGGAGAGACACGGAAATGGTATTGGCATGATGTGAATAAGACGCGAACAATGCTCACTGCAGAAGACCCAACAGTCACATTCCAAAGGCACGGTTACAAATATATCAAACCAAAATAATACAAGGATGAGGAATATATATATATATATATATATATATATATATATATATATATATATATTCCTTGGGAACAATGAGCCAAGCACTCTCTATAATATGAAAGATCTAAACACCACAGAAGTGCATAACACATACATGGGTGCATTTTGAGGCCAAACTGGTCAGGAGAAAGTGTTGGAGCACTGGCCATCTGTGGGAAACAGTTAGAGATAAATGGAGCAACATTGTAGCAGCACACTGTAAATAGTTATCAGACAGCTTGACCAAATGGCTCGGTTTTCTGAGGAAAAAAAAAACAAGAAAAAGCTATCCCATACTAAAAAGTACTCTCTGAACAAACCCTGCAATCATTGTAATATAACATAGTCGAATATCTAGCTATAATTTTTAGAATAAAAAAGAAATTGTAAAGAAAGTTAGATGAAATTGAGTACGTATATATATATATATATATATATATATATATATATATAATTTTGTCATCCAAAGGCAGCTGTTTTGATGTATTACATCTCTTCAGTGTGGCTATAGACTTTCCATTATCCCATCAAGAACTGCGAGGAAGAATTGAAACCTTCACTTCAGACCGATATCCTACCTCGGGACTACGGAACCGGACAGGTGTTAAGGCTGAATTTAAGCGATATATTTTTAATTACACAGAAATCCCTCATCCACCAGAGTGCTCAATTTATATAGAAGAGCATTATATATATATATATATATATATATATATATATATATATATATATATATACTCATTTTCATCAAAATTCTTTCATCATACTTATTTCAATTAATTTGATTAATGATTTTCATTATCATCATCCGTGATAAGTCCACTGCTAGATAAATGATTTTCTCATCTCCTTCGCTGACGAGTGTGATTGCGCTAATCTCTGCGATGACTGACCATCGGACTCTTCTATCTCGTCTCTCTATCCAGTGTCCGTTATTTCCTATTTGCATTCACCGTCCCACTGGAACCAATCAATTTGCTTTTTGATTCGATTCTTGTTGCTCATAAGAACGACGATTTCTTTTCAAATTTTGTTCTCTTTTTCAATCTAGAAAGTTGAAAAAAATGCAAGTTTTATTCAAACTAGTTGGAAATAACGTCCTTTGAGACGATTATTCCAAGATATATGGAGCCCACAACCATGGAACATTAAATCATTATTTAACTTGAGGTTTTACGACTATACTACGGATAATCGCCCATAGTCCGGGGTTTTGTATTGCTAGTTTTATTAACTAACACATCGTATCGACTTGGAAATTTCGATGTACAGCTCTACCCAAGACACTCTCTGGTCTCTTTCCTTGACCCTCTGGCCCCATCTGGGCCTCGTGTCCCAGTGCAGTACACCGAATGCACCCCTCTTTTCGGGCCACTGGTGTGGACTGGTACACATCGCCTTGGCAAATGTGAATGTACAGAATATTTGAAACCTAATCTGAGTCTACAGGCGGGGTTTTGCACGTCTGTAGATAACACAGGCTTTTGCGTAGATGGAAGAAATATTCTCTCCTTGTCTGATTTACTGGCAGGGTAATAATTGTTTCGAGTAATGTTTTATTTTATTTTTTATTAATAAACTATCTAAGGTTTGAAATATGATCGGTGGGATGACGTCAGATTTAATGAACTGTGGAATGATCTAACAAGATAATGATATTTTTTGCTCGTATATACTTATGTCGTTTATTGCTTTTTTTCTCATTCCAGTCGTTCTTTTTAAAATAATTTTATGATTACATTAATTTTCACCGCTGTAGTATCTCAGGCACGGATTTAGGGAGCAGGGGTCCGGCGGATCTGGGTCCCACCCAACTTGAGCAACGCGTGATTATTCTCTTAAAAAAAGATATCTTGATAAAGATATTTTACAGAATAATAAAATACAAATAATCCGAGGTGATCATAAATTAAACTCAAATAAATTTTATCGTCTTGTTTTTCATCTAATTTGAGAAAGATGTCTTTATAAGAAACCGTCAACGAAAACTGTTATCACAACTGTCAATATAGGTTACTCAAGTTTCTAAGCTAGTCTGGCTGGCTGGCTTGCTGGTAGGCTAACTAACGATGTATTAATCATCCATTCAGGCTGCACCGATGGAGCTAGATGGCCAAAAGTTTTAACATTTTTTCTCTAATATGTCTAGGAAAAAAAGTTTATCACCCCCTAGTTCTTTTTTTTTTTTGATGGTTTCAATTTACGATGTAAGTTTATGCTAAACCGGTGTACGCATCTGTGCATGCTTTTTTAAAATCCAGACTGTTCAGTGTCCAACAGAAAGCGATCGAAGAAAATTATGCATCGATCACCCCTTTTTTCAAATTTTGATTGATCACCCCAACATGGGATTTTGGTCATATACAATGTTTTAGGGAACTAACTAAACGTGTTTTCCATTGATCCAGCGATAAATTTCCTTGGTCATTTTTTCTTCTTTATTTTACTGTTTTCTCAATTCTAGAGCTTAAAAGCTACGAAAAATGTAAGCAATAAATCCTAGATCACACATTACTTTTTTTGTTTTTTTATGTTTGAAATTTGTTTTCTATTTCTTTATTTGATTTTTTTTTTTAAATTAAGGGTAAGTTTTCCGGGGAGGAATAATACAGCGAGTATATATATATATATATATATATATATATATATATATATATATATATATATATATATATACATATATATATCGAAATCATAGCTTAAGGGGAACTGGTGTTTAGTCAACGCTGCAGGGAAGCCATGGTAATATAACTGTTTTGTTTTTAAATCCCCGGAACAGTTACATGGTAAAAAACTGTCGATTCAAACAAGTAAAATTTACTCTTAGAACCATAATATCAAATTCTTTGCCAAGCATAAAGAAAAACTCCGAAGTAAATTACATAAATTACATTATCAGATACTGGGAAATAATTGACTGAGTTTTTCAAAATGTTTCTATATGTTTAGTTTTTAAAGTTGTAAGCTTTTTATATATATATATATATATATATATATATATATATATGTGTGTGTGTGTGTGTGTGTGTGTGTGTGTGTGTGTGTGTGAATTTTTGTCATCCATCTGCTTCTAACAAGTGTGTCACGGGATTATGCCACCTTAGCCTTTATCATGATCCAGGTGTATCTTGTAAGGCCCGTTGCAGCTTCACCAGAGCCCTATTAACCCCAAATCTGGAAAAAAAAAAACGTTCCAGCCTCTCACGACGAGGGACGAGTTAGACTTTCCCTGTCTGAATTCAGAGATGTCCGTCTCTTGGGCTTGTTTGCTAACGAAGACTGAAGAGATCAGTCTGCACTGCTACTACCAAATACCTGGAAAGAGATGGATACATGCCTCTCCCGAGGACATAAGTGCGAAATAGACGTTTAAACTCTGCTCATCGATACCATTTTGTCCAATTCCAGTCCAAACCTTTAGTTGACTTTGTTTCATTACCGTAACAACAAGAAGAGCAACAACGACAAAAACAATCCTCACCAAACTTAGGAGAATGAAAATCAATATTCCTATACTGTACTTTGAAACCCTAACCAACTAATTGGCAATTGTATCTCTCACCGACTAAGCTGAGTTATCAAGTCGTACATATTGGCCAAAGTTTATGTTGGATATACGCAAGACCTCATTTCATTCTAATAAATAAATACATTTATAAAATTACCATTTCCCTGCCCAACGATCATCTGAATGGTAGGCAGATGTCTTACCGACTGAACCAAACTGACAAGTTTTTCATATCAGCAAAATCTATCTAACAGATACGTAAGGGTTTTTTTCATTTTAATGAATAAATTGAGTATCATGAATACTTGATATTACATAAAAGACATATCTTTATGATTTTCCATCAATCATGTATACAATGAAACAGTTGTAATAATCATCTTAAGTCATGATAGACAAAGGAGTGAAACTTTATCTTGCAGCAACCAGGGATGATTCGTGCTGATAACCGCCAACCCACCTGCACCTGCCGTATACACGATTAAGAAAGGTTAAATTGAAATCTGAGAAGTTGAGACTAATTTTACTTAAAATTACTCACAAAAGAAAGAAAAAACTACAATAAGCAGAAGCAAATTGAAAATTAACACTGCGTTCTTCCAGATCATAAACTGAAAATAAAACTATCGACAGGACTTAAACATCTCTTTGTATATTTCTATTCCATTATCTAGCTTTTCTTTTATAAATTTATATGTCTTTCTCGATGAGAATACTGTTCTCCCCACTCATTCCTACAACATTATCTTCCAATGTCAGGAAGTGGTCGCCTGTTGAACAAGACCCTCTGGATGTCAGGCACACTTTTAGAAGAATATAAAAACTAAACATGCAATTTAGACCCTTTAATGAAGAGAATTTTTGTTACCGTCCAGATCCCCAAAACAGATATCCGTGTAAATTTTATTTTAGGAAAGAATAAGGAAGAAATGATAATTATTGTAAAAAAAACACTGAAAGCAAAAGCGTACGATTCGTATTTTTTTTTTAATTTTAGATTCTATTTTTTTATTAAATTTTTATTTTGTTTTTTTTCCCTGATTCGAAAGTTGATTAAAATTTCTAGTGTTTTAATTTAAAACGTTTCAAATCTGATTAGGTTTGTTTATAGAATTTTCTGGACAGAGAAAAACAATTTTCGAATTACTTCTCCGTTTTAAAACAAAAAGAAAATATTTTCTTCATGTTGTTTTTTTTTTCTAATTTCAGTATTTGTCTGTGCACACACACACACACACACACACACACACACACACACACACATACACACACACACATACACACAAATAAACTTACACACACACACACACACGATGCACACCCACACCAACACCAATATATTTTCAACTTAATGAACCAATACGAAAATGTTACACGTTCGCGCATCGATAAAGAGAGAAAAACGACCTACAATCCAGATTCGGTTTTCTCCAACCTTTTGCTCTATCTGAAGCTAAAATCGCAATTAAAGGGAGCAGAGGCCAAAGAATGGGACTTCGTGGGCAGTTTTTGAAAAGTGGAATAGACAGGGATAAGTGTGTGAGGTCCAAAGGTGTCATTCCGCCTCGGTATCCTATTTTTGTTGTTGTTGATATGGCAGGATAGTTTCCGGACAGACTATGTATATACAGGTTTGACCCTGCTCAACTTCGGTGATCGGACGAGAACCACTCTCCATTTTATCATGCATTAAGCACAGGTCCATTTTAGTCCATTTCGGTTAATCTATAAATTGTTTTTATTTATCCGTGTTTGTTTGTTTAAGTATCTGCATCTAACCTCGTCTGTTTGTAGTTTTTGGTTCCGTCTGGGATTGTTAGTTTCAGTGAAGTATGCTGCTTTGTATCTTGGGTGTGCTATGTACTACTGATGCGAAAGGACGTAAAAATATTTTAGTATCTTTAAAAAGCAATGAACAGTTGAATTTTTTTTTTGGGGGGGGAGGGAGTGCCATGCGGGGAAGGTGGTCCCGTTTGCACAAATTAAAGAATCAATAAAAAAAACAGAATTTGAATTAGATACTATCATCAACGTATAATATTGTCCCGTCCAAATTTGTTTTTCTTTCATTATTTCTCTTATTTCTTGTTATTTGTTCACCGTTTATAACATCGAATGGTTGGGGGTGAAATTTTCGCAATTTACAATCGGGATCACCTTCCCTTCAATTACACCAAGAGACTTTTACTTCCTATTGCTTTTTACCGACACTAAAATATTGGGGGGGGGCATCTGTAGCACACAGCACACCCACGATACAAAGTACCATACGCTCTCACATACAGTTTGTTCTTTAGTCAAACCCTAGTTGACCTAGTTTTTCTACCATGAAAAGAACTAGAACAACGAGAACAATCCTCACCAAATTTAGGAGGGGAAAAATTAACATTCTTCTAACGTGATTAGAAGTCACAGCCAACTGATAAGTTATTGTGTCTCTTACCGACTCAGCAAAAGTTGACAAAACTTCACAGATCTACCAAAATTCATGTTAGAATTACTTAAAGGTTTATTTCATTCTGATAAATAGATAAATCTATAGAATTAAGATTTCCCCACCGTAATATGGAATCACAAGCAACTAATTGGTTGGCTGGTGTCTTACCGACTGAACCAAACTGACAAGTCTCACATATCAGATTAAATGTCTGACAGAAAAGAAAGGGCTTATATATATATATATATATATATATATATATATATATATATATATATATATATATATATATATATATATATATATATATATATATATATATATGTGTGTGTGTGTGTGTGTGTGTGTGTGTATATATATTATTAAGCTCACTTTAATTTGAGAAATCTCTGTATGTGAGCACCGAGATAACCCGACAACTGGCCATTGTACGAACTTGATATTCGCCAGATACGTTGGTTCTTGCAATGGACATTGTTTAGATTTACAATTCTTGATATTTTACCATAAAAAATATTGAAATTGATAAAGTTTTTTGCCTGATTATATACAACACCGTATTTATAGAAATAAAATGAATATGGAGAGAAGAGAAAGAGAGATAGACAGACAGACAGACAGACAGAATTAGTTCTTTTATGTCGAATTTTTTCTTGGAATGTGATTTAATGTAATTATAGTTGGACAACATAACGGCTTTTGATTGTTATTACTATTAAAGACGATACTTCTATTTTGATTTTTGCTATTACCGACATTATTAACAAAGGACAGTATCTCACTATTCCAAGTTTGAACCTCTTGAAGATTTCCATGACACCGGTCGAGGAATAAACGACTTTTGTTTCTCCTATTTTATCGAACCCACACACCGTGAAGTCCGACCCTTTCAAAACATGCACTTTCTGAACATTATCATTTAAAATACAAACGCTGCAGTGATCATCTTTAGTCGGAAGTCAGAAAGCTTAATTTTAATCTTATTCTTTGTTAATCCATGTTCAAAAAAATCAAGGGGAGACAGACAATGTTTAAATAGTTAGAAAACGAGACAAATACGTAAATTGCGGGCAACAAAAAAAAAAAAGATTAACTCATAGAAATCGAATTCCTTGGTTTTTTTTTTTGGTTTTTTTTTTGTTGCTTATACGTCTCCGATTAAAGTTTGATTATCAATTGTTAGAGAGCGTCAACCAAAAAAATCACAAAAACTGTCAAAATAGATTTCTACAGTTTTCAAGTTGGTCTGGCTGGCTGGCTGGCTGGCTGGCTGGCTAGCTATGTATGTACTTGTATGTATATAGAATAGAACGGCAACCGGACGGGTACAATATTTGGAAAGACCAAGCAAAGGAAATTAATCATACAATAGAATATAGGGAACAGAGCGTTGAACAGCCAGGTACATCATCTAGAAAAACCTGTATATGTATTTATGTACGTATGAATGGTGCGTTAAGATCACACCAATGAAGTTAAATGGCTAAAAATTTGAAATTTTATTTATTGTGCGAAGAAAAATCTTTTTTCTTTTTTTACCCCCCCCCTTATATAGGTTTTCAGGCAGGGGGTTCAATTAACTATACAACTTTATGCTAAATTGGTCGCTAGTTTGTGGCTGCTTGTTTTGGGGGGAAATTCAAACTCTCCAGCAGCGTAACGAGAATCAGGAAAAATAACTTATTTATTTATCACCCCCTTTCCCTATTTTTCCAATCGATTACTCCCAATACAGCATGCTGCCAAAAGATGTTGGTTTTTATCGAGCGACCAACCAGACCTGTTTTGATTAAAATTTGATTTTCTTTTGTTTTCTTCTCTTCTCGTTTGAAACCCCCTTTTTCAGTCCCCTTTCTTTTTTTACTTTTATTTTCATGGTTCTATCCTTACATCTTCATTTGTTCTGTTCCTGTCTCTATTTTTAGTTCCGTACAAGACATTCATTTCATTTGGAGTCGGTCCCAAACTGGTTCTGTCTTGGAGGATCGAAATTCTCCGAGGTTACTGAAACCTAATAACAAAGTAAAAAGACCCATGCCCCCTCCACGTACCGATCCCCACCGAGCGGCGAGCATGCACATGCAGAAACGAGTGTCCGTATTGACAGGCACACAAAGGAACCGACGTTGGTGTGTCACTTCACCTCTGACGGGGAGCTTCTGCAGATATATTTGCATCGCGAAACAAGGCCTAACTGGGGATGAATTCAGGCTTGTAAAATGAGATGTCAAAATAGAGAACAAGACACAACGTTAAAAAAAGATGGAGAAGTATCTGAACTCAAATATACGTAGTTAAACTGGCGAGTTAGATATGAAGAGACTGAAATAGATAGATAGATAGATAGATAGATAGATAGATAGATAGATAGATAGATAGATACATACATACATACATACATACATACATACATACATACATAAGAAAAGATTGAGATGAATGGAGAGATAGATCAGAGTAGACAGATATATTAGAACAGAGACAGATAGATAAAGATAGACAGACAGACAGACGGACGGGAAAAAACAGAGATAGATATGTAGATATATAAACTGATAGATAAGAACAGGCTGATAGATAGATCGATGGATAGCTTGATAGATAGATAGATAGATAGATAGATAGATAGATAGATAGATAAGAACAAATAGATAGATAGGTACGGACTGATAGATGGATAAATATTGCTGTATATAAGACGGGTATTTAAATTTCAATTAGGAATAAAAACTTTCATTTTCTAATATTGTCCTGTGTCTAATGCGATGATATTATGACTAGGGTGACATCTACCGAAGCTTAAAATAGATTTATTGGGTTGGATGAGTTGAAGTGTGCAGTATTTCTCCAAACACCCTTGAAACCTGTTCGCCTTTGTAGTCTGGTACAAACGGGATTTATTGACGTACTTACCAAAGTTTAGTTTGTCACAAGGCCGAAATGGTGTGACACCCCATTAGGATCAAATCCATCAGCAGTCCCTTGCAAGATTACTGTTTTATAGCTCAGTGTTGCCAATTTGGCGCTTTTTGCGTTCAATTTGTCGCATTTCTTGTTTTATCAGTACGAATGTATGCTAAATTAGCGCAGGCGTGCTTGAACATTTTGGTTATTTTCAACGTGTCTTTTGATAGCTGTTAGCTTATTCTCCGTGTGTTTGGCCTAATTTTGGAGTTATTTGGCGATTTATTTTTTTCAATTTAACGTTTTTTAGCAGTAATTTTTACAAGTAATGCCCCTAGTAACTCCTTGGAAAACCCTCGTTCTAAAGTTGGGGTCCGAATAGATATCTACAAATCATCGCAGGTGGGCACAAGGTTACAATAGTGAGTCATTTGATGAAGAGAAAACTTTATGGACAAGTGAAAGTTGTGTAGAAGCACCGATTACTGTGGCCTAGTGGTAAAGTGTTTTATTTCAGTTTGCCAAGTCAGACCAGAGGATTTTGAAAAGTCATCATCATCAGCAGCAGCAGCATCATCATCATCATCATCATCATCATCATCATCATCATCATCATCAGTCTCTCAACCTTAATAGACCTTCCCCAGGATTAGCTGAAACAATTGCCAGTGTGCACCTAACCCTGTGACACCCTTGATGAATATATGATATATATGAGGATAAGCAGAGAATTATATTTTAATGTAGATCTTAATAAGCGGCACTTTCCAAACATCCAATTCCAGAAACTATCGTCCAGTAAAACCAGTTGATATAATTGCATGGTCTTGGCCAGCTTGCAGCTACCTCGAATTCTAATAGAAAATATTGCCTATTTTGTCTTATCATCGATAAATAAAGTTAATTTTGAGCGGTGTCCTTAGACTAATCAGAGATGATGTTCATGATAAAATATTATTTAACGAGAAATGTATGACTATATCAAAAATATTCCTTTCAAAACGTACATCATTTAGAAGTAAATAAAATGTACTTTCCTTTTACGTATAA
>OY735231.1:16162026-16164526 GCA_963457665.1 Thysanoteuthis rhombus | reverse complement strand
CAGGGTCCGTAACAAATGATATTCTGGCTTTATATTCAATCCGGTTCCGCTAAGAAGTAAGGTTTCGTTGAATTAACAATAAGCTTCAAATGTCGCAATACAAATAAATCTGATGCTGTTCAAAAGACCGGGAGATCGGTCCAGCTTTTTCATTCCTTTCAATTGGGAAATTTTCATCTAAAAATCAAACTCAGTATTTATTCCTTATAAGCCCTAAACGTATATCTATTTACATTAGCAGTTGGCCATACTGCTATGGCCAGTTGCTGTGTGGTCAAGCTGGGCACAAGGCCACATAATAGTGCTCAACAGAGTTTGAGGATGAACTAATTTTGCAGCCGGACAACCATAACTATCAACATGAGTTTTTTCAGTTTTTAAGCGTGTCTGACTGACAATGTATGTATGTATGTATGTATGTATGAATGAAATGGTAAAGGTTGTACCCATGGCGCTAGAGGGCTGAAAATAGAAACATTTAGTCTTTATTATGCTTAAATAAAATTGTTGGTTTCTTTTTTAGAGTGGGGTGTAATTACCTGCCCTATATTAGGTTTTTTAGCAAGGGTTTCAGCTTGCAATGTAAGATTATGCTAAATTGGTCGCTTAGTATATGTCGGGCAGAATTCATGCTAGTTTTTTTTATTCGGACTTTTTTAGTGATCAACTAAAGGCGAGAGAAGTATTTTAATCATTGATCACTTATTTTTCAAAAATTTTAATTGATCATCCCCAAAACGACATGCTGTCAAAAGACGTTAGTCATGTGTCGGTTTCTACTGAGTGATCGACCCGTTCATTTTTTCTTGTTTTGTAGCCATGGGTCGATCCTGATTCTGCAAATTGATTAACAAAATAATTAATGGACTAAGATAATTGCAAAATAATGGCTAAACTCTCGTGAAATGAATGAATCCCGCATCTCAAAAGTTTTAACAGATTGAGTTTATAATGTATCGAACTGAATTTGTTATAAAATGGCTTCGTAATATCTATGTATATGTGTCTGTGCATTTGTATGTGTGTGTGTGTGTGTGGTGTAGACCCGATGATCCGATAGAATGTTGGTGATTTAACAATTTGGAGGCGAAAAGAAATGAGAAAAAACGACGTTTCCGGAGATTCTTATCGCATAGGCATGTTTTGAAGCATTTCGATTGTCGATTGCAAACAAGTAAAATCCATAAAGTTTTTTTCTGCAACCGCTTGAGGTTTTTTTTAAAAAAAAAGATAGTCGGGAAATACACACACACACACACACACACACACAAATATATATATATATATATATATATATATATATATATATATATATATATATATATATATATATTATTATTATTATTATTATAAATCGCATTATATCACATAGATATTTATTTGAAGTGATCTCCCGTCATTACACGATTAATGTATCACTTGGCCTATTTAACATAAATAGATTGAAATTAAATGGTTTGGAAGCAGATCTTTGCATTACTGGCAGCTGTGTAGCTCAATGGTAAGAGCAACGCTACGTTGAAGAGGCTACCCTGTCAGTGGCAGGTCCGATTCGGACAGCAAATCTATTTTATTTAATTGTTTAGTCTATTTACGTTGTCTAGGGTGAGTGATACTGTGTAATCACAAGAGATCATTCCAAATATATGATATAATATAATGCAATTTATAATCATTCTATCTGATCATATATATCCATTTCTTGATATATATATATCCATGAAACAGGTCCTTGGTAAAACATCGAATAATCCCTGCAGTCAAATAAAACGTAAAATATTAGCTCCAAATACAAATAATGGTAATAGATTAGAATCCTGTATAAAACGCCGAATACTCTGAACACAGTACGTTTACAGCGATCGGGAAATAACTGAGTTGTATAACATAATATTGTAAGATGATCTGGGATTGTACGAAATTTATCAAATCTTTAAAAAAAATGTTTTCCAGTAAAAATGTGCAAAGGCAATTACACACACACACACACACACACACACACACACACACACACACACATATATATATATATATATATATATATATATATATATATATATATTACATACTGATAACAAAAATGCTTACACTATCCTCACCTAATTTATCATTCATAACGACCAACAAATATAGCATCACCATTAGATAAAACAAAAAGTACAAGTAAATGACCAGATATAAAAATATCTATATAAGTAAAGAGAAAAAAAGGGAGACCTTACTACCTTGAAAAATACTCTCACCCTCAAGTGCCCTAAATAGGAATCTAAAATAGACTGAATCATTCGCCCGAAGAAGTCCAAAAAGAGCAAAAACATAAACGTGTTTGTGCAGCAAATCCCTTCTCCATTATATTTCAAGCTTTATATATATATATATATATATACTTGTGATGAGATGGGATCCAATTTTTTGCTCATAAAGCAAAACTCCTGATGGTGGACTTATTCCACAGCAAACTCAAAACCATTAAATGATACACACACGTAGCACGGACTAC
>OY735231.1:16109526-16152026 GCA_963457665.1 Thysanoteuthis rhombus | reverse complement strand
TATATTCATTCATTTTTCTGTCCCTCCATCCCTTGCCTATGTATCTCTCTTCTTGTTTTTCTCTTTTTTTCCCTCTATATATCTACCCACCCTCTTTCTCGACCACTCTTCCTCGTTTCCTCCTTCTCTCTCTCTATCTCCTATTTTCTGTGGTTTTCATCTTCTGTGTTTCTCGTTTTCTCTGTTTCTCTTTTAGTTTTTTTCTCTCTCTCTTCCTTTCTTCATTCTCTTTTTTTCTAATTTCCTTATTCCCATCACTTCTCTTTATCTTTTCATTATTCTTCTCTCTATTTCTTTCACATTCCTTTCTCTTTTATTTTAGATTCCACGTGTTACTACAGTAGTTATATTCCTTTGAAAGGTAACTGGTACTGAATGATAAGCGTCGGATACATTTTGTCAAAAAACAAGCCCCAAAGAATCGTTGTCTCAGTAAGGGGTTTATTCGAAACCGTTAACCAACACTGTCAGTAAAATTGTCTACATTTAGTACCTGGGAAAATGAATGGATGATTTATTCAAATGTTGTTATTATCCATAGCAATCGCTACACGATCTTGAAATTTACAGAAATCGTGGCTCTTGGTATATACTTCAGGTATATAAAAGTATAAGAAATCTTTATTTGAAAAAAAAAAAAAAATACTGAACTGCATTCGAACAAATCATTCTCTGTTTTGACATAAGCATATATATATATATATATATATATATAAGCATATATATATATATATATATATATATATATATATTATATGTGTGTGTGTGTGTGTGTGTTTGCATCATGTGCATAAGTATTTTATATATGCTTGCATCATGTGCATTGGCATAGGTTTTAGTGTAGGGTTCAATTTACAATGAAAGATTATGCAAAATTAATCACTTATTTATTAGATTAAGGCTTTTTCAGTGATCACTCCCCTTCAAAAGAAGGTGAGAGAAGTAACCTATCCATTGATCACCCCTCTTCCCAAAGCCTGCGTATATATATATATATATATATATATATATATATATATATATATATGTATATATATATATATATATATATATATATATATATATATATATATATATGCGTGTGTGTGTATGTGTGTGTGTGTGTGTCAATAGAGAATTGCCTGGGTGCTCTTGCTTAATTGTAATGATGCGTCACTCCTGAATTCATGCCTGACACTGAAGTCATCATCCGATGGAAGCTTTGTGGGTGGCACAGTGGTATTCACAGTTGTTCATGCTTTTTTTTTTTTTGACAGCAATTGTATGAAAGTAAATCATTCAGATAATTGTATAATATATACATATATATCATTTATCACTATTATAATGATGATATGGATACACCATATGACGGTATATCAATAAATGCGTTCTATCATTTTAAATTCTATTTGAAATGACCTCCCGTTGTTACACGGAGAATGGGACACTGGGGCTAGACAGCGTAAATAGAATAAACAATATAAGCTTTATCCCCACGGGGAGGAGAACAGTGGGGATAAAGCGTTTATTTGGATCTTCGCGTTTCTGTTGGGCTCTTAAACTCGTTGGTTTAAAGTGACGCTACTTTGAAGCTGCTATCCTATCAGTAGCAGGTTAGATTCTTGCAGCAGCCCAATTTTCGGTTAATTTTCTATTATATTTGCGCTGTCTAGGCCGAGTGACCCAGTTTCCGTGTAAAAACAGGAGGTCATTTCAAATAATATAACGCATTCATAAATAATACACATAAACATACACACACACACGCATATATGTATGGAAATTTATGTATTACAATATATTGCAACTCTATTTGAAATGATTTCCCGTTTTTACAAGGGGAGCGTATCATTTGGCCTAGACAACGTAAATAGAATAAACAATGAAAGAAAATGGGGCTGCTGCAGGATCCTTTATCCATTCCTTTACAATAACAATGATATATATATATATATATATATATATATATATATATATATATATATATATATATATATATATACAAGGGCTGATAGATAATAATGAAAGTGAAACTGAACTCCCTTCTGTAATAACTACGTGCATGTAAGTTAGTTTTCTACACAGGGCCGTGTGGGAAGATCATACCGTATTTGCAAAACATTATTTAAAATGTCCATTATGTTACCAACGAGCAAATGAAGGTTAACAACTGACAGAAGAATATCACTCGCATTTAGGAACATTTAAACCGATGAATCCAAAATATCATTGATTTATTCACGATACAATAACAGTTTGGCCAAACGGCTTTTCAAGATTGGCGAGGAGAAGAGAGCATAGACAAACACAAGTAAATCAATAATAGATAAATAAAGTGACAATATAACGCTTCTTACTCCCAAGGTCTACACACCCATTAGTCCAGTTACCTTCTGGTCTCTTCTGCGTGTACCCCATTCTAGATATCGTTTTAATGAGATCCAAATCGAGAATTACTGTTGGTGTATGAGTGGGCCATCCACCTTTTTGTAACGAAGGAAAATAGAGAGGGGGTAAAATAAGAAAGAGAGACTGAGGTTGAATAATGTGAAGAAAATGGAGAGAGAGAAAGAGAGAGAGAGAGAGAGAGTGAGAAAAGAGAGAAAGAGAGAATGAGTGCATCAGAGGGAAAGATGGAAGAAGAAGAAAGAAGGGGAATAATAACGATTAGAGGAGGTGGAGAGAGGTGGAGAGAGAAATAATGATTAGAAGTGAAAGGCAGCGTGGTGAGAAGAGAGGAAGAATAAGTACTTGAAGAGGAGAAGAAAGGGGGAGGAAGAGGAAGGGGAGAACTAAAAAAAGAAAAAAAGGTAGGGCAAGGATTAATCGAAAAAAAGGAAGAGGAAATGAGAAGAAATAGGTGTTAAAGGATAGAAGAAGGAGAAGAAGAAGAAGAAGAGGAAAATAATCCAAAAAAACAAGAACAGGGGGAAGGAGAAGAAAAAGAAAGTGGGTGAAATATTAACGAAGAAGAAGAAGAAGAAGAAGAAGAAGAAGAAGAAGAAGAAGAAGAACAAGAACAAGAACAAGAACAAGAACAAGAACAAGAACAAGAAGAACAAGAAAAAGAAGAACAACAAGAATAATAATGATAAGAAGAACAACAAGAATAATAATGATAAGAAGAAGAAGAAGAAGAAGAAGAAGAAGAAGAAGAAGAAGAAGAAGAAGAAGAAGAAGAAGAGGAAAATAATGCAAAGAACAGGGGGAAGGAGAAGAAAAAGAAAGTGGGTGAAATATTAACGAAGAAGAAGAAGAAGAAGAAGAAGAACAAGAAGAAGAAGAAGAAGAAGAAGAAGAGGAAAATAATGCAAAGAACAAGAACAGGGGGAAGGAGAAGAAAAAGAAAGTGGGTGAAATGTTAACGAAGAAGAAGAAGAAGAAGAAGAAGAAGAACAAGAAGAAGAAGAAGAAGAAGAAGAAGAAGAAGAAGAAGAAGGAAATCATCCGAGCTCCTGGTTTCTACTTATTTGCATGCCTCTGTAATATAAGAACCGATCCGTGTCAACTGGAAAACAAACTAAAAGCACTTTAATTTGTACTTTAAGTTTCAAGCCCTCACGCACTGGTGGCATCTAATATGGGTGAGATCAGTGCGATTTCCTTTGGGTAGCCAGTGGTCTATGTTCGAACTCAGGGTCAGAGGCCAGGAGTTGTTCAAGGTAGCTAAACCCTTTCTGCTGGTAAGTTTGGCACATTACAACTTTTTCTCCAGCATTTGCTCATTTGCGTTGCACCACACAACGCTATACTGATTTTTTACCTGTACAACCACAGACATCCACATACAAACCCAGGAACTTACGGTTACAAATAGGTGTTTTATGTCTGTGTGTCTAAGTATATAGAGAGAGGCACGAAATGTTAACATTCACCGGTTAATATTCTTGTAAATATTACTTCATGTAATAATAGCTCTATTTGCTTCGATAAATATTAACTACTGTGATTAAACATGAGCAATGGAAAAATCTGTTCCTTTTTTGTATTCTTGATAATTGCTAAAAACATTATCAATTATATGCAGGTGTGTGTGTTGCGTATACACAGGCATGTATGTATTTATATACGATGTTGTCAATTTGATGGGATGAACAAACTATCATCAAGATATTCATCATTCGAATGTGTCAACTGTACAGGTTGCATCAATGGACCTATAGGGCTTAAAATTTCAACATTTACTACTTATTTTGTCTAGAAAAAACGGACTTTTTGGACTCAACACCTCCCTCTAAATAGGTTTTTATTGGGGATTCAATTCACAACGTGATCTCATGCTTCAGTGGTCCACCTGATTATCGAAATTATCCACGCCAACACAGGGGATGGTGGGCATGCCTCCCTGGTTAAGAACCGCCGTGCTAAATTGACCACTTTTGTTGTTGGTTTGTCACGTTTTTGTTTGTTTTTTTTGTTTTTAAATTAAGATATTTTTAGAGATCACTGGCAAACAAAAGGTGGATATAGCAACATTAATTGGTCACCTATTTTTCCAATTATTTGAATTGCTCACTCTGGCCCGGCATGCTGCCAAAAGACATTGGTCATATAACGGTTTCCATTGAGGGACAATTTTTTTTTTCAATTTTAGGTTCGTTTTATTTCTAAACATTGCTTCATTTTCCCGCCAAAATATACGAGACCCTAAAAAAGTAATTAAAATGAGTTTGGGGAGGGGGGGGTCACATCGAGCACCCCATTCATATCGTTGTAGCATTTGTCTACAATTCAATGCACTGTTCTATCTCAAAGCAGCGAGGCTGGTCGCTGTTTCATTTCTCGAGTTACACACGACAAACAGTTATGCAAGCGAAACACAAAGAAAGAAATAATGGAGTCGTTTGAAGCAATAAATAAAGAAGAGATCAGAGGGGAAAGGGTCCCGGAGAGGAAGTAGAAAAAGAATATGGCGATGGAGGTGGAGACCAGGAAAAAAAAAGGGTGATGTTTTGCCTCCCAGGAAGACATTGTGGGCTTAGGCAAGAATCTTTTGTTTGGGCTGTTAAATCGGAGCGAAGTAAAATGTGGTAAATAGAATTTCATTGATGCGGGTCAACAAATCTTGGATCATTTGAGAATGTCCACATGATATCTATATCAATGTTTAGTTTAATAATAATAAACTATTGTCGTAAGTGTCTGTCTATCTATATATTTGTTTGTTCTTATATATCTATTTATCTTATATATATATATATATATATATATATATATATATATATATGTATGTATATATATATATATATATATATATATGTCTGTTTATATCTATCTATCTATCTAAAATATATCGATCTATCAATCGATCCATCTCATTCTGCTTATATCTATATTCATATCTATCTTTCTATCTCGGTCTGTTCATCTATCTATCTATCTATCTATCTATCTCTGTCATATCTATTTCAATTGGCTCATATATACCATTTTCTCATTTCTCATATCCATCATGGCCTTTTGGCTTAATTTTGGGTGGCCTAATATCAAGCAGCGAACTGCGGCGAACCTACTTTAGCCAAAGTTGCTCAACTTCATATCACACTGCTGTTTTTCAAAAATGCATTCATCCCTGCACTATGATGTGTTACGATGGCTGAGAGCAGACCCCTCCTCTCTTTTAATTTTAACTACCCAGGCAGTTACTGCGAGAAGTTATTACTCTCATTATCAACTACGATAAAAGCCAATTTAAAAGAAAAAAAAGAAGCCTCGCTATCACAGTCAATAACTGAACAATTATAGCGTCAAAATTAGTTCAAGTCTGTAGGAAAAGGTATGGTTAGGAGCGCTTGAAATAGCAAACACGCCAACAAACCATATAAGGCCCCAGAGAGGATTTTTGCCCCCGGAAAATTTTTTTTTAGAAAGGGGTCAGTATAGTACTGATGCTAATTATCAAGTACATAGGCAACACGGTATGACCAGGAGCGCTGGAAAAAATTAACAACCGGACAAAATATGGGCCGAAAAAGGTGAAAAAATAGTTGCTGCTTTTTTCAAATGAAGTTAGAACATTTATAGAAAGAATGTGGAGTTCTGATGCCAATTTTTAAATATGTAGACAAAGTAGTATGGCCAGGAGTGGTGGAACAAAAAAGTAAACTATCACAAAAACATATAAACTAACACAAGCACACACAAAAATGAATACCACATTTCGCCATCTTTTATGGCTATGGTTGTCCAATTTCTATAAAAAAAAAAACGAATATTCATCCGTAGAACCCGTCAAGCAAAACCGTCACCAAAACTTTCAATACCGGCTCCTTCTGTTTTTAAGCTGGTCTGGCTGGCTAACTATGAAGCATACGTGCTGGCTGCACCAACGGAGCTAGAAGGCTGAACATTTAAATTCCTCATTATGTTCAGATTATTTTTTAATCCCCTGAAGTGACCTTGATTGACGATGAAACGACACTGCTGACCCCTCCACGGACGAAAGACTGGGCGAAACGAATCCCTTGGGTGTCCAGATCACAAAATTCTCCTCTTGGCCTAATTGAGGAAGTTTGGCTGTAGGAGCTTCCGGAAGGGTCTCATCCATCCGTCTCATGGTTTGGAATCAAAGTTGCCTAACTCGTAGACTGTTCGGCGATCATGACGAAGTCAGTCGAAGTTGATTCAGCAAACTGCTTGGATACGAAATGAAGAACCAGGTAACAGCGTTGATTCTTTACAGAGAACCCCCCCGGGACCCTGAAGGAAAGAAATTGAAATGAAAGGTTTGGTAACATGAAAAATATACAGCTCCGTTTTTTTAAATCTCCTCCACTTATCTTCACTTGCATTTCTGTCTTGTTTTTTCACTATATTCTTCTATTGATTTTCTCTCCTTTTCAGCGAGTTTTACTTTTGAAAAATGTTTTCCTACTTTCTTTTACTCTTCTTCATTTAGACATTTTCTGAAATAGGTATTAATTAATATGTAAATGCCACATTCCTGTACCGTGATTTGAACACCCCACAACTGATTATCAGTGCTGTCTTACCGACTGAGCCAAATTGAAAGGTCTTACATATCAATGAAAACCCACGTTAGAAATAGACGAGAGGTCATTTCATTCTAAACAATAAATACATCTAAAATATGAGCATGGCCATTTTGCAATTTGAACTAACGATCGACTGGTTGATTAACGGATTTCTTACTGATTAAGTAAAACTGACTAGTCTTACATAGAGACGAAATTTATCTCACACATACAGGTGGGCTATTTCATTTAGATAGATAAATACATTTATATTTTTTTAAATATTTCAGTGAGTTTTTATTTACTTACTCTCTTTCTTTCCTTCATAATTTTCCTATTTCAATCCATTCCCTTCTTCTATTTCATTCATTCATCTTTCAATTCACATTCTTTCCTTTATTCTTCATCTTGCTGCTTATTCCTCTTTCTCCATTTAATTTCTTCGGCTTTTTATTTTTAACTTCCTGTGCTGGCACGACTTCATGGAAAAAAACCAGGAGATTCTCAGGACAGCCAGGACCCCAAGCATCGACCCGATGCTGCTAAAGACCCAGCTGAGGTGGGCAGGACACGTTGCAAGGATGGACAACCATCAGCAAGCAAAGATCGTCCCCATCGTATGACTAGTACACGCCCAGCGGAGAAGCTGTGCCTGACAAAAGAGACACGACTGTTCACGCCTCTTGTGGGGTATGGCTTCTCGAATAGCGGGCTCAACCAAGCAAATCCCGCCCCGTTCCAGAATTACACACAGCGCAAAAATTGAATGACGAAGACAGCATAGGAAAATGAGAGTTCCCTCCAGAATCCAGGCATTTTTTTTCTTGCAATGTAAAAAAAAACTCACTCTCCTCCATCGACGTCGCTGGCCACCTGAGAGTCTGTAACAGACGTGGAAAACCCTCGCAATTCCTCGTTGGCAAGCTTCAGATAGACAACCGACCATTTTTCAAATGCATAAAACAAACTGAACATATGAATTCGTCTCATCCCAACTCTCCAAAATCTTTTTTTTTTTTTTTTCTATTTGTGGGATTGATCCTGTGTTTATTTTATAAATAGTTTACATTACTTGATTTGGGGTAGAATCTGTTACAGCATACTGACAACGGGGGTCTTTAGCGCCTCACCCAATAATTTGCTTGTATATGTCCCTTATTCTTTTTTTTTTAAATGCTGCAAAAAAGCTGATATTCGGACAATTTACGAGTAGAAATTTCAGTCTGAAAATAAATGTATCCCACAGAAGAATGCAAACATAGGTTACAGAAGAACAATTTCATGACGAGGGTAATTTTTGGTTTTTTACGATCTGGTCAATTCCTTCCTAATTCTTGAATCGCCAATTTTTGAATTAAAGTGTTTTTCCTTGAGTGGATAGAGTAGAGGAAGTGAGTTCAGAAAAATTCGCTGTAAATGAAACTAAAAAAAAAAACAACAAAAAAACTTGGTTGTAATTTTCCAGTTGGTATGATTAATAAAAGAAAAAGTTTACTGAAAACTTGAAAAAAAACAAAACAAAAAAAAAAAACGTTGGTTTTTGACTGATGTCATTTTGAAAATCCCCTAAGCCGCCATTTTGTTCATTATCACTTTCATCAATTGGATATCTAGATACCATCGTACATCAATCAATTGAATAGTGCAGATTTTACAATGGGCTTGTTTCTCATCGATCTAAAGGCGTGGTCTGAAAAAGATTTCGCGCTTCGTGCGACCTCACCCCTGAATTTCGTTCCAACGGGCATGGCGTAGCAGCCATTAAGAAAATCAAGACCATTTTGAACTCAATGAGCGATCGGGGGCAATATCCTGCGGGGGGGCTCGGGCATTGACATCTTACGGACCACGCACCTATTTCTTCGAAGTACGTAATCGAGTGTTGGGTACCAAGAATGACTCATTCTTCATTCCCATGGGCTTTTTTTATGTCACCAGACTTTCACACAGGAACCCGAAAAGATGACTTCGGGTAAAGGGTTGGTTCTGGAATGAAGTCAAATGTATTTTCGGTTTGTTTCCTCCAATGTATGAAAGGTAAACAAAGGACAGATCGGGCTAGTCACTTAATAAAAAAAAAGTGATGTTGCATGTCGTGTTGAGGGTGATCAATTAAAAAAAAGAAAAAGAGTTATCAATGAATAAGTTACTCTTCTTGCCTTTTGTTTGGCAGTAACCCCTTAAAAAGTCTGAATAACAAAAAAAACCCAAAAAAACAATCGTGAACGGACAAAACCAAGTGATCAATTTAACACAAAATTACATTGTAAATTGAATCGGCCACTAAAAACGTATTGGGCGGGTCCTAAAAAATGTTATTCCTGGTTATAATGAAAAATGTAACATGAAAATTTTCAGGCCTCTAGCTCCGTTGGTGATACATACAAAGTCAGCCGGTAAACCAGACCCACTTAAACATTGAAAAAAAACCCTACCTCTGTGTGTTTATACACTTGCTTATGAACGGTTGTTCGTCTGTTTATCTATGTTAGAAATAAAAACGGCATCCAGTATGCGTGGAGAGTTGAGATGGGGGAGAAGATAGGGGCTTGAACGAAACTTCTAGGGTATTGATTTACGAAAACAGCATTAGAAAATTTAGCGAAATCCTTTTTTTTTCCTTTGCCTTCACACCAGTTTTTTTTCTATGTGACTTCTCATGAACTTTTTTTTCATATACCTCTTTTTCTTCCAAACACATTCGTCGCACCATTATTGAAAAGTCAACAGTAATCACAGTACTACCAGGATTCTTTTATTTTCTCGGTGTTCCTATTCTGTAACATTTAACTTTTTGTTGTCTGAAATTTGTTAGATGGGGCCTATTGATCATTACGTATGAAATTGTTGTTGGTTCTAAAATATGGAATCACATTCCACGGCGCATGCTTGAGTTGACTGGACACGTCATATCCGTTGTAGAACCAATATTGCCCGATGAAGGCCGGAGGGTGATCGGCTGAAATGTTATGAATACAAAGACGAGAAGAATTGTCCCTCCGTATTATAAATTATTATTTAACTGTTTGTTTCCAACTTCTGTCTCAGTTCCATTCGACCATGGGCATTGGATATAAAATATTATAATGTTGCATTTCCATTTACACATAAATTGCCATGGGCACTACTTATTCACTCTCCCATCAGAGCAAAATGCGACACGAGGTCAGAGATTTACGTGGGGATAATAGGAGCAACTCATCAAAAACAGCTCCAGCCGACGCAACTTTGGTTGCTAAGCACCCGTGGTTGCTAAAGCATCCGCTGTCACGAAAAGGTCAGGATTCGCCCGACCTGTCCCTCTTAGTGCAATGGGATAACGCCGCCCCGGGGCGAATTGCTTCCCCGCAGCTAGGCTGAGTAGTCGTGGGTGAGCTCAAGGACGAATCCATAGGCTCTCGATACGCACTATTTATTTACACTCCCACCAGTGCTAAATACGACACAAGGTCAAGGCTTTACGTGAGACATTGATGCCCGGGAGCGAACTGCTTCTCCGCAGCTTGGCCGAGTAAGAATGGGAGAGCCCAAGGACAAATCCAAAGGCTCCCAATGCGCTTAGCAATGCACAGCCTCAGTGTACCTTCATTGGTCAACGCATTGCACCGGTGCACCCGGTCTTTGATGATCACCAGAACACCATCTTTGACCCATTCGGCAAGCAAGCATCAGTACCAGCGCCTCGGGCTATGTTGTGGAACAGATACTACACTTTAATTCGTACCGGGAAGGCCAGAAAAAAATGGTGGAAATCCATCTTTTTTTTGTCCATCCTCTTCGACTGTCCATGATTTCACACGGGCAATCTACCACAACCCCACTTCCGGTTTGTCCAGTTTGTTAAAGGGACATAGACCCCCCCCCCCCATTCCTCAAGTGAGGAGACTTTGGGGCCATCGGGCCTTACGCTGCTACGCTGGCAAATCATGTATTAGTGGGTTGGGTTGGAAGAGAAGCGTATATGTTTTTCGTTTTTTTTCCCGCGGACATTAGAGCGAAGTAAGTGCTAATCGTTCCAGTCGGAGTTTTTGCTAAATCGGTCCCGCAGTTTGTGCCCGCTAGTTTGATTTTTTTTCTTTAATTCTGAACTTCAGTGATCACTGCCCAACAAAAGGTGGTAGGTGTAATACATTTATTGGTCAGCCCTTTTTAAATCGATCATCCCAACACAATGTTGATCATGTGGCAGTTTCAATTGAACCACTGACCAGATCTGTTTTCAATTGTCTTAATCAACTTTTGCTTTCAGTACTTTGGTTAAGATATCTATGCCAATTAATCTCTTTCTTTGTCGTAGTTGGTGAAGACTCTTTTTCTTATGTCCAGCTACACGAGGTGTCGTCAGGAGGTGGAGACTACAATTGTGTTATTCTGTCTTTCTATTCGTTTCTATTCTCTTGTATTTTGTAGGGTAGCCGCTTCAGCATTGCATTTCGTTGTTCTTACCATTGAGCCAGACAGCTGCCGCTAATACAAAGGCTGAAATATTTCCAAATCCTCATTTTTGCTTATTCACGGTCTATATCTGCTCTGTTTGTTTCTTTCAACGTGAAATTATGTTATTAAGAAACGGACATATGATCTGACAGAATGATTATTGTTGAGATCCTTAAATAATAACCGTAATACATGAAATTCAAATCCAGAACGTTGGTGAAAAAAAACGTACAAAAAAGTTATTTCTTAGAGTGCACATATATTTTTATGACTTGATAATTGCAAAGAAGCGTGAAACGAATTGGATTATATATATATATATATATATATATATATATATATATATATATATATATATATATATATATATATATATATATATATATTCTCCTTTATGACTGCTGTGCAGATATCATTTGAGCCTTTGTTATTTTCATGCTAGTTTGCTTCTTACCCTCAAACTCAAATTATATAAATATATATATAAACATACATATATATTTTTCTTTCACACCCCCTTTACCATATATATTCTTTCTCGACTCTCTTTTAAGTGTTCAGTTTTCCGAATGGCAAACACCTGGTATACATTTGTTGGTAATTTACAGGCGATCGCTTGTATACTTGCGAGGTAACTGAGCCTTGGGCATAAGATGGGACCAGAGGGAAAGAAAAGCCGCGAATTCTTAGGCGTAACACGATCCTTGTCAGGACCTTCCAAACAATGGTTACTAACTGATATTTCCCCTTTTTTAAATGTGTATGGGCTTATAGAACAGGCAGCGTTTTCAGCTGATTATTGCAAACATTTCCTTTCGATCTGTATGTCGTCGTACTAAACAGTGTACTACGATTTAGTAGTGGGGGTTGTCTTCTAATCGCTTGTGTGTAAAACGTACTGAGAACGGCTATTATTCCCTCCGAACTTTGCTTTTGGTGACCGGGTCGGTTATATCTATATGAAACGTAGAAAAGGGCTGATAAGGTAGTTTTAAACTCTTTATGTGCTGTAAGAAATAGTCCATCAAGATGATTCTATGAACATGGAAACACGTGGTAATCAGATGAGACAAAATCTGGAGAATAGGAAGAAAGAACAGATTGTTTTCAAGCCGAGGTTTTCAATCATTTCAAATGTGATCTTTTGAGCATGGGGCCATGGGTGGCCCAGCAATTGAGCAGTGCCTGATGGGGACGGGGGGGGGGGGCGTAAAGCTCCCAGAGGCTTATGACGCAAAACAAACAAATGCCTAATTGAGATTGTGCATATCTCTATGGAATGGATGGTAGCTTGGGGTGAGTTGAAAGATCAATAACCTATTTTTCCAAGAGGCCCAGATCAGTGAGGGGTCGTTAATCATGTTGGAACATCAAACCTTTACAACCGATCAAAAGGGGCCTTTATCCACCCCCACCTCGAAGCTGTACTTAGATGCAATAACTCACATTCTCCTTACTTTTGATCTTTCCTATTGTCTTGGAATGACGTCACCTGGTCACTGTTTAATTCCTCAAATCTTTGGAAAGCGCTCTAACCATTGTTTGTTTGCCTACTGCCGTCGATAATCCTTAGGAACAAATCAAGAAAACGTTCATTTTCGGTATCCAGTATACAAGACTTGATTTGAATTTGTTCTTGAAAGAGAATTGGTCTAAATTCTTGAGCAGACATCGTTGCAGTTAATGGCTCAAAAACATCTCTATAACAACGGAAAATATCTTTATGCAAGCACAAGTTATATATTTCATTTTAGCAGTATTCTTCACAATGAAAAGACGATTTTTTTCTGTGTATCAACTTTATACACACACACACACACGCACACATATATATATATATATATATATATATATGAGATATATTACTTTGAAACTGTGTTTGATTTCCCGTTATCACACGGGAGATCTATCTTTTGGCCTAAACAGGGTCAATAGAATAAACGAATAAAGAAAAAAGGATTGCTGCAGGAATTGTACCTATGACCGATAAGGTAGCTGCTTCAAACAGCTTCAAACAGCTGCCAATGATTTCAAAGTGATATAACGCATTTATAATTATTCCGGTTGGATCATATATCCATTTCCTAATAACCCTATACGAAATAACAAACTACGTCTACTATAACACGGCCCGAACCTTTGGTGTCATAAAAAAAAACGGTGTCGACAAATGTCTTGGTAGAATACCGGTAAACCCAAGTATCTACGAGGTACAGACAACTGTCTTCACAGGCACCGCCAATATCATTCGCCAAGCATTGTTCATGAAGATATTTTGTCTTTTATACAACTATGCAATGGTTTCTGAGTAGCCTCCTGTACCGACAATACTTTTTGTATATATGATGAAAAAAAAAATGCCTGTGCTTACCAAGTCATACCATCGTTGCCTGCCCTAAGTTTCTAGTTGAAACGCAGTGTGCAATGAATGATACGAGACATCAATAATAATAATAATAATAATAATAATAATAATAATAATAATAATAATAATAATTGGAGGAGATCGGGATAAAGGGAAGGATTGAGACTGTACAGACCACAGCACTGCTGGGATCTGCACGGATACTGAGGAAAGTGCTAGAAATATAAAGACTGCGACACTAATTGTTAACAATGATCTAACAAAGGAAGGGAAATCAAAGCAGAAATGTAAACCGCAGCACTGGCATGATGGGCGAAAGTGAGAAGAGATGTTGGCTGAAGACCTGAGGAGACTTATCGTCACTCAGCCTTCAGCAATGACCACTGGGCAACCAGTGTGAAACTATAAACTGCAGTATTACTGAGGCCAATGAGAACTAGGAGATAAGGGCTAGAGACTTGAGGAGACTTGCTATCACTCAAACTCCAGCGGTAACTACCACGCAAATGGTGTGAAATTGCTAATAATAATAATAATAATAATAATAATGATAATAATAGGGTGTATTAAAATCATACGTCAAAAATGGGAGGTACTTGACCAACACTGCTGGTGATCCATGTAACTGTTCAGATTTTAAATCCCCAAAACCGTCACATCGTAAACTATTGATTATCCCGTCAAGAAAAATTCACACATAATATCTAATTCCGTGTAAAACACACGCACAAGCGCACACAAAAAAGTTTTGAGAAATCCAAAATAACATTGTTCCTACTTTAGATGAATTGTCGGCTTTGGCAACATTATTTCTCATGACGGTCAAAAGCGCTGGAGGACTACAGTACCAAACTTTAGACAGCTTTTCTCATTTTTGCGACCCAGCAAAAAAAAAAAAAAAAAAAAATTACTCATTTGCAAAAAAAAAAAAAAATTGATTAAAAAAAAAAAGTTGAATCGGCAAAACTTCCCGCTGTGTTTAATGAAAACTGCTTGAAAGAAAAATTGCTACCAAAATATACATCATTTATTTACATTTATAAAAAGCCATCTGAAAGTCTAACACAAAAATGTCCACGAGTAAAAGACACGAAAAATGGTAAGTTGAAACCGTTGGGTCAGGAAGGAAAAGAAGTAATGAGATGAAAAGAAGGATTTTTTTCATTCCTTATAATGAACTTTCCATCTTTCTATTCTTCCTTTTTTTTTTTTTTCGGCCTCTTTTCTTCACTTGTTCAAACTTTCGTCCCTTCATTATTTTTCTTTCTCTATCATTTCCTTCGTCAGATCTTCCTTCATTTCTTCTCCACTACTTTCCATTCTTTCCTTCTTTTTTTGCTCTTTTCATTCAATTCCCTCTACCCTTCAGGCTTCCATACTTCTCGCCTTGCAATATCATCATTTCATCCAGCCAATTTCTCTTATTACATTTCAAACATCAAACAAACCTATCTCGCTCCTTATTTTATCGCTGTTAAATAAAGACCAAACAGTGACATAAAAAAATTAAATATAAGATCAACAAATAAATATTGTAAAGATAAATAAATCGGCTGTTTTGAATCGTGCACAAAACCAGTCTCTTGTGTCAGTTTTCCATCACCCTTAAACAAGACCTCCCAAGAAAACCCCCAACCACATTCCAAACCCAAATAATAAACCCAGCCGTTCCAATATATCATAGTCTTTACCCTCGACCCCCAAAAACCACGGCTGATAGACGTTGTAATGTCTAAACGTATCTATTAGATTCTCTTTCTAATTTTGCAGTCCACTTCTGAGAAGTTCTGTGATTGTATATTTTCCTTTTTATCAAATTCGGAAACTAGAGTTGATGTTATTTTTCTATCGTAATAAGAAAAAGAACAATCCTCACCGAAATGAGGGATGTAAAATCCGCATTCTACCGACATGATTTGAAGTCGCGACCGACCGATTGCCCGGAGGCTATCTTACTGTTTGAGCTACGTTGGCCAGTCTTGGATATTAGCGAAAAATGAGCATATAGATACTCGAGGACTTTTAGAAATAAATACATTTGTACAAAAAATATTATTCTATAATTTCTAATTTATTATATATACAATACAAAAATGGCACACACACACACACACATATATATATATATATATATATATATATATATATATATATATATATATATACTTTTCGTAATTTTTCATTCATTATTTACACAATATGAAAGTTGGATATATATATATATATATATATATATATATATATATATATATACTTTTTGTAATTTTTCATTCATTATTTACACAATATGAAAGTTGGATATATATATATATATATATATATATATATATATATACTTTTTATGATTTTTTATTCATTATACATACAATACAAAAGTTGCACTGATCATCCCCAGTTGAAACATTGCACCAAAGGAAATCAGTGATATAATTTATTTTAGTTTTATTATAATTCCTGTTGTCTGGAAATCATTTGGTATGAATAGAGACATATGGAAAAGCGCTTTTCCCTTATGCTTCGAGCATAAAATACATAATATCAGCTATGACACGTGAATACGAAACATGGACACATAGCGCAGTGGTTACAGCATCAGACAAATTACTGTTAAGTAATCTGATGGTACTAGGTTCGATCCTAGTGTGAGACAGTATAACAATACTACTAACGCTAAAAGAGGGGAGTACGGTCGATATACGATAAATAAAGGGTTCGGTTCGTTACTTCCAAAAAATCTCCCAGATGTTACCTGACGAAGGCCGTAGAGTGCAACGGCTGAAACGTTGTATGAAAAACAACAAAGATGAATATTAATGGAAATGATATTGAACAAATTACCAAGCAACGAAAATGGGGATGGGCTTGACACTTGGCAAGAAGAGATGGCAACAGATGGTGCAAAGGACCAATAGATTGGTCCTCATGGGACAGATAAGTAGGAAAATACTGGACAAAAGATGTAAGAATGAATGAGAAGGTTTGCTGGTAAGACTTGGCAAAGGTTACTCCAATCGCACACGCTATGGATGGATATACAATCATAATTCCTAATAATGATGATGATAGTTCTGAGTGTCACAATAGAACATTTTTCATTCTTTCAATGTTATCATATAAAAGACGTATACGTAAATTAGTATGTTTAGGAGTATAATTGTACATTTCTATATTATGTTTTTATAACAGATTGGTCCATGAGAAATAGATTAACATTGCTAAAAAAAGAATGATGGAATGATAAATGTCTGTTTTGTAATAACAATGATGTTGGTTGTTTGAAACTGAAAAAGAAGAACAAAAAAAGTGTGAAAGTAACTGCGAGTTATGCATAATGTTGAGCTGAGATTTTGAAGAATGGGAAAACTCCAAATTAGAATACTTGAATCATCAAAAAATATATTACCTAATGCATCAGCTTCATGATCCTTAGTGCTGATCTGTATATAAATAACCCCATCATTTTGTAGAGGTACTTGAACATTCAAAAACAAGAAGATCCAATTAATCCTGAAAAGAAGGGTGTATAACCAATGTATCGTCCCGATAGAAACATGGAACCCAACCAAGAGACAGATCCGTAAATTGAGAACCATGCAACGTGCACATGAAAGAATTATGCTGGACCTCACTTGGAGAGACCACAAGACAGCACAGTACATCTAGGAAAACACAGGAGTTAGGAACATCATAGAATTCATTAAAAATCTCAAATGGCAGTGGGCTGGTCATGTTGCAAGGATGGTGGATAACTGATGGACATCGTGAGTCATGAGATGGATCCTCAGAGATCACATTCGCAACCAAGGCCGGCAGAATATTAGATAGAGAGACGAACAAGACAAATTCAGAAAGTACTGGCTCTGCGACACCCACGATAGAGAAGTGTGGCGAATCCTGGGGAAGATTTTTGTCCAACGACGGATGTTTAAAGACTGATGATGATGATGATGATGATGATGATGATATACTGACCCCAATAGATATCTGATTTTTGATTTCTAATTATCATGACAGGCTCTTTGGTATGTGGAGTACCCTCCTAGACCTGTCACTTTCAGTTTATAGCTTGTATCACTCTATGAAACTGTCCCTGACCAGTCAGAATTTCCCCCAAAATTAAGATATCGAACTTCTTTTGATTTTGGACTGTTGTCCTAGTCTTGGTCAATCTTCTGAATTCAACATTTCGACCGCTATACCTTTCCTTCAGGTGATGTTTCGGGAAGTCAAGACGGGGGGGGGGGAGGTCTTTACTGTCAAAGCCTGCCTCCGGAACGTCCTTAATCTAATTTCGGGTGGAAGAAATTGTTGGGTCAGACGGCTACGAGCTTTCGGAAACATCACCACCCGTGACACCCACCTGAAGTGGGCCGTAGGGTACAACGGCCGAAAAAGATGAACCGTGATGAGGGCAGCAGTCTGTTAACACTTATACTTAATGATAATCCATTATCTGAAATATTCAGACAGGAAATTCATCAAGAATTCATTGAATCAAAACTGAAAGTTCTCTTTCATGATTGGATACACAGTTTAGCTGAAAGATGAGATAAGTTCAGATAAGTGATTGAAAAGCTCTGATGACCGAATAGTGATGCTATGAATTTCTATAGATATAATATTTTGTCAAAAGTATGCAGGGAATTAGTTCATTAATAATATTAAAGTACGAATTAAGAAATCATTTAGTGACGTGTGATTTTGTTTAAAAAAATCCATAGCTGAGATCTTGAAACAAATGTATAGTTTTGCGTAGGCTAATATATATATATGACAATAATTAAGTTATCCACAAGCAGCTGTTTCGTTGTATTATAACTCTTTAGTACAGCTATAGGCTATCCAATATAGTACCACGAGCTAGGATCGAAACTTCCGCTTCAGACCCAGAAGCTGGCATTTATCACTCCCCTACGCAGAACTGAACGGACAATAGGACCGAATTTAAGCGACATATTTACTTATGCACACTCCCCTATCCACCAGAGTGCTCTATTCCAGAGTTGGAAATACATATATAAATGTATACAGATAGACAGACAGACAGAGAGAGAGAGAGAGAGAGAGAGAGAGAGAATAGAGAGAGAATAGAGAGTAGGCTGATAGATAGATAGATCTATCTTTCTATTTGAACTTCCCTTTTTCATATTAAGCCCAGGTTTGTTTGTTTGATTTCCCTATGCTTTTTTGATGTTTTTCTTCTCATTTTTTTTACTTCTTTATGTAAATTTGAAACCGTTCCGCCAACTCTTAATAGTTGTGACAAGTGTATTCATGTTTACGCCTGCCGGGAACGAACGTTTTTATTTGTTTATTCGATCAAGTGTTCCGACCAAATTGGTTGAGTAGAAAAGAAAGGAGCGACCATCGGGAATCTGCATGGGTGGTCTATAAAAGATGCAGAATCAAAGCCACTGGAACGAAACGAAACCATTGTTATCCGCCTTTTTTTTTCTTCAAGCGTTACAAAATCCCCGGCGGCTTTCTTACAAAATATCCCTGAAATTTCAGGATTCCCATCTTTTTAGAAGTCTTTTGACAGAACCTGTTTCTTTTCCAATTCCTTCTTTCATTTTTTTAAATGCATTTTTCTTTTCTTTCCGTAGATTGTTTTATCATCAACGCTGCCCCTTAGCCGGGGTAGAGGTATGACTTTGAAGAGAAAAGTCGAGTGAAATTAATTTAAGCGTCCTTCACTAAGGGAGATAACTCCAACTTCAGCATCAAACGAATTACAAAGAAAGAAATATAATTAATTTTAAAAGTAAATAAAAACACAAAACAAAATTAGATATTGGGCGAATAACAAAGAAAATTTTTTAAAATAGTGCACCATGAATTTGATGTACTTTGTTTGGACTATTACGCGACAGAAAATCATGAAAAAGATTATTTCAAATTGAAACAAAAATATCTAGATTATCCTGAAAAATATCTAAAAAACTATCTTAATATATCATTAAGCCTTCATTCTGCATGCCACATCAAAATATACAAAAATGCTGAATCAAAATTCAAGAACTATAAAGTTTGGAAGAAGAAGTTGTTTTTTTTTTCTCCAAATTTTGACGTTTTCGATGATTATGACATCCAATTCCATTTTTGGAAAATATCAGGTTTCAAATGTATGCATGAATACAGTCATTCAAAGAAACTAGAGATAATTCACGAATCTAAAAAAAAAAAAATATACAAACTGATATCGAATGTGTAGAAACTATCTTATTTCATTTTCTTTCTTGTATTGCCTTTTTAAAATTATTTCGTATGTTTGATATTTACGTAGTGGATTTGCCGAAAGGAAGTATATAAAATTCATAATGGACTATCCTTAACTTTTTTGTTAATTCCTTGAATCTGTGATTTTCATTTCATGTTTTTTTATCGTCTTTTTAAAAAAATCTTTACCATTTTTATCTGTTTTTTTTTAGCAGAAATTATCTCCCTTGATTTATATTTGATAATTATCTTCCTTAAAAAGTTATCTCCCTGAAGCGCCCAACCTCACTTTCATCGAAACCTCGATCATCTAAATATCAATTATCCGAATTTCTGGTTACCTAAACAAGATTTCAAAGTCCTGCAATTGTCTTCAGAGTAGTTTCCCTTTATAGGATCGGATCAGTTATCCGGACAATCAATCATACAAACAAAATATTTTCTCGCGTCTTGTCTGGATTTTCTGTATAAACTACTCAACTATCTGTAACTGCACTTGTCAGTGTTCTATCTTGAGTAGAAGCCAGGATTTAACTCGGTATTTTTGCGTTTAAAAAGATTTGAAATTTTGTTTTTTCTCCGAATGTGAGAACATTCTCAACTGATCTAAAAAATGGCTTCAATACGAAATATCTCGTGTATTCTGGGATTCTCACCTTCTTTTTGAAAGTATTTCATTACCTCAGAATTTGACTGGTCCTCTTTTTTTTCAACTCCTCCTATTGAATTTGGACTTTATTTTTCGTTAGTCACAACGATGACAATGATTTCACCAAAAACCAGTGACGTCACGAGTTGCGTACGCAAAAACTGATGACGAATTCACTTTCTCAACTCGGGTTGATTTATCATATCTTGAATAAAGAAGTCGAAATCGAATACGTACTTTTTTAGTATTATTGTATGGAAAAGTGAATTCTGGTTTGTTTATCTTTTAGAATTCAATGAAGCAAGGGAGTTTGATCCTAGTGCAGCTAATTGAATGCAGCTATCAACTTAAATTTCTCCTGTTTTCAAGTTTGTTCAACTGGCTATGTATGTATGTATGTATGTATGTATGTATGTATGTATGTATCATGCGTACGCAAATGGAGCTAGAGGGCAGAAAATTCAAACATTTACAATGTATAATGTCAATAAGAAAAACGTCTGTATTTTTCAAAATTCTCCCCCAAATAAGTTTTCAGTGAGAGGGTTTAATTTGCAATCCAAGTTCCAGCTACAGGGGTCATTAGTTTTGTATCCAGCGGTATTCACGTTCATCTTTTGCAAAATCAGACTTTTCCTATTGACCACTGCCTAACAAAATTTTCTTGGTGCGAACCAAGAACCTTCAAAAACAACAAGATCCCATTAATCCTATAAAAAGAAGGGCGTACAACCATGCAACTGAGAGGCATGCAACGTGCACATGAAAGAATCATGCTCAACCTCATAAGGAGAGACCACAAGACAGCACAATACATCTGGGAGGAGACAGGAGTCAGGCATAGAATCCATTTGAAAAACTTGAAATGGCAATGGGCCAGCCATGTTGCAAGAATGGCAGACAACCGATGGACTTCAAGACTCACGACACCAATCCCCAGAGATCACATGTACAACCAAGGCCGACAGAGTATCAGATGGAGAGACGAGCTAGACGAATTCAGAAAGTACTGGCTCCGCGACGCCCACGATAGAGAAGTGTGGCAAAACCTGGGGAAGATCCAGGTCCAACGACAGATCTTAAGAGACTGATGATGAGATGATGATGATAATGATGATGATCTCAACAAAATGCGAGAGAACTCATTCATTGTTCCTCTTCCCAGTGTTTTGATTGATGACCTGCAACAAGGCATGCTGCCAAAAGACTCTGGTCATCTGACAGTTTCTGTTGAGTGACTAACCAGACCTTTCTTTCTATTGATTATGCTTCATCTTCAGAGTTGTACAATGACCGTTTCTTAAATTTTTGCACCTGCGTGGTCAGTGTTCGTCCTTGGGTAAAAGCCACGGAATAAAATGCTGATTCGTAAGACCAGTCTAAATTTCTAAAATTCCCAATAGAATTGTCCTTTAAACAATTTTCTGTAAATGATAGTAAAAATGGAATAGAATATCCAGACCTCGTACAAACGAATCACTGTTGTCTGTGCGTGTACCCAAAGCAAACATCTAGATAATTATCTAAAATTATCTAAAACAATATATAATGTTTTATCCAAAAGCATATATTCCCACGGGCGGAAGACAAAGGTTCTTATTAGCAATATATCTTAATGGTTACCCTCTCTGGTAAACCTGTAATCACCGAATTATAACATCTCTGGGTTGCATAAAACAATTATACTGAACTGTTATTATTTATCTCTTCCATCACTCTTCCTCTCAGTTATAGGTAGAAAAGGCCCAACCGGACAAGTCCAACCCATCGTCCAGTGCCACAAGCGGGTAGAAACAGACAGAATAAGGCACATATCCCAGAAAAGCACAGTTAATAGGGTTCCTGTGAATATTCAACGGGCCGAACAAACCGGAAGTGAATTATAACATGCTTGCATAGAAGAGACCCGTAACACCCACGACAGCCCAAATGGATCAATGACTTTTTATAGCTTTGACTGATTGCTTTGTAATTTGCTCAGCTCTGTAGCCGAGGTCGTCGTATTTCATTACTCACTTGGCTATTAAGGCATGTAGCGGTAAGTGTTCGATCGTGTGTAACGGCTAGGATCTGCAGATACTGATCAGCAAGACCCATACCACTTTGCACTTTGGAGCATTACAGTCTACTTATACTCATTCATTCATGGCCTAGTGCCCGACCAAGCTGAGATTATACAAATCTAAACAGATTTCTTAACTTGATTTCTGTTCAGTTATTTGAGTATTTAACATCAGAATCGACTGGTCACTATTTGGGCCAAGGTTAAAGTCAGGAATCCATAACCAGATTTTTCAATGCACTCTGAAGACTGGCGCATCATAATCTTTCTTTCCTCCATCCCCCTCTATCAAGCGTAGTGCAAGAGTTAACCAAGCTTAATTAATCTCTGTATAACCTGCTATGCCCTGAGACCAGAGCTTCTGCGAGGAATTTTATCGGAGGGTACAGAGTTTCCTTCAGGCCGGTTTTGCTTTGCCATTAACTATCCTGTTTTCAGTGCCTTTAGTTCCTGGGACCCCTTTGGAATCCTTGCCACGCCCTCTTATGGGCCATGGGTAGGTCTACTTAATGGCTGGGACAAGTGCATATCACCATAGTAACTTCAGCGTTTGAATGTAGAATTTCATGTGCGTACTGTAGTTAGAAACCGTCAAGCAAAACTGTCACCATAACTGTAAACATAGGTTTGCTGGCTGTCAATGAAGCTACAGGGGTGAAAATTTGAGTATTCACTCTTAGTTATATCGTGAAGAAATCCAAGTTTATACTAAATTGATGATTTCATTGGAGTCTGCCTATTTTCAGAATCTTTTGTGCCCAATAAAAGTCAAGAGGAATATATTATTCATTGATCAACTCATTCTTTCTAATTTTGTAAGTGATCATCCTCCAACTCGGCATGATGCCAAAACACATTGGTGACGTTACGGATCCTTCTGAATGACTAACTGGACCTGTTTTTCATTTTATTTCAGGAAACAAAATTTGATTTACGTATTTTTGATACACCAGTTGTCGATGTTCTAGGCAAAGTAAAAAGCAAAATAGATAGATAGATAGATAGATAGACAGACAGACAGACAGAAACAGAGACACAGAGGGACAGAGACAGAGACACACATACACGGACAAAATTAGGACAGCTCCTACAAAAGGAGATTGGGAGTATATATTTACATATATATGGGAATATATATATATGGGAATATATATATATATATATATATATATATATATATATATATATATATATATATATATATATATATATATATATATATATGTATGTATGTATGTATTTGTTTATCTATTTATTTCACTGCTAGCTTAGGTTAATCAAGATGACAAGCACAAAAAACATCGTAAGATCATTTGAGATCATAACCGGTGGTCTAAACTATAATTAACACCAGAAGTAGAAAACTGGGACACAATGCTAATTCAATTACATATATATATATATATATATATATATATATATATATATATATATATATGCACACGTGTGTGTATGGGAGTGTCATTGCTCGAGTAGCTACCATGTGAAATCCGTGCTCCAGTGATCACATCTTAACTGTGAAACCTAGTTTGATCAAGATAGGGATTCTGGGGGTCGTGGTGTTGGGTGTACAAGATAGGTAGGGATTCCTTGTTACCGGTATCTGATGCGCTTATTACTGAACTAACAAACCGTGTCTCATAAGATTTGCTCACTATGCAGGGCTTTAGAATACAACTGATCAGGAAGCGGCGTATTTGTAAACGCTGTAATCTGATATTTTACTTGTTATTTCGAAGCTTTGGTCCTTGACAATTTTCAATATCCTTAACCATCCTGAAAATTGAGTAAATGCATGTGAATGGGCGTCGGCAGCCCTTTTTTTCCTGAGGGGCATAAACATATATTGGGGGGTCATATATCCCCAGTGGGGCAAAAGGGTTTATTTCGAACGTATCTTAGCAGTAACCCTGTCACACGATAGACATTCATTCCGCCATTTGTAGTGCAAGCAAATACGATTCACTGTATGATCCAGATGTCAGATGGTGCAGTTGACTGTCGAAGGAGTTGCATGACATGATCTAGTGAGCATCAGCTAATAATGATAATCTTTCATAAGGAAACATTAAGTTGGGGTTACACAGAACAACTCTACTGCACCATAATCGTTTACTGACTATAAAATTTCAACTTTCAAACTCCTTATCCTTCTTGAGAAATTCTCATTCGGGGGGTGGGGGGCTTATTTGCACCCTGCTCCTACGCGAACTCCAATGTGCGTGTGCATGTGTGTGTTCGCGTGTATGTGTGTGTGGGTGTGTATGTGTGCATGCATGTGTGTGCGTGTTTTTATAAATCCTCACAATTCATGATTGTCACTCTGAAAAACATGCACAGAATTAAACACTGAATTTTCAAGAAGCGAGAAGTGGAGAAGGGTTTATTGATATTTAGATGTTCATTCACAACATCGTTAGTACATTACAGGGAAGTTAAATCAGATAAGAGATAGGGAAGTATTAAAATCTGGGAAGAGAATCTACGAGAGGAAGAGAAAAGACAGAAATCAAAGAAGGTATTTGGCAAACGAAATAAAATGAACGGTCATAAGAACGAATGAAAAGGAGAACGTGAGGAGAATGTAAAAAAAAAATATCAACAAAACTAGGAACCGACAACTTTGGCTACACCTTGTCTTGGTAGTATAACAGCTCAAATGATCAGTAAGTAAGCTATAACCTTCAATGGAAATCAGGTTTCATTCCTATTCAGCCTATTCGTCTGACCCCCGTGAGAACAAGGTCGGTTTGATGTGGGAGTACAACGTGCGTGAACGTATGAGCAGAAGAGTTCTTTAGTCCTTGCAACTATTGCCACAAGGACATTGGTGTACCGGTCTTCAGGTTTCAGAACGAAACTTGGGCGTTTTGGACTTGGTACCACACCCCTTTGGGTAAACCCCAATCGGGCATTGCATCTCATCTACGCCCGTCTGATCTTAGTATTTGTCTGAGCTCCCACAAGAACAGGGGGATACAACACATAAGAACAAGTGGATTGGATAACTTGTGAGATCTCTTTCGTCCCTGTAGCTTTTGCTTTAAGAGCAACTGGTTTTGAGGTCTCAGGATAAATCCTGAGCCCCTTGGACTTGAGCATTACCAGGCGTCATTAGGTAAAATGGCTATAGTAACACATCTGCATCCGTCTGGTCAGGTTAACAGTGCAGTTAACAGAATTGAGAAACCACATCATTAAATAATAGCAAGTTCCATTTATATTAAAGATACGAAGTCAACTGATTTGCTTAAATTTAATTTCTAGCACCTATAATAAATTTCAAAGGAGATATTTTCCAATTATCTCGACGCATTCAAATCTTTTACATTCAAATATTTTTGTGCTCTTAGAATTGGTTTAGACTGTTTCAGAATCTCTACACAAGTGGGGGTTCAGTTTCCGACGCACGAACCGTAGCCAGCGTAAGAACACCTATTAAAGCTTTAGTCCAAAAGTCACCAGTACCAAATGTTAGCCAAATCCGACAACCTATAAGATGACTTATTTTTCTTCCTTGAACTTGGAAAAGTTGGTCGACCGTAGTACTTGTATCTGAGTTTACTACTTTGGTCAAGAAATCACTGGCATGAATATTTTCAGACTCTCATAGATAGATAGATAGATAGATAGATAGACAGAGAGAGAGATAGAGAGGAGAGAGAGTGGGAGAGGAGAGAGAGGGGAAGAGAGGAAAGAGAGAGAGGTATATAACTAGTGCATCATCCCGATAGTCACCTATGGTGCTGGAACATGCGCCTTACTAAATGGCTGACCCTCGAACTCAGAACCATGCTACGTTCACAGTAGATAATAGAGAGGACAGGGGAAAGAAAAGGAGGAAAAGAAAGTTCAAATAATTGACGAGAGAAAAAAGTAAAACTACACGAAGAAAATAAATGACTGAATAAAGAAAATCCTGAATGAATTTAAGAAACAAAGGAACAATGAAAAAAAAAGGGAAAGAAAGGGAGAAATAATCAAATGACATGAAAAACAGAAAAGAAAGGGGGAAAACGAACAAGAGGAGAAAGAAAGGAAAAAAGAAAGAAAGAAAGAAAGAAATAATAATTCATGAAAACGGAAAAAAGAAAGAAAGAAAAGAGAAAAAAAAGAAGGAACGGGTGAGAAAAATAGAAAAAAGAGACCAAGAAAGAAAGAAAGAAAGAAAGGAAGGAAGAAGAAAAAGATATGAAAAATCCAAAAAAGGACCGAGAAAGAAAGAAAGGAATTTTTTTAAAAAAGAAAGAAAGGAAAAAATGGGTATGAAAAATAGAAAAAGGATCAAGAAAGAAAGGACAAAAGAAAATGTTAAACATCAAGAATTGACAGACCGACAAGAAGAAGAAGAAGAAAGAAAGAAAATCCAAAGAAATTAAAATGTTAAATAAAGAAAGAAAGATATCCAAACCGATGGAAAAGGAAAGAAGAAGAAAAAGAATAAAGAAAAGAATGAAGTGTTTGAAATAAAACAAGAACTTATCCCAAATATGCGGTAAAGGAGGGTTGGACTAAAAGAATCAAAGATGAATGAAATTAAAGAAAGACGGAGAAACATCAAGTGTAAAAAGAACGAAAATAGTGAAAAACGATAAATCTCTGATTGTGAACAGAAAAAGAAACTCAAAGAATAAGTAAAATGAATATCAAGAATAAGACAAAAAAAAAAAATACACGAGAAAAAAAAAAGAAAGATGGCGGGAGTTTGGATATAGTCCGATTACGTAAATAATAAAGCCTCTACGCCTCAACCCCACAAAAAAAAAGTGATTTCAAGATCTTGAAAGAAGACACTACAGAGACCAAAAAATAAAAATAAAAATAAAAATTCAAAGACAAAATGGCGTTCAAAAAGAAAACAGGAGTTTATAAAGAATAAACAACTGTTAAAATTTATCCGATAGCCGATTTAAAACGTGAATGTTAGGTAGCGATAAACGGAGAATTTCGGGCGATAAGGGAGGTTATTTGACAATTCCAGATTTCGTAGCCGACCAAAGTGCACTTATTTAACTTCAACCGAGGAATGAATTACGCCCGACCAATGAAAACGACTCAAAACTACTCTTTCCCCTCATTTCTCGTTACTCAAGCTCTCGTCTCTGTTGCTTCCAACAGAACCGGGTCAGTGAAATAAAAACATTTAAAACGGTTTTAAATTCCGGTTCCCGAACTCGAAAGTCATTCCGTGCCGATGTCTTTAGCAAGATATGGACCGAATTCTCTTGCTTTGCACATCATTGTGAAGTACTTGGCCAAGTTCCCTGATGAACATAGTATAGTTCAATCGAACATGACGCAAAATGGAGATTCGAAGATTGTCTTGTGCCTCTCTTCCAATTAAGAAACAGAGAGGGTCATCTGTCTTGAATGTTAGTTTTTGAAATCCTGGATTTTACCTGAGTTCGAACTCCGATCTCCAGCATTGGTTAAAAAAATACCAAAATATGTCAATAACGAGTCAATCCATGATATTAATGAAACAGTTACTTTCAGATCTGAACTTCGCTTGTATTTAACGGATGACCCAGTGAGAAGCAAAGTTAGTGTCCCAGCACAGGAGGAGAAAATACCCCAATGTGTACCATGTTTTGCTCGAAGAGACACGGCTGATCCGACCCAAGAGATCTCAAACAATGATGGAATCATTCAATGCCCCCGGGATCAAAACTTTCATGATCTTTTTGAAGGGTGACATCTACTTGAGGCAGATCTTCATTTTTTTGTTCACAATGATCATCTGTCTGTCGACATGATATGTCCACGAGTATTCACTGAATTTCGATTAAATTTTCTGGGAGGGTGTAGCATAAACTGAGAAAAATTGTTAGAATTACGGGTATGGCACCAGGAATTTTATTTTCCATCCTTCGACAAAACTTAATTTGAATTTGTTGAGAACCTTTGGAGACATTGTGTGGACAGATGTGAACTTTGATCGATGATATGCAGTTTCAACTTATTGATATGATGTAGCTGAGGTTACTGTGCGTGGATGTGCCCCAGAATTCGATCATTTTTTTCTGAAGCCTATTGTCCTACGTTACTCAAAATTTTATTGAAAAATCTGGTCTCCTGGGATGACCGTTTGAATTTCAAACTCATAATTGATTTTAATTTCTCCATCTATTTGGACAGATTCTGATTTGTATTTTAACTGTCGATGGGCCCGGCCAAATCTAAGCTCTTTTTGCACGATTGCTAGTGGAACACCTTTTCTATTTTGTTGTGGTTACTTCAATTTCCCTTACAAATTTACTACTTTCTTCCTAGGTTCTGTTGCGTCTATTCTAGCTCTGAATTTGTTATTTTTTCTTTATTATACACATATTCTGGAGATATTTCCTTTTTTAGGTGTACTTTGCATAACAGCTTTTACGTTATTTCGTCTGTAATCAATTTTTGTCTTTTCCTTCTAATTTCGGCCTCTAATTTTCTGCCTTTCTTACTATATATTCTTTTTTATTTATTGCAAACTAGTACCCTCATGCATAGGCGCTGGCATTGATTGTCTCAGCCCGGGTGTTCCATATCAAAAATGTCCCTTGTATGTTGAAAAAAGGCAACAAATTCCTGAAGCGGTATCGCTCACTTCACAATTCTTGCTTACTTCACCTGGTAGTCCAAAGCGACCACCCACCTAGATACTGACCAGACTCAACGTTGGTTAACTACGATGACCACACGGGGACCAGTATATTCGACACGATTTGGCTTAAGCCCTTATTAAAAAGTTCGACCAAAACTGTAACCAAAGCAGTCAACATAGATTTCATCTGTGTTTAAGTAGGTCTGGCTGGCTGGCTATGTGTATGTCACACGTATAGACTTACACCAAGAGGCTTCAGAGCTGAAAAATTTACTCATTATATCTAAAAATTTTTTTTTTGGCAAATATCCCCCCTCAATAGGCTTTTAGTGGGGCATTCAATTTACAATGTAAGCTTCTGCTAACTTGACCCATTACTTAGTGCTTCTTTTGTTTTTTAATTCAGACCTTTCAGTGATCACTGCCCAACAAAAGGCAAGATGAGTAAATTATTGATTGATCAACTGCTTCCCAAGAATTTTCATTTGATCATTCCCCCAAAATATTTTTGCCAAAAAGACGCGACGGTTTCTCTTACGTGACTAATCAGTCCTAATCATTTTTGTCAAATTTCAATACTAAGTCTAGAGGTAAATTCGTTTTCTTACCATCACGATTTTATCCTCACCAATATGCAGGCTGGACTGATATGTTTAACCCTCATTGCCCTGTCATGATTTGAACTCATGAACAACTGATTTCCAGGAATATGATTTACTGACTGATTTGAATTGTTAAAACTCATATATCAACAAAAATCCATCATGGAGTGGCTTATTTCATTCAAATACGTGGATTCATTTTTTTAAGTAGGAAATACTTTTTTGTATTATTCTTCCTTTATCATATATACAATAGAAAAGTGATTGTAAACCTCTTCAGTTAGAATAGATGTTCAAGTAGAGGCTAACTCTTCAGGCTACCAGTCTTGGATTTATTTATTCTTCGTAAAGTGAATATTAACGGTCGTTTCTTGCTACCCGCCCGACAGAAACTAAACCTCTGGAGAGCACTCTCTGCGGTTGGGCCTTTCGTTTTTTCTCTCTCTTGATCCTTGCAAAAATACAAAAAATATGTATATTTTTTTTTCGAGACCCTGGAATAACGTGACTTCTTTTTTTTGTGCAAAACGTATTTTGCAGGGTGTAGAATCTTATTTTACCTACATACATATCGGAAACCGTAATAGATCAAATGATGGAAAGAGGGAAAAGAGAAAAGAGGGTCTATCCTACCCGAATGTTTTATATTATTGGCTCAGATGCAACGTACCCGCCTACACGTAAAAACAATCGCCAACCACCCGAAATCTCGCCGTTGAGAAACTCTCAGCCTGATTTTTACCGCCATCTCTACCCCCAACCGGCATTTTGAAAATCATTCTGTTTCCCCGTTCAATCAACAGCGACCCCCTTCGTACACACATATACACGGACGCACACTTACATGCATGCATATAATCACATACGCACAAATATGTACACAAACACACACACACACATACATATATATACATATACATATATACATATTTACACACGGACACATATATATATATACGCACATACACACGCATATATATATATATATACACACACACACATACAAATTCATACACTTATATACACACGTACATGCATGTATACTTATACACCTGTATATACACAAACACACACACATATATATATATATACACACACACATATATACACGCACAAGAGCACACACACATGTACACACATATACCTTTATACAAATAAACACGTATATCCACACATATACACACAAACACATACATGCATCCACACTCATATACTCATACACACACACAGATATATATATTCACACACGTATGCATACTCACTTATATACATAAACACATATATATCCACACAAACATGCACAAACACATACATACACACTCATATGCTTATATATATATATATATATATATATATATATATATATATATATATATATATATATATATATATATATATATTCACTCACATATACACACAAACACATACACACATATACATATAAACACACATATACATATGCATACATATCGACACATACATATAGATGCACATAGACAAGCACACAAACACAAATGCATACATACACATACACACACAAGCACATACGCATACACACACGGACACATACGCATGCAGACAACAACACACAGAAAAGCACACCGTATGATTTCTTGAATGCCAGTTCTGCCGTGAAAACTCCACCCGTGAGATTTTGGGCGATGGTGGCGTTGACGTGTTGGGAAGGGAGATTCGGAATATGGCTCAGTAAAAAAAAAAATCAACCCCCAAGAATTCAGCTTAAAAAAAAAAAGATTTCGTGTGGGTGGGTGAAGACAAAGTAATAATACGACGACTAACAACAATATAAAGAAAGGGAGAAAGAGCTGTGAGAAAAAGAAAGGATCCCTGTTAAACTCTATTTTTCTGACATACACATGCACTTGCATACACACTCTTTATAGATTACCCACCGTCCGCACACAGTTTTCTTTTTTCTTTTTTTTTCTTTTTTTTCTTTCTCCATGCTTAAAATTTGATCTATATCCAAGATTTATTTCTTCCTACTTTTCTCTCACTCTCTATCTCTTTTACACTTTCTTCCTTACAATCTTTTTTCTCTATAATCTAATGTCTGCGCTTTCTTCATATGTATCTCTTTTCACCGCCCTCCATATATATATATATATATATATATACATATATATATATACACACACACATATATATACACACACATATATATACACACACATATATATATGCATATATATATATATATATATATATATATATATACACACACATATACACACACGCACACACACACATATATATATATATATATTGCTCTCTCTATCTATCTTCTTTACTAGTTGCTACTTCACCGCCCCCTCTCTCTCTATCATTATCTCATACAAATTTTCTTAGCTTTTTCTTCTTAATTACTGTCTCTTTCTTCATTTCTCTCTCTCTCTCTCTCTTTATATATATATATATATATATATATATATATATATATATATATATGTGCGTATTTGTGTGTGTGTGTGTGTGTGTGTCGTTGTCATTCAGATTCTGCCCTCCCCTCTCTCTCTTTCTAAACTTTCTGTCGGTCTCCCTCCCGAAATCCCCAACTCCGACACGTGCAGTTCTAGCCTGCTTCGTCGTTCCCACGAAGAAGGGCAGCCAATCGGTTAAGGTTAAGAGAATCGGGAGATGGAGGCGCGGCTACCGTTCCGTCGGTGGCAGGGCGGGTGTCAAGGCGGGTGCCTGGATGGGTTGGCTGATGCTGGAGGGCTTACGATTATGCCAATAGTGAATGTGCAAGAAGAGAACCAGCTTCGGTGTGTCAGTTGAAGTAGGAGAGAATATATATATATATATATATATATATATATATATATATATATATATATATATATATATATATATAATTCAAGACAAAAAAGGAATATATCTGTGAGAGAATTCATTCAACTTCATCGTAACAATAACATACTCTTACATATACACATATACTAACACACCTACCTACCTAAAAACTCACACAGATACGACTCGTATTTATACGCGTATGTTTACGCTCATATTAGTACACATACGCATCTATCTATCGGTAGATCCCCTCACACAGCAACACACACATGCACACAAAATACACATACATACTCGTGCATTATAAATCTATACGTACATAGACGTATATAACCACATTACTGCATTTATTCACCTACGACCTCATTCAACACACATACAACGCCCACAACCATAGCACTCACAAACACGATACACACAAAATACAGCACAACACACACACACACACTCATACTTGCATGCGCACGCACACACTCATTCTAAGGTATGCAGAAAGTAATTACATATTTCATTGTTATAAACAATAAGTCAACCAACTAAGGCAAGACTGGGTTACATGGTACAAGACGACGTCTGGTTTAATTCATCATTTCTTCTATCCGACACTGAGTTGTAAGAGACTTTAAGAGCAAAAAAAAAATGCAGAATTAAAGAAGAAAACGCTGATTTATTTCGACGAGGAAAAGAAAATATGCCTTCCCATTGGACTGCTTTAATCGATAATGACGGTGATTACGTCACTGATAAATAGTATTCAATTACAATTCACGGGCATATGTTTTCATCTATTTTTTGAAAAAATATTATCTACCGGAAACGGAAATACATAATTACTTTTCGAACTCTCCGATGTACATTAACAGTTCCATCCTTATTAAGCACAAGAGCTCGATGTAAAAGCAAAACAAACCAACTGTAACAAGTAAATATAATAAATATCAAAATTCAAACCCTCTTATTGTAAATTGATAATCATTACTGGACCACACTTGGAAATGTGAGAAATTAAAGTTGTCAAGAACAAAATGAGGGTAAACAAGCTGAAGGGAAGTTCATGGAACTTGGAATCAAACAAAGAAGAATGAAAAAAAAGGGCCTGGATTGTCTAAAAGTAGGGAAAAAAACAACAACAAAAACACGTGATTAAATTCAAAGAATTCCATTCATGAAAGTATCAAGCTCTGGGATGCGGTTAAGCTAAAGGAAGAACACTATGAATACACGAATGTAAGCTTATTGAACCAAAGCAAACGTGAAAACAATTACTATTTACGATCAAAAGTTTAGGTAATCGAAGTGAAATTGAACTGTTTTACAATTTATTAGTAAATTTCACTAATCAAACGATTTCGCCAATTCGACGTAACTTACGTATGGCTCCTTTTATCTTGACCTTTGGGCGGGGTACTCAGTATTGTGGAAGTACTAAACCCGAGCTCCGTTCCCACAACTATGCTGAAGGCTTTCTAAGGAGCAGCTTGGCTACAATAGATGCCTCTTCAGCTGCTTATGGCACCTAATATTCTCAGACAGCACTGAACCAGGCTCAACGTTTCTGAATTTGTATGTGGTGATAGTTCTAGAATTGGTGACTCCAACGTGATTCAGCTGGAGATGCACAGAAACACACAGAGGAAAACTATTCCGGTCCCGTCACAAATAAACAGTGAAAGACCATAGACGTATCCTGGAAAATTGACCGGCTCGGCATTATATATACATGGACCAAAAACTATGGAGAGTAAGTGTTGCTCTGTCTGTGGTGATAGTGCTCAGTGTATCAAAGTAGAGCGTAGATTGATAGGTAGATGCAATTTTGTTATTTCTGATCATTGCAATCGACCAAACGCATTACACTGATGTTACATGAAAATTACAAATATCTACCAACGATCAACTCTACAATATATATATATATATATATATATATATATATATATATATATTATTGTGTCATCCAAAGACAGCTGTTTTGTTGTTTACAACTATTCAGTGTGGCTATAGACTATCCTTTATCCCGTTCAGTCCCACGAGGCAGGATCGAAACCTTAGCATCAGATCCGGGGGCTGATATCCGCCCTCTACTCCACGGAACTGGACAATCAGTGCAGTTGAATTTAAGCGATATATTTATTTATTGTATATATTTCTCATCCACCAGAGTGCTCAGTTCTATGTTGGAAGAGCATTGTAATATATATATATATATATATATATATATATATATATATATATATATATATATATATATATATACAAGTTCGGACACGATTAGTATCCCAACATGCAGGCCGTGTACCAAACTGACTAATCCAGGTTTAGTAGATATCGACAAAGAACACCTGCCAGTGAATGTTTGGTAACCTGGTATTATGAACCATTACTGTGGTCGTGAAAACTAATCACTCTTTTGTGAGTTCAAGTTCACGAGTCATCTTTGATAAGAATCTAGCCATTCAATTTCAACGAAAAAAAAAAGCTTACTTAGATCAATGGAGCCTTACCCTACTTCAAAGCACCCCTTTTGAGACATCACAGAGTAGTTTCCTCTTTTTAGAATAGTCTGCAAACTTTTCAGCTGCCTTGTTGTGTTCTCCATGATTTCTGTCGATTCTCTGAGATTCCCCCCTTTTTTTCAAAGATGACCTTAGCTTTTCAGAAAGCCCGAAGTCGCAGATAGCCAAGTATGGGTTGACAAACCTGGTTGATGAGATGTTTTGCAAAAATACCTTCACAAATAATGAATGTCTTGCACTGTCAATGTTAATGCAACAGTCACCCAGCGCACAAGCTCAGCGAATGGTGCCTGACAGCCGATTGAGAAACCCAACAGGAGATTGTATATTCACAGATCTGCCATTACGTCTCTTCTGATTGGCTACCAAGTTACACCAAGGCCACACAACCGGTTCTTGAGATATTCAAAATGGTTCGATTCTCTCCAGATAGACATCTTGGCGAATTAAACATTCGTCTGACTGTCTGTGAACAATTGTTAGCAAGATTGTCTTTTGGTCCATTATTCGTATAGCAACTACAGGCCTCATTGGGGACCGTGCTATGAGATCGAATGAGAATAAATCTCCTCAATACGGCAGCACTCTCCTCAGTATTCTAGTTGATTTTGGTAATGCTTTTCGCTGGATGCTTTCAGTTTTTGCTCCGATCATTTTCAAACTTTTTGAAAGGCTCTGTATGACTGTATCGAGTACTCCAGTGATAGTGGGCACACATTTTTCTTGTCTCTGCACAAGAGAACGTATGGTTGATTCCAAAGAGTGTAATAGTAGTTCAAAAGTGTCATCAAGCGTATTGTTTTCGGCTGAACAACGAGCCATTTTCGAAGTCGTCGACAATTCAAAATACAGAGTATTTGGCTTTATATATCTATATGTATATTATTGTGTCATCCACAGACAGCTGTTTCGTTGTATTACAACTGTTCAGTGTGGCTATAGACTATCCATTATCCCATCCAGTACCACGAGGTAGGATTGAAACCTTCGTTTCCTCCCTCTACTCCACGGAACTGGACGGTCAGTGCAGTTGAATTCAATCGATATATTTATTTATCATGAATTCCCCATTCACCAGAGTTCTCTATTCCTATGGAAAAACATTGCATAAGCTTACAATGAACGAGATACTTTACTTAAAGAGTGCTGAACCCTATGTAGGAGAGTGTTATATATATATACATACATACATACATATATATATATATATATATATATATATATATATATATATCTGAAAGCGCCTGGTATGATAACACTTTTGGACAGCTACACACCATGGATCGAAACATATGTTCTTTTGTGCAGAGACAAGAAAAAATTAATAAAAATTGAACACGATGTTCCTTGTCCGTTCTATTCAACCAGACATGTAAGAATATATATATATATATATATATATATATATATATATATATATATATATATGCCTTTATCATGTCATTTTTACTTTTCGGCTTCAGTTGGCAATAGAATGAAATGCGTTTCACACCCTCCGAAGCTACGCCCTTTGCTGAGGCTTCGCCCTGCGCATTTTTCCCCGGCACCCCAGGGCAAAAAAGGATTCACGGTTTCCTGTTCGTTCATTTTAAGAACGGTTTCCTGGAAGTACGTAGCGAGAAGTTCCTCAAGTGGAGATGAGAATGGTGGAAGCACATAGGACTGGGTTAGGTTGGGAATTTCGATATTAAAATATGAACTGGGTGGGGGGTGAAGTGAAGAGTGGAATAATGGATGAGACCAAAGTGAAAGAAAGAAAGAAAGAAAGAAAGAAAGAAAGAAAGAAAGAAAGAAAGAAAGAAAAAAGAAAGAAAGAAAGGAAAGAGGAAAGGAAGGAAAGGAAAAAAAAAGAGAAACAAGGATAAAGAAGGGGGAAGAAAAGAAGGAAAGAAAGGAAAAAGAAAGAAAGAAACAAACAAACAAACAAACGAACAAACAAACAAAGATAAAGGTGGGGGAAGAAAAGGAAGATAGGCAGTAAGATAGAAAGAATGAAAGGAAAACAAGGATAAGGAAGGGACAAGAAAAGAAAGAAAGAGGAAAAGAAAAGAAAAAGAAAGAGAAACAAGGAAGAGAGAAAGAAAGAAAGAATAAAAAAGAAATTGAAACAAGGAGAAAGAAAAGAAAGAAAGAATGAAAGAAAGAAAGAAAGAAAGAGGAAATATATCTTTTCGATGAAGGAAGGAAAGAAAGAAGGAAGGAAGGGAAAAAAAAGAAAGCAATATACGAGATAAATTACGAAGATGGAGAGGGGAAAAAGAGAGAAAAATGGATTAAGAAGGTGAAAGAAAAAGGAAAAAATGATACAGAGAAAGATAGAAAGAGAGACCGACTCTAATCATTATCAGAATTTGTAAAACCAAAGCGCCACCGAGACTATCAACACAGGTTTCTTCAGTTCTCAAGAGGGTCTAGCAGACTAGCTGACTGGTTAGCTGACTATATATGTATCATGCATACAGGCCACAACAATTTAAACATTTACTTGTTATCATGATTAGAAAAAACGTTTTATTCGTTATGCTTCTCTTGAATATCTCCCTACATAGGTTTTTTGGAGGGGTTCAATTTGCGATGTAAGGTTAAGCTAAATTGATCACTTAGTTTGTGTCCAGAAACATTTTTTTTTTGGAAATTCAGACTTTTTCCGTGTACAAATGATGAGAGAATTATCTTATTTGTTGATTACCCGTTCTTTCATTTTTTTCTCACCTCCAACAAGGTATGCTACCAAGAGACGTTGGCCTGTTAATCCCTTTCGCTTAGATAAAAGAAAAGAAAAGAAAAATAAAAGAAAATAACAGATGTGCCGCCGGACACAAATTAAAGGACCAACTTAGCACACACTTACTTTGCAAATTGAACCCCCACATAAGGAATTTCCAAAAAGCATTGAAAGTGACTATTCCAAACAAAACGAATAAATATTCAAATTTTCTGACTTTAGCTCCATTGGAGTGGTCAGTATGCGTGATACACACATAGCTAGCCAGACGGACAGAATTATGTAAAAACTGAAGAAACTAGTTTGACACTCTTGGAGGCAGTTTTAGTTGACGGTTTCTGATATCAAGAGAGAAAGAAAGCCTAATCGCCATCTGCATCATATATATCAGCAGAACAAAATCCTAATCTGAAAGAGAAAGTGATCTTAGCATTCTCTTTCAGATCTAGTCGAATTCTTGATTTGTATTTTTTACCGAAACACTGAATTCTCATTTGTTACTGATAATTCCCAATGTTCACTCAGCCCCCTACACCCATGAATCAAACAACTTCTCTCACTTTCTGAAATGGTCAACATAGGTTTCTAAAGTTTTTAAGCTGTTCCTGCTGATTGGTTCATTAGTTATTTATCACGCATCAATAGAGCTAGAGGGTTGAAATTTCGATCATTCACCCTTTGTAATGTATAGGAAAAACTTGATTTTATTTTTCTTTCAAATTCTCAACTTGATAGGTTTTTAGTTCGGGGGTTCAATTTTCAATCTGAGTTTATGCTAAATTGGCCCCTTACTTCGTGCCATGTCTGTTCTTTTCTTTTCAGACGTTTTCACTTATCACATGCCAAACAAGAGGCAGTGAATAATTTTTCATTTTCTTTATTGATCACCCCTAACACAGCATGTGGCTAAAATACATTAGTTGTGGGACGATTTCTATTGACTGATTACGCAGACCTTTCTCTTTTAGTCTCTATCTTACTTTCCCTCTCTTCCAAAATCTCCAAGTTTCTTTCTTAAACTTTCTTTTTATTTATTCATATCTTTTTTCTTTCCTTCTTTCTTTCTTTTTTACTCAATCATCTCATTCATACAATCATCTTATTTCTCTTAGTCTTTCTTTCTTATCCGTCTTGTTTCTTCATTTAATATCCCAGATGTCATTTCGATGGTCTTTCCCAATTTCTTTCGCACCCCACTTTAAATTTTATTTTGCGATCTGCCAAACTCCAAAAGTGGAATCGACCTTACTAGTCCACCGTAACAAGAACAACGAAAACTATCCTCACCAAAATCAGGGGTGCAATCTAACGTATAAAAATTCACATTTCCAATCAGGTATTTGAAATCGCAACCAACTGATTGGTAGGAGGCTGCCTCACCGATTGATTTGAAATGACAAGTCTTAGATATCAACGAAGATTTCCATAAGGATACGCGAATTTATGTCGAGAAAAAAAGTTTTTCTCTGTGATTTTTCATTCATTATATATTCAATACAAAAGTTGCAATAATCATCTTCTGTCGGAATAGAAGTTGACCACCTTTTCAGAAATCATATACTCTCTCTCTCTCCTCTCTTTCTCACTCTCTTTCTCTCTCCCTCTCACTCGCTTCTTTTTCTTTACTACAAATTATCGGCATCAATATAGACAATATCTAATGTTTTTTTCATTTTTTCAAGAGGGTCTGGTTGGCTGGCAATCAATGTTTCTCTCTGGTCATTTATCTACTCAGTACGTGCATACTACATCAATGGAGATAGAAGCCAGAAATTTTCAAACTAAACACTTAATATCTAGAAAAAAACAACTTTCAAGATATTTTTCAAAATTCTCCCCTATGTAGAGGGAGTTCAATTTGAAATGGGAATTCATGCTAAATTGGCTCTTTTTGTGTGTCTCTAGAGTGTTCACTCTTATTACAATTTTTTGGTTTCGCAAAGACCAAAGATTTTTTTTGTGATTACTGTCCAATAAAATGCAAGAGAGTGACACTCCACTGTCACTTAATCTGTGTATATTATTCATTCTTCTATCTACAGACCCAATTAACTGTCAGCTTCTACCTGTATGAATGTAGATATTAATCATAGTCCGGTCTATTCATATCTAACTATCTATCTAACTCAACTCATTCATATACATATATAGACACAAAAAGATATTATCAAGAAATCTTCTAATGTTTTTAAAGCAGTAAAGCTTTCTAATATATATATATATATATATATATATATATATATATATATATATATATATATGTGTGTGTGTGTGTGTATGTGTGTGTGTGTGTATCGATCTCAGCCTACTCACATCTCTCTATGTATCTATCTAAGTATCCATCCATCTATCTTTCCATTTATCTATCTACTTATCTATCTCTCTATATGTATATATATTGAACTCTGACTGTTCATATCTGTCTCAGACTAATCATATTTATCTATCTCAATCTATTCACGCACACACACACACACACATATGTATATATATGTAATCGATATTAGTCAATCAATATCTCAGTTTACTTGCATCTCTTTATGTATCCCTCTACTTATATATATATATATATATATATATATATATATATATATATATATATATATATATATATATCCTTTCATATCTCTTTTTACTCATAAATATATGTCTTTATCTACGTAGGCACGTGTGTACTTATGTATTGACCTATCTATTCATCTATCTCTCTTTCCATCTATCTATCTATCTATCTATTCAACTCTAGTTTATTCTATCTCATTATATTGTATATATATATATATATATATATATATATATATATATATATATATATATATATATATATATATATATATATCACAATGTCCATTTCTCCCTGTCCCTTTCAGCCCCACCCTGTGTATATTTGCAAATTCCTCTAAATCTGCATGGCTGGCCAAATAACTAATAAAACAATCTCCCTTCATTCAATATCCTTGTTCGTTTCTACCTTTGAGTTAATTCCATTTCTCCTCTGTTTCATCTCAACTTCATTTTCCTTTTCTCGTCTAATTTCATTTCTGTACGCGACCAAATTTGTTTGGATTTAATGTCATCACATTATTAGCAACAGCAGAAATTTCATATAATATTAAAAGGAGACTTGAATCTGAACTTTTGGTATGCGTCATCAGGTACAAATGAAGAGTTCTGAACAAAAAAAAAATGGAAGAAAATATATGTTGGGAGGCGGAGACAATTTATTCTGAAAACGAGGCTCCGGAATCTAACAAACATTTGAAAATCAAGGGGGAGTAATCCAGGAAACCCTCGTCGATCCCTACAGCCTGTCATTTCCTGTCCCGGGGCAAAAGTCAATAATAAACTGTTTCTTCTCTTCTTCCGTGACGATATGAAAAGAAAAAAGAAAAAAAAAAAAAAAAGAAGAAAAAAAAATGGAAGGAAAAAGAAAACTAAATAAAATAAAAAGAGTATTTTATTTGAATGAACTTTAAACATGAACATATTTTCGAGGGCATGAATAAGACCTCCCTGTAAATGATAATGAAAACAAGTGAGTGGTTTCGTTTTCCAGTTTTAGAAACAGTCAATCTAAACTGTCACAAAAACTGTCGACATGGGTTTCTTCATTTTTTTGAGTTAGTCAGTCTTGCTGGCTGGCTGGCTGGTTGGCCACGTATGTATCGTGCTTACTGGCCGCTTAAATCGAGCTAGAAGGCTGAACATTTAAACACTCACTCCTTATTATGTCGATAATTTTTTTTCCACTTCACTAGATCCTTCTCTTTGCTATATAGATTTTTGGGGGTTTGAATTTTCAATGAAAGTGTAAATTGGTCCCTCAGTTTGTGTCCGGTTGCATTTACATTCGTTTTTTTTTTTTTGAAAATTTGGATATCATGAGATCACGGATGAGAAAGGTATTCATTGATCACCCTTTTTTCCAATTTTTTAACTCATCACAGTCTAACCACTCCGGCTTAAAAAGACGTTCCATGTCACAGTTAGATAGAAAGTCCGACACAAAGTAGAAGTATTTGCGGGTTTGATGAAAAGTTCTCAACTCAAGTTTGGAGAAAAAGTTCACAAGTTCGTTGGATGGCGCTGAATGGATCCTTTCGAGGATGTCCCGTTCAGCAGAGTGCCAACAATTATTTCTATTCAACTGAAAATGCACATTCGCTTCAGAACGTAAACAATGCACTGAATTTATAGTGTGCAGTGCTAGATCTTGAAGAGAGGCAACAAGCGGTGCTTTAAGCAAAATAGTTCTTTGGGAATTAAATACCACTTCTAGTAAGCAACATTAACTTGCACAACAATCGCCAAACATATGATGTGCTGCTAAAAGACGTTGATCACGTGACGTTTTCTATTGACTTATTACCCAGACCTACCTTCCTTCATTGTTTTTTTCTTCAAATTCTCTTATTTTTAATTTGTAAAAAAAAAATGAAGCCTGAAATCAATGGATCCTATAAATCTTAAACAACAAAACTAAAAAAAAAAAAAAAGTGTTCAGGAAAATGTATTTTGAACTGTGAACGTTGGTTCATCATAAGATTTTGTGAGATCTAAACT
>OY735231.1:16087026-16104526 GCA_963457665.1 Thysanoteuthis rhombus | reverse complement strand
CTGCCGGAAAGACACCAAACCATTTTAAAACGGGCTCCACTCGCTATTTTTTAATCGGAGCTGCCCTTCTCCGAGACTGATTGCCTTCCCAAATTTAGAAAGCCCCAATCTGCTCTTTTTACCATAGTCGGAAAAAGAACAGATTCATACCTTTCCAAATTGCTTTCTTGCGAAATGAACAGCCCCTAATTGGTGATTGAACTCGGGTCCATCGTCTACGTCGTTATCGACTTAGCCAATTGCACATCATAGATCCGCCATAGCTGGTAACTGTAAGATCCCTAATTAAATCTACCTCATTTGTACAGTAACCCCTCTATTGAAATGCGGGTCTCGTGGTCCCAGAAAGAAAACCACGTTATAACCGAAGAGCAGATAACCAAATGTCCATTACGAGTACCAAGACAAGTTCACCATTCAAAGAACGGGTAATTCTTAATCACAAAATCAAAGAAGTTATGTGTAAAACATGTTATCACGTACATTTTAATTGATTGTAAATTATTTGATATCAGATAATTTAGTCTTATTCTTCAACATTATAACCATCAGCTTTTTAACATCTGCTGTTGGACATAGACCTTCCCCAAGATTCATTAGATCAATCTACTTCGATGGTCACGGCGCCAATATCTCCTGAGCCTGACTAATTCGTCACACCATTTTCCAAGTCTTTTGATGAAATTCTGTTTTTACTCTCGGTTTTCTAGACGAGTGAACGATTATTGTGGCAAATTTTTCGAGGTCCACCATCCACACGTCTTACATTGCAAACCCTGTTATAACGAACTACGCTATATCGAAGGGCGCCTGCATAAGTATTTTCTCGGGTATCAGCAAAACAGTGGAACCCTTTGTCACCTCATCAAAAATGAAGACGTCTAACGGACTCTACTCTTAAACACCCGGGCCTTATGTAAACACTGAACAAATGTTTGAACTGGTTTCAGTTTTTATCTGAATACGAACAAAGCTGGTAGATATCAATATTGGGAAATACAAAACAGTTTTATCACTTCTAAAACAAACGTGATATTCGCTGAGCGAGCCCCGTGGCCTCTTGATCACCTTTCATTCAACTCTATAATGAAGACCATCTGGTTATGTGAAGTTGAAAGTACATTATGGCTGCCTCTAAGTTGATTACTGTCACGTAATTGAGAATTGACTTTTCGTCAAACTTTGTTTTCTTACCGTAACAGGAATAAAAACAACAAGAACAATCCCCTCCATCCCAAATTTAAGAGAAGTAAAAATTACCATTTCTTACAGTGACCTGAAATCATGACCAATTGATTTGTTGGCTGTTCTTTTAATCACTGAGATAAAATGATACGTCTTACGTGTGTACGAAAATGTAAGGGTTTATTTCATTCTGATGAATAAATTCATTTCTGCAATTATCATTCCCTAACGTGATTTGAAATAACGACCTAAGTGATTAGTAGTTGGTTCTCTTAAAGACTGAGCCAAACTGACACGTCTTCTATATCAACGAAAATTATGTTACAAATATTGAAGGTTGTGATACATTCTAATAAATGAATACATTTGTACTGAGTAAAATACATTTTTGTAAACTCTGTAACAGGAGTTTACTTCATATTCTGATTGCCTCAACACAAAAAAAACAACAACAACAGCAGCAACAACAACAATCCTCTCCAAAAATTAGGTGTGTAAACTGACAAGTAAAATTCACATTACCCTACTGTGATTGAAAAGTCTCAGATAATAACAAAAAATTCACAATTCAGGTGTGAACGGGATTATTTCATTCTATTTAATAAGTAGATTTATACAAAAATGTATTTTCATATTTTTTTAATTTATCATTAATACAATGCACAATCAAGCATTAATCAGCTTTAGTCAGATTGGAAGTTGGGCTGGTTTAACCCTGCATCAGCCAGTCTTCTCTTACAATGAAATTGCATTTTAAATGAATTAAGAGAGATTGCCAGTGGCCAGGGCTTGATGCAGGTGTTACTGATGGAATAGGGCAATCATTTGTATAATATAAATGTATAACAAATGATCTAGCCATAAAAATGTACTGTAAATATGAAAGAAAGAGACTGTCAGTGGTAAGTAATTGATACTATTGAATTAACAGAATAAAATAGTTATATACATCATAGTATCATAATTTTTACTCAGCTACTACTTGAAAATAATGTGTGTTGAAAATGATACCCCGGTCGTTTAGGTATATATATATATATATATATATATATATATATATATATTATATATATATATATAGAGAGAGAGAGAGAGAGAGAGAGACCGTCAGCCGTTCTCGTGCTAATTTGAACACAAATACATGTTACCACGTAATTTTAGAAATTCATTTTTTCATATGCGTCAACGCATTTGAATAAGGCGCTTTTCATTTGGTAAATCGGTCGGTCACTCCCAGTTACGTTAAACAATAGAAATAGGAAGAAAGATGTGTGATGTCATCCAAGGTTGACATCAGGAAGAAAACAATGGCAATGACACCATAATAGAATGAACAAGTTCAGCATTTTTTGTATTTCCAAAACCACCAAAATGGCCATTTACGACTTTAATTGAAAATGATATACTCTCAATATTTCCCTATTGCGATATTTTACAAGTACGAGGGTCAGTTGAAACATAGAAATACCACTTGCCCTTTTTCTCCTCCAGCTACTACTAACGTGGATGGTGGACGTCATCATTGGTCTACGTACATGTGATTGTGAAACTGGGGCTTTCCTGAAATCATTGCTATGTTTCATACAACAATTTCTTTTAAGAGATTTCACAAAATCACTAGTTCCACAATCCAACTGTAACATAATCCTTGCCCACAGTTAACTCTGCGGCAAAGAAATATCTATTTCCGACCGTTGATTCCTTACGAGTTACCAAAAATATTTCTGAATGAAAGCATTCCTTGGTTGTCCTGATGGAGACAAGTCTTCGCGTACAGACGCTAATCAGTCAGGGCTCGATTACGCCAACCATGATCGAAATTATGCTTGACTTCTATTAGGTTTTTATTTTTGGGTTTTGTTTTTTTGTTTTTTTTTTTCCAAATGTTCCGTCTCAAACACGAAGCTCCAATTCCAGTGTCGATTACGGGCAAATAATAAGAAAAGTTCACAACATTGTCACCGATGCCGTCACTCTTGTGGACAGTTGAATCCCCAGTAATTATATTTTTTTTATTACTAGAAAAATTACTTGTCGTCGTCGTTGTTGTTGTTGATGTCATCATCATAATCATCATCATCATCATCATCATTATTATTATTATTATTATTATTATTATTATTATTATTATTATTATTATTATCATCAGTTGCCAGGTGGTTGCAGCTCGAAATTGAGTGACAGCAAGTCTCCTCAGGTCTCTGACCCTCCTCTCCACACTCTCGCAGTCAACAGCAGTTCGAAATTTCAAACCAGTTGCCCGGTGGTTATCGCCGAAGGCTGAGTGACTGTAAGTCTCTTTTGGTTCTCAGCCCTCCTCTCATATATCCCTCACCTATCACAGTGGTGCTGTGGTTCATACATCCGTGCCATGTCTTTCCTCGTTTTTCTTCCAACTATTATCATTATTATTGCATATCTTCTTCAGTCAGAACTCAGAGGCAAAACAAATTTGAAAATGTCAATGGTGCGTTCCTCAAATGGAAACAAAATGAAATTCGAACACATCAAATTTTGATAAATAGATATAATGAAACAAAACTGAAAACATATTGACACTTTTCACTAATGTTTTGTTATATGCAAAGATCATTATTAGAACTTTGATGTATGACGTTCGAATTTTATTTATTTTGTTTCTCTTTGCAGAACGCACCATTAACGTTTTCAAATCTATTCATTCATTTATTATTACTTGCATTTTCACACCAGTTGCCTGGAGGTCACAGCGGGAGACTGAGTGACTGTAAGTCTCCACAAGTCTTCAGCCCTCCTCTACACACTCTCACAATTCACACCAGTGCTGTGGATCAAAGTTTCACACCAATAACCTTGTGATTATTGCTGAAGCCTGAGTGACAGCAAGTCTTTTCAGGTCTCCAACCCTCTTTTCATATTGTCCTCACCTATCACAGAAGGGCTGTGGTTTGTAACGCCTCTCCTATGCCTTTTTCTTGGCTGCTAGGCTATTGTTAGGTCTCATATTTCCAGTACTCTCCTCAGTATTTTTGCAGTCATCAGTTGTGTTACTGTCCGTCTAGTCTCAGTCGTTCATCTTATCCTAGGTTCCTCCATTTTTATTTTCAGCGTCTTTGGTACGGTTTCGAGTGCCCCTACTAGTTCACCTTTGCCATCGAAAAATGACAGTGATAATTGAATAATTTTGCATTAGCATTATATTTATAAAACATCAAAAACATCAAGTTGGTCTGTTCTTGTTCAACATTTCCTGAATATCAAACTAATCTAAAAGTAAAATTAAGTGAAGATACAAATCATCGAATTTCAACATAAAATTGGATTTTTTTACTGGGTTGCATCACCAGACGTCACTGATCTCATGAGCGTGATAGAAGCCATTTTGCTCATTTTTAATTATCATATGTGTGGATTATCAGTACTATTTGTAGTAGTAGTAGTAGTAGTAGTAGTAGTAGTAGTAGTAGTAGTAGTAGTGTCATTGTACCAGTAATATTCAATTGAAAGAGAAGAAAGGTTATACAATGGTAGTTGCACTTAGGATAATGTAGAAACAATCAGTGAGCAACCGTAGCCATCAAAGATGGCAAAGGGTTCTATCCTTTCTGTATGTGCGTGTGTTTGAGTGTTCATGCTTTTGTATGTTCAAGCGCCCCTGGCCGTACTGTTTTGTCTAGAGACTTTGAAATTAGCGCCAGTACTCCACTAATCCCCATTCTGAAATGTTTTTGTTTTTTTCAAAACCTTTTTTAATATTTTAGGGCTTTGTTTGATGGGATTATTGATACAATCTAAATTCTCTAGAATCCAGATGTCTGTAGTTTTTTTTTGTTTTTTTTTTACTGTATACTAGATGTTTTCCAGTAGAAAACGCCAGTGATGTCGTGAATAGAATTTATTCTGACCATATTTATTCTTAGTTGACTTGAAAATTGGAAATGGACGAACAGCAAGTATCATCCAACCTCCAGCACCTTTCTCAGTATCCTTGTCGACTCCATCAATGCCATGATCTGGGCAGTTTCAACTCATTCAGTCTCAATTTTAGTGTTTTTAGAACAGCTCCAACATGTGGCCCCCAGTTACAAGTTCATTTTTCATCTTATTTTTAATAATAATAATAATAATAATAATAATAATAATAATAATAATAATAATCATCATCATCATCATCATGCTTAATCACACGACAATCCCAGTAATTGTTGCTGGATATCAAGTGATAGCAACCCTCCTCAAATCAGCCGTGATCTATACGGTCCCAATGCTTTTTTTTTCGATTCTATAATTTCTCCAGAATAATCTTCAAACGGAGACATTTTAGAAAGATTTTTCCATCGGCGAAGAATCTGACTTAAGAAAAGAAGGAAAGAAGGAAAGTCACATAAAAGAAAAAAAAACAATAAAAGAAAGAAGAGAGAAAGGGCCAAGAAAGAGAAAGGTTGAGTAAATACCTTCAATACCCCTAAAAGTATTTACTTATTGAATGCATTGATTCTCTCGAATGGAAAAAGGAATTTTTTTTCTGCCCAGAGGATGTCTGTACCTGGAGTTTCCTGACTATGTCCTTGGATTTTTTGTTTTTTTTTTTGTTGATAGTGGTGCTGTGAACACGCGTTTCTATGGACATTAAGAGCAGTGAAAGTTTTGATCCAAGACGTGGATGCTATTTTGAATACAGCAGACCTGAAAGAGAAAAGAATGATGGAACTGAAATAGAAAGACTGAAACGGAGGAATGAAGATGAGAGAAAATACGAATGAAAAAGAAGAAGTAAGAAAAGCCGAACGAAGGAAGAAAGCAACAAAGGGAAAAAAGAAAGGGAGAGAGAAAAAGTAAAGGAAGGAAGTTCAGAGAAAGAAAGAAAGAAAGAAAAACAAAAGAAAAAAGAATGAAAAAGAGAGAACTAGAGGAAAAAAACGATAAAAAGAAACAAACAAGCAAAAGAAAACGAATAAATTCAGGAAAAGGTTGAAAAAAATAAAGAAGGAAAAGTGTTGGGACCGTAGAGAATGAGGTTGAAAAGAATTGAAAAAATGTAGAAGATGAAAAGGGAATGGGGTAAGGAAAAGGGTGTGCAAACAAAAAAGAAAAAAGAATAGATGAAAGAAAGAGCAAAAGAAAAATTAGAGAAAAGACGCAAAGAATCACTAACACAAGGAAAAACAAAGCAAAGAGAAGACAGATTTTTTTTCCTTTAGAAAAAAAATATATTCAAAGTGAAGAAAGGAAGACATCGTAGGAAGAAATACAAGAGGAGGAAGAGCAGGGAATCAAGTCTGGTTAGTCACTCTCTAGAAACCGTCATATGACAGTTGATGGAAGACTGAATGAGAAAGAAGAAAAATGAAAAGTGCGAGCGAATGAAACAGAGAAATAAAGAAATTATTATAAAAGAGAGAAACCATGAAGAATGAGAAAAATAATTTGGACATTTTATCTTTTCTTCTTCCATTCCAGAAGAAGTAAAATAAAACGCCTAAATTATTGAACAAAGAAGTTGAAATAACTACAGAAAAAAAAGAAACCTGAAATTCTCTCCAAGAAAAATAAATAAGAACTAGAAAATCGAAGTAGATAACGCTGGTAACGTGAAAAATACGAAAGAGTAAGGTAAAAGAAACGAACTTTCGCATGAGAAAATAGCCATTGAATAGGAATGCACAAGTAAAATCTTTACGAATACAATTGGACAGACAGGCTTTTTGCGACTAAAACTGATTTATAATCTTCTGTAATTAAAATGGTAAGAATATCCTCAAATGGACAAGTCGTAGATTTGTCAACTGATAGTCGTCTGTCAACTTCATATTCGCCATTCGACGACATCAGACGGATTACAAAGAAAACAAAAAGAGACAAGTGCTGAATGGCTTTGGTGTTGAGTCTTCTGTTATGGGTTCGATGTTGATATGCATATATAGTACCATGATATCTAATTCACTGTAAAACATTAAAGTCACTGAAAAATTCCATAAATTAACAGATATTGGGGAATGATTGACTGAAATGACATAACTTTTTTGCAAAGTTGTTTTAATATATTTAGTGTTTAAAGCTTTCCAGAATATATATATATATATATATATATATATATATATATATATATATATATATATATATATATATATATATATATATATATATATATATATATATATCAACCAAACAGCATATAAATATTCCCATTTCTTTCCTTGAACTCAAACATGTAAACTGCAAAATTATATCTTCACCTTCCCATTGTCTCTTTCATCAATACACACATATATGTACATTGGATCACTGTAGCTCCTTAGATCGCCTGACCATCCATCCATCCATCCAGCCAGCCAGCCAGCCAGCCAGCCAAAACGTACTTTTGGGTCTGTCTACGGTCACTTTGGACGAAAAATACCCAAATCTCGCTAGTGCTTTTAAGATAATTTTCATCAAAGATGTATATTTATGATAATGATTTAGAAAACTTTAGATAATATTTAGATTATGTGCTCCAATATATATATATATATATATATATATATATATATATATATATATATATATATATATATATATATATATATATATATATATATATATATATCACAGTCATTAATTGAACTATCGTAATATCAAATTTTGAAGTCATATAAAAAAAATTCTATGGAAGGAAAAATATGGTCAGAATAAATTCTATTTATTACATTACCTGAGTTTTTCCCTGGGAAACATCTAAATATAGTAAAAGATCATTTAGAATTAATCAGATTCTGGAGAATCAAGGCGTGAAAAAAAACCCGTCAAAATAAGTCCCTACAAAAGTAAAAAAAGCTTTTTTTTCCCCAAATCAAAAAAACATTTTTAGAAGGAGTTTAGTAGATTCCTGGGGCTGATTTCCAAGTGTGTAGACAAAGAGGTGTGACTAAGAGTGCTACCAAGCACACATTTAAAAATAAAACCCCCTGCTATTGGTTGTTCAATAGATAAATGGAATGATTAAGACCGAGGGGGAGACCTTGCATTCATCTAACATAAATATTGGTTGATAAGTAGGACTTGCCAGTTTAGCTCAGTCGCAAAAGACACGACTACAAAAAGTTAACCGTTATTTCAAATCACGGTAGGGGAATATTAATAGTTACTCTCCCTGATTTGGTGAGGATTGTTTTCCTTATTTTTGATACTCTTGCTACCTTGGGAGAACAAAGTCAACTCTACATTTGGACTTGAGTTGGACTAAAGATAGACCGAGAGAAAGTTACATATGCAAGAAGTAAATAAATAAATGAGTAATGAGATATAAGAGAAAAAAGAAAGAAAGAATGGTTGAAAGAAGGATAGAACAAAAGAAAGTCTGTTGAATGAGAATAAAGCGTGGGTGTCAACATTAAAAAAAGAAGTAATAATAGTTATGTGTAAACCCACCAGTTGTTTCGGGGAGTTTGATTTATTTGTGCAAGTGTGATTATCGTTCTTTAGCCGTCGTATCCAGAGGCAAGGGCAACCTGCCTTACGATAGAAGGCACCACGTAAATAATTGAAACTGAATCGTACCTGCAACGGCGCGCAAATAAACAAGGAACGTAAGAATGAAGGAACGGTACAAAAAGGAAAAAAAATAGATACATCCATAGACGCGGGATAAAATAGTTTAAAATCTCTGGAGGGCAATACAATATGTTAAATACTAGTGAGAAACACCGCACACTGCGATGGTAGGTGGTGCATTGAAAAAAACACTTCTCTTTTTTAGATGTGTCTATACATCTCTATTAAACGCTTTCCGGTCGATCGACCACTCTACGTGTTTGTCAGTCGGTTCAACTTACGTTCAACAACAGAAATAGGAAGGAAAAACGAGATGTATTGTCATGGATAGCGAGACGTCATCAATGCCATAAAGCAATAATAGAATGTACGAGTTTGTTTTTTAAAGGAAAGGTAAAAGTGATCTTTATAGAAATTGATACTCTCAGAATATTTTTGTATCGCAGTATTTTACAAATATGAGAATCAATTGAATCAAAAAAGTCTACTTGCTCTTCTTCCTCCTCTTCCTGCTACTTCTACTATCGATGGTGGACATATCGTTGAACTTATGGTTCTTGTTTTCTATGATTGTACAATCATTGGTTGCATTTTGGCAGAAAGGGTAACTAATTAAACAATGAAAATAATGTATTTGAGACCGTCACCCAAAAGTGTCATCAGAACAGTAAACATAGGTTTTTTCAGTTTTTAATCTGGTCCAACTGGTTGGTTGGCTGAATGGTTATGTATGTATCACGCATACAGGCAGCACTGATGGAGCAAGAGGGCTGAAAATTGAAACATTTACTCTTTGCTATATCTAGAAAAATAGTTCTTTGTTATTTTAAAATCCCCATGAACAGGTCTTAGTTGGGCAGGGACTCAATTAGCGAGTTCTTGCTAAACTGATCACTAGTTTGTTTCGAGCATTATTCACGATCGTTTTCTAAGAATTCAGGCTTTGTGATCACTGCATAACAAAATGCAAAGCAGTAACTTATCCATTGATTTTCACCTTTTCCAATTTTTTGATCACCCCCATCACGGTATGCAGCCAAAAAAAAAAGTTGGTTCTATGATGGTTTCAATTGAGAGACTACCCAGACCTGTTTCGATTATGGTTTTAAATCATTGGTTGCCTCTTGTTAAACAAAGAAATTTAACAATAATACTCACAGTATATAACTGTACTGATTTTTTCCATCTGTTACATACTAAAGCATTTGAAAAATGAACTGCAGAACAAGTCTGGTTAGTCGATCAAAAGGAAATACCACGTGATCACCGTCATTCGACAGCATGCTCAATTGGGATGAGCAATGAATAAGGGGAAAAAAGGTTGTCAAGGAATAAGTTTCTTCCGTCGCATTTGGTTGACAATGTTAATAAGAATTCCGAATTTTCAATACGCAGGCGAGAACGCTGTCAGAGGCAAACCAAAAGACCGATTCAGCTGATAATTATATCGTAACCCCATCCCACCCCGGAAAAATTAGACTTGGTTGGAAATTATCCGACAAAAAAATAAGGAAACTGTTTTCCTTAGACAAAGTAAGAAGTAAATATCTAATTCACCTGCTTTCTAGATCCATTAGGGAGGCAAGTACACGTAAAACAAAATATATAAGATTTAAAATTTTGCGACAAAAATTCCAGGGATCAATCTATCTATCTATTTATCTAGGTTAATGGATAGATAGATAGATAGATGTGCAAGTTCATTGTAATACCTATCTTGCTTCTGTTCCCCATAGTCTTTTTATATCAATATACTTTTCTAAGATAGATGGATGGATACAAAAAGATAGGCAGACAGATAGACAGATAGATTTGAAGACATTGAGATAGATAGATAGATAGATAGATAGATAGATAGATAGATAGATGGATAGATAGATAGATATGAACAGACTGAGATAGATAGATAGATAGATGGATAGATAGATAGATAGATCGATCGATCGATCGATAGATAGATAGATAGATAGATAGATAGATAGATAGATTTCTAAGCAAAGGTTTTTCTTAGCCTATTCATATTTATATATCTATTTATCAAAGTTTGATTGATAGATAGATAGATAACACAGTTCATATATCTATTGTATCTATCTTACTAAAACCAATGGTGTTTATCTTAGCCTGCTCATATCTACCTATCTACATATATACCTAAGATAGATAGATAGATAGATAGATAGATAGATAGATAGATAGATAGATCGATGTCTTGGGCAACTGACACGTTTAAGTCCCCAAATTGAATACAAAGCAAAACCTAGAGAGAGAAAAAACTAACTAACTAAAAATTAACGAAACCAACATCTGATGTTTATTGCAAGTTGCCATCGAGAATGCAATCCGTCATAACAACCGCGTAACATCTCCAATAAGTCGTGTCCGTCCGTTTGCTACCGTCACGAGCCGTGCGCATTTCTGCCGGGTAGGGAACCTCCGGTCGTGACGATTGCAAGCTTTTGTTTCACGCAAAAGTCAGGCCGTGCCCGAGCGACGATTCGATCGCTCGAACGTCTCCTCGAGAGGTGCGTGTGAATTTTGCAAACCAACACCCACGTATTTTTCTTTTCTTTTTTTTTAGGGGGGATATATTTTCATTTTTTTTTTTCTCTATCGTATTGTCAATTTTAATTTTTTTTGTATGTTTGCTATGAAAAAGTAAAAAAAAAAATTTAAAAAAGATTAAAAATAAAGATTTAAATTCAAATCCCAATAATGTTGGCCATGGAGTGCTAGTGAATTTGAATATGCAAATTAGGAAGCCCCCCCCCAATCGAGCAAGGATGGACACATACACAGGCTGATACCCCCCCCCCGCCTCATACGCACACACATACTTGCACAAACAAACGTGCGTATCTGTGTGTATGTGTGTGTGTGACCTGCATCTTCTAATACGTATGTATGTGTCTCTTCAAAGCCAGAGAAAAACCCTTAATTTATCCCACTGATTCTATAGGCAGGTATCATTATCATCTCGTTTCCAGTGTTTTTTGCATAAGTTGATAACATTTGCACATCAAAAACATAAACACCTTTTCATTTCTCATTTTCTTTTGTATTCACATGATAGATAAACCTGACAATGTCTCAATCATCAGCTAGGAATTTCTATGGAATCTTTTCGTTCATCGGCAAATAGCAATTGTTTCAGAATAGAACAATTACGTAGTCTTGTCAATTAAGATATCAACGTCTTCAATGATTTTTTTCTCCATCTTCAAATTTCCTCATTTAGACAATTTCTGCTTTCAGAGTGTTTTTGCATTTGTTGATAACGTTGACCAATCAAAAACGTAAACTTCTTTTTATTTCTCATTTTTATTTCTATTTTTGTATGTACATGGTTGGTAAACCTGACGTTGACCCAATCTTTATTTCTTGCGAATATTTTTTCTCTCATTGGTAAATAATGATTTTTGAACGGAAAAATTAGTAGGTTTTCGTTTGGATATTCAAGGGACCAATCTAATTCGCCATTTACCTTAGTAACAGCTTCTATTCCTTTATTACTGTGTTTCGGAGCGTTTTTTCTGTTATAGCTGTTTGAAACCATCTTCTGCCAGAATCCATACCACACACTCTTAAGTTCAAGCTTTCAACGTTCTTTCATATCCCATGTTTGTACACTCTATTGTAGTTGAGATCGAACATATGCCTATAAAGATTCTATTCTTGTTGACATTTCTTTTCTTTGACCGGTCAGGACATGTTCTAATTCGTTCCATTCCCGGAGAACCGATGAAATAGTATACGTCGTATAATTTTCAAGATTAATTGATATTTGGCGATTTTCTGTGAAAGTATGACTTATATGCTTATCGCCTGGTTCTTCATTACTCACAGATTTTATACTTTTATTATATGTGATCATACCTCCTTGATATCTTAAATAGCGGACTATCTTTGAAGGAGCGTTTCATAACTAGATTAATGTTGGTATCGGTGTTACTTCTCCAGTCGCGTTAAAAGGTGGGCAGTCCCCGCTTGGAAGATTAGGGTATCGCATTTTTTTACGCCCTTCCTTATCTTGGACTTTTTGCCAGATTCACAAGAGTTTATCGAAATCGATATATAGGTACATATTCACTCACACGCATGCGCAAACACGCAACAACATATCTAACAACATATCTATCTATCTATCAGTCTATCTATTTACACACACTCACACACACACACACACATATATAGATAGATAGATAGAGAGAGAGAGAGAGAGAGAGAGAGAGAGAGAGAGAGAGAGAGAGAGAGAGAGAGAGAAACCAATACGAAAATAAAGAGAAAACTAGTGTGCACTCCAAGCGCGAAACATAGTATTAAGTTTTCTCTTTTTTGTTGTTCTATCAATGCTTGGCTTATTCTTTCACGGAGGCATTGGGAACCCTAAATAAATTAAATCAACCCCACTACTATTTCATGTTATGTGTTTTGTTTTTAAAAATGTAGCGAATTTATTTAAATTTTCCTTAATTGTTTAATCTATTCACGCTGTCTGGACAAAATCATGCCGTGTAATAATCATTTCAAAATAAGCTTTTATAATAATTTTTATCGGATTATATATCCATTTCATAATAGTATAATTGTCCACGTTAAGAAACAAACAGTACCTTGAAAAGGAACAATATTATGTTGAAAAATTTGTTGTGTAAAATGAAGGCTTTTTCATCATTGAACTACGAACTAATCAATGAATAAATGAGCGTGTGTGTGAGAGAGAGACAGAGAGAGAGAGAAAGATAGAGTAATGTAAATGTACAGAGATAGAGTGTGTAAGTGTAAGTATGTACGTGTGTGTTCTCTTTGATCAAGAATAGGGTCGTTGGTTTTTTAAGGACCTTGCTCGTGTTATTGAGAAGCCCGTAGAAATATAGAGACCGATGGAAAGATTAGTAATTGAGATGATCAAAACTTATCTAAGGCCACTGCTATCAGCTACTTACATGACGTTATCAGAGATTCATTTACATATTATGGGCGGTAACCTATACTGAATGTAAACGCTGTTTCTATTTTTTGCTATTATTATCGTTTATAAAAAAAAGGAGGAAGAGAAGACTCTTGCTGATCATGCTTCATGGTACTTAAAATAAGTTGAGAACCAGGACAGATGGAAATGCTATTGTGCAAGATATACCACTTAGAATCTTTCAAATTAGTCTTGATGGAAAAATCAGATTCTTGGAGTGAAGGATTTTTTTTATCTTTATATTTACGTATAAAAAACAAAACAAAACATTTAGTATGGGAAATGTTAGGGTCGTCTTTCTGTAAACTCGCCCTGATCATTTAATTCTAAATAAATGGCTAAACGTAAAACCTTGTGGTTTATTTATTTTTTAAATAAGGAGCAGAAATAATGTTCGTTTCCATAAGTTAGATATTGAAATAAAGTTTTTCGATTCCTTAAACACAAACCAAAAATAGAGCCCACCTATTCGACCCTCTCATCGCTTAATTGATGATATTTTAAAAAATGGAGCATTTCTTAAAAATGTTAAATTCATTTAAAACACTTCGAAACAAATTTGAAAAATACACTTTCCAACAAATATATACAACCCTAAACTATTTTTTACCGACAAAACTCTTGTTTGTATAATGACCAGTTTTCTACAATCATATTTGTGCAGACGATTGAATCATTTGAATGTTTTGATTAAGTCCATACATAGCAGGAAAAATCAAATTCCAACTCTAACTTTTCAAGTTCAACAAGTTAAACCACTTATAATGATTCAACGACGTAAACTGCAAGAAACTTTCTCTTTTGATGTTTTGAGCAAGTGCCTATTTATCTTAATGGTTAATTAACAACTGTGTGCGCTTTAACCAATACAGGGAGTATCGAATAATAATAAAACAAAAGTGGCTTTGTGGAAAGCTTTCTTTGAAAAGGATTTGATCTTCATTTAGATGTCCTGGAAGTGTTTACTAAATTTCTGATATTAATTTTATTCATAATTTTGTACATTATTTTTAATAGTCTGTTCCTAATTGTTTTCCGGGGCTATAAGATAGAGTATAAAAGTCTGGATATCATCTAATCCTAATTATTTTCTGAGATCCTAAGATATCCATTATTCTGTATATTATTCGAACTGGTATCTTCTTAATTGGTTTCTGGAATTTTGAGACGAATTATTTCCTTTATTATGCACAATATCTGTGCTAGTCTTTTCTCTACGTTTTTTTTTGGAATTTTTAGATTCGATATTTTGATTTTCCCACTCATTTTTGTACTAGTCTATTTTAAATCGTTTCTTGGAGTTTTTATAAAGAGTAGGTCCATTATTCTGCATATTATTGAATAAGTCTCTTCTAGGAATTACATACATCATTTTATCTCACTTTTTCTTCTTTGTTGTTTTTGCCCAAACGTTTCAGACGGAATAATTTTTTTTCAAACTGAACAACTTTTTTCGGGTATGCATTGCATATCAGTATATGTCAAGATTTGTTCAACCTGTTATGAAACCCAAAAGAGTGCGTACCCAGCCAAGATCGACTTGATATTGACGGGCTGCGTTGCACAAAAAATTACTCCCCAGAAATATTTCGCTGTTAAATCTCCCCTTATTGGAGTTCATAAAAAGTTAATCCTCTGATAGAAGAAAGTACAATTTTCTTGTAAACACAAAACTTTGATACTTAGTTCAGCAAAATAATAACTTATATTTTTTCTTACTTTTTACTTCAGTCACAATGATAGTGATATTCGTGTAGTCCTGGCACCATGATAAGGTACCGTAGGAATTTTAGCTTTCAATAATGAAACCAATCGCCCCGAGCAGTGAATCAAGATAACTTGTGTAGACATTCCAGATCAGTTACAAAATAATTTTAGGGACATTTATAATAGCAGATATTCGCAGTGGTGTCCTCCGCAGAATAAAATCTACAAATAAGGCCGTATAGTAAATTCACGCTAGGTAGAATTCTCAAAAAAATCATTTGCCTCTGAGTTAATTATTTTGAATAATTCACAATAAAATGTCATAAACACTTGTTTTGAAAAATATGAAACATCTGAGTAAACTGACAGACAATAACTAGCAAAGTTCTCTCTCTGTCCACACGATATTCCCAGTGATTCTCAATGAATTGCAAATATATCCTGCAGAAAGGCGGGCAATACGCCACGAAGAAGTAATGGAATTTTTGAGCGGATCAGCGCAAAATTATCTCCCCTTTATCTTAGCTAACTGTTTGCAACCACAAAATATCCCCAAACGATACATGTGTGTCTACATGATATCCCCATAAGCTCTCAATGGATTTTCAATTAGATTTTGTGGAAGAGTAGATGATGAGTTATGTTTGAAGATATCCTGTGGACAGATGAAGAACCTTCGAAGATATCATGTAGTTTGGACAAATAGTTATTGTTTAGGGGGTGTACTTTTTTTGCATGGATCCATTCAAAAATTTGATCATTTCTTTCACGAACTATTGCCCTCTCCCCCACCTAAAGTAATTGAAATTCATTTGGAACTCCTGGAAATACACTTTTGACAGTCAGACAGAAAGAACTGTATCTCAGCTAACTGTCTGCACCACACAACAGCTCCAAAAGTTCTTTTTCTGTCCAAGTGATATCTCTGAAATTGCCAAATGAATTTAAATGAAATGTTCTGAAAAAAATGATTACGCTCTTCTTCTTTTTCTTCTTTTTCTTCTTCTTCTTCTTCTTCTTCTTCTTCTTCTTCTTCTTCTTCTTCTTCTTCTTCTTCTTCTGATTATAACGGCAGCAAAGAAGACCGGAGAACACGTCGACTGAAATTCAATGAAGAAAATAGCAGAGATAGAACATCAGTCCCCTAAATGCGTTGAATGATAAAACTACACTTCATTATGCGATTTTATTTTGTGCACATAGTCAACGCCCCCAAGCGTCAGACCAGACACCAACGCCAGAAAAATTTGCATTTAATCAACAGGAAACAAAACATCAAATGGGACTTCCGGAAACAAGCGTCGGCTTCGTTTGAGAACTTCCGGTGATAAAATAGTACAAGCGCGTCGGTTTCAGAGTTTGAAATGAAGTTAATTAGCAAATGTGATTGATTTTAAATACGATTCAGCTCGTTCGATTAAGAATGCAATAAATTAGTATCGGCGGAACAATAATATCCGCCATGGAGGAAATAGTTTTCAAAATGGTTTCCTGTTTGTTCTAAAATGGCGATTGCTTTATTTTGAATTTCTTGTTATTGAAAAATGATTTATTCACAGGTTTGAATGCGAATCCTAATAGAGAGAAGATGACAAGGAATCTGGAGTCTTTAAACTTATCTATCTATCTATTTATCTATCTATTCATTCACATCTATCTCTTTCTATTCATATCTATCTATCTGTGTATTTATCTAACTATACATTAACCTATTTACCTCTATCTCTTTTTACCTCTCTATGTATCTATCTATCTAACGATTGCAGTCTGTTCATACCTATTCATATATATACATATATATATATATATATATATATATATATATATATATATATATATATATATATATATATATATATATATATACATATATATATATATAGTCTGTTTATACCTATCTCAGTTTTCTGCTAAAAGGCCAATCCAAAAATTCCTGTGGAAAAATGTCTAATGCTAAAATATTCTTATCTCAGTCTGTTCATATCTATCTGTCCGTTTGTCCATGTGTATGTTTATGTTTATCTACTTGGGTATATGTCAGTCTTTTCGAATTTAATCATTTTCTTCATAATATTAGCACAAAGATGGATTATAAGCATCGAACAGTTGCTTTTGATTGGGTCGGAT